>CM060964.1:313683127-313978127 GCA_030765045.1 Tenodera sinensis
CAAATTTATCGGCCACGCCCACGAAATGGAGCCCAATGATAAATTAGCTGTAAAAATGCTAATAATTGTGATATCAACATAAAATTGCAGCATTTTAATCAGAAGACTATGTAGTATTTATGTGTGCAAAAGAAGTCTGTTTTGAACCTTATTCACCTTACTGGGTCCCCTTGGACACTGTTCCTCAAGTAAGAATTTCACATATAACAGCAGAACTTTCTCACGAACAATCAATGTAAAATACCCTATAAAACAAATCTTAGTGCAGCGTTCGTTTAAGGTCATATTATTTATTTAATTTTTCTGTGCATGGTCTAAATTCCCACAAGAATAAACCTCTCATATCAGAACACTCGTCCATTCTTTTTGGACGATTTAATACAGTGAAATAATGCAGCAAGGAAACCATTATAAGATTCTTTTTTGTTTCTTGAACTTAAAGGTCCTTTGACCGGGTAGCCCGGGAGCTTAGTTATCCAACAATCGTCTTGTCAGGATAAGGGAAAATCCCGGAAACCAAACTTATTCAGGCAACTCACCCTAACCAAGATTCAAATTCGGACCTCTTGTATGTGAGGCAGGCATGTGGGTGTAATCTGCCTTTTGAATAATTACTGATTTCTGCTTTTTCAAAGTAAGTGTACAATGTGGAAAAAGTCTTTAGCATAAAATTAACATTGTTATATTCCCTTATAGAAATATTTAGCTTCAGTTCTGTAATGTTTGAATTCTGGGTTCGTTAATAATAGGGTTCTACAAATCATTGCAATTGTGAAAGATATGATGCATACAACGCCATGAAAAGTTTAGTGACTGGTCACATTTTTCAACCTCGATTTAATTCCATGAACAGAATGTACCCTCTTCGAAGTTCCATAGCAGAACTATGTTTTGATTGACTATTCTAGGATCTACGTTCCACACAAACAGTTTATACCATGCTCTTCATTTGTTGAATATCTCTTCCATCTGCTTTTCTTTTTCAGAACTGTTTGGTTATTGGGACTGGTTGCATTTTGTTCCCCCCATCTTAGCCTCATTATCAGAGATAGTGCCCCATCGAGCATTTTACAACCAATTCATCATAAATGCCATGAACTGTCACCAACATGTTCTTGATGTAAGCGCGAAGTAATAGTACACATTAATTTCACTCAAGAGGAGTCATTAACTCTATGCGACGTAACAAACTCGAAACTATTAAACGTACGAAAGCAAGCACCATATTGTGAAATTTGCTCCATCAGAAAGATTAGCCATTTTGAGGGCAATAAAACGCAACATCACTACGAATACTTTTATGTTCCCTAAAGAGAGCCTATAAAAAGAGGCTTAAGTCATTGCAGCCCCTAAACGAATGCCAGCAAGAGAGATGTTTATGTGTGTGCCTAAGCCTGGAGCCAAGTTTTGCGGCGTCTTATCTTTGCGCCAGAATCGCATCTGGCTCCAGCATGAAATAAACTCAGAAATGTTTAAGATAAATAAGAAACAACGTTTATCGTACGCAGGGGTAGATTAAGTCTCTTATGCTGCCAAGCAAAACAACGTAATGAGATTTCAGAGTAATTGTAAGAAAATGGACTGAAATATTACACATACGCTAATATTCCGATAAACCTGTGCTGGTAAAATGGAAGTCTTATATTAATGCGGAATGAAAAACTACCGCCATTTTAATCTCTGTAGCAGGGTACAAACCTTATTCTCTCTTTACTTTCTCTACAACGTAAATAGACGATAAAGAAAGAGTTGCATTCCGCTCAAAAATGTAATGTGCAGATTTTACTGGAAATGCATGTTTGGAAGCCTCTGAACTAAAAAAAAATCTCTCTCTCTTTATTTTTTATTTATTTTATTATTATTATTATTATTATTTTTTTTTTTTTTTTTTTTTTTTTTTTGTGGGGACCGTTTTTTTATTCCTTCTTATTGATTTGAATTTTCAAATACTTCTATCTAGCCCAGCGCAACAGGCTATGCAGGACCAAGGTTTACTGCCCAGCCACTACGTCCCCCACCTCTGCCCATTACAGGAGTAATTGGTGGGGTGCAGTACTGGAGGGTGGGACGTGGTCAGCGCCCCGAGCCCTCCCGGTCAGTTATGCGGCCTTCTCGACCTTTTAAAATATTTATACTTCTCTAAAATAGGAGGTAGCTATTAATGTTTTAATGTCCTGGTAGTGTAAAGACTGGAATGTCAAAGCCATCAAATACCGATCAGTTCTTAAAGGATTTTATTAACGCTTAAGCTGACTGTATTCCCGTACTCCCATTCTACCTACAAGAAAATATTAAATAAACCCGTTTTTACAAATGTTCATCTCGGTTAACATTAACTAGATAGAAAAATGAGCGTTTTTAGAAATAGCTTGTATAAGGGTGAGTAGAATAAGACGTTTGAGTGCACATATCGCATTTTCTCAGAGTTATAATCACGTGGCTATATGCATTATGATGCACTTTCATAGCTAATCTACAAATTATTCTTTTTAGTTCTTTCTTCCTCCTTTAAATATCGATAAATGCTGGGAGAACATTTGTTGCACGTGCACAGAGATTCGGAGGTCCATCAAATGGGTATAAGGGAAGTAATTTATCTTCAGACCTTGATGCATACTTTTTGCATAATCTCTGCAGAAACAAAAAAATGGGACTTGAAAGCGCATTGATTACATCAGAAAAGCTAAACGAACATCAGTGAATATTTCGGAACCGGCTAATGCTTACAGAAAAGGTATTTGCCAGAGGTTGTATACTTTAACCAGCTTTGCATTTTTTCTGTAGTAAATTTTGTTTATACTTCATGGTGTTCCAGTTATAAAATATTAAATTACAAAGAAGAGAATTTTACAGGTTACTTATTATTCTTGAAAATAATTTTTACGGAATATCAGAAATAACAGAAGTTGTTCCATGTAAGGCTAGTTTTGAGTGGGTGTTTTCTTCGTGGTTCTTCGCCTAGCATGCCTAGAAGTACCTGACAAATATTATCTCTCTCTCCATCTCTCTCAAACACATTTTTTTTCTTTTTTTCCGAGGTTCAGTAGACTTCAAAACATGTATTTCAGGTGAAATCTCCAGCGAAGTTTTGGAAGAAATACACTACTTCTCTTTTCTACAATACACAAGTGACAAAAAAGTAAAAATGCTTTTTAAGGGTACAGTAGATCTCAAAAGGCATATTTTCGACATCGAATTTTTGGGTGGAACACCATACTTCCTCTACTTATACCAAGTAGAGAAAGTAAAAAGTTTCAGTGCCACTGGTTTAGTTTACCCGATCTTCGTCTTCCCAGGATAAGGAAAGGCCCATGAAAAAACCTGTCTCCCACCCTAACCGAGATGTGAACTCGGACCTCATGAATCGGAGGCAGACACGCTAGCCTCACACCACGGAGGTGGGTCTATTCCAATGTTCCTTGGGGTATCTCGATGAAGGGTCGCGGTGCACCACTGAGAAAGATGCGCCCCTCCTGCAGTTACGCGTTGAACGCATCATAGCCGGAAGAATGGAATCTTGCAGTGTTTGCTCCACATCTCCAAGCTGCCATCTTTCAGCGCCTCCGGGAGCCTACACCCCAGCCATCCATCCCGTTCCTAATTAGACAAAATTTAAATTCATGGGCGCCGCGGTTTTCCCCACCTCCCCTTTCTAATCTAAACCAATTAAGGGGGTGGGTGAATACAGTGGCAACAAAAACGGGGGATTCACCCGGCGCGCTGCCTTTTCTCTCCCTCAACAACCCTTACTCCTTACAGTAGCAGCACCAGGAATATGACTTGTTTATGCATACTAATGAGGTGGAAGATAAAGAGTAAAGATAGCTGCGTGCTAGCTTCTGGATGGATGTCGCGCTCTGAAGAGTGTTTTAAGGCGTCTCGACGTGGCGAATGAAAGGCGACGCACTCGAGATTAACGGCTGCAGATATACGCTTCATTGCTTGTACTTTACCCACGGTATTTGCCCTTCTGGAATTAGAAATAGCTACCTAGATAATATTTTTATGCAAATGCAGGGCGGGAGGCACAAATACTTTATCTGGAACTGCTAAAGAAAACCGAATGCAACGTCATATAATATTTACGTTTCTGTTTTGTTCCATTGTTTGGGCCACAAATGGGACATGCATTTCGAGAACTATGTGTTGTGAGTGATTCTAATATAACATCTACTGGTGAGGTTAATCGCATTTTTCGGTCGCTAAACTTGCACAATGCTCAGATAAGAACTGCAAACATGAAGTTCCGTTTGAAAAAAGCAAAAACCACGGTTTTGCAGTTTTTGTTAGTAGAGAACAAATGTTGTAGCATAAGTCATAAAGATGTTTGCTTATTTTCTACACTAAAAGCAAATTCCATTCATTAAAATGTTTTCTTCTCTAAAGGCCGGAATTTGCATAGATTCTAGCAGGTAACTGTTACATGCAGAGCATATAAATACTGCAAACCTAACACTCGCAACAATTGGAATTGCTGTCGGATAAGTAGAGGGCGGAAGATTGTGCGATAAGCCACAGGTTTAATGCACATGGGTTGTACTGTTGCTACTCTCTACACAGCTGCAGGCGTCTGCTGATGCGCGTGCATGTACTACGGCTGCGCGTTCCCAGTTGTGTCATTCATTCACCGTGTCCAACTAACCCGTATCACATTTAGGGATTAAAGGCCAAACTTTATATCTAAGCCGTACAAGCTTAAAAACTCAGAAGCAAATAGTTTTGTGAAGTTTCATTTTCTCAAAAACGGGTCTTAACCTGTTTCATTAAAGATTAAACGTATGATATCTCCTAGAGATATTTTCAAAATTTCTTTGGGAATCCCGGTTCATTACTCACTTACGAACCTTTGAAATTTAGCAATATTCATTTTTCCCGAGAGCTAATAATACGTTTCTGCTCATAATCTCTCCATATACTACATATAATAACTGTGTTGTCTGATTTGAAACTAACTCTCACGGATATTTATCGAGATTAATGCAAAATGCATAAGGCAGCCTCCTTGGATTGCGAGGAAACTGAGAAATGGTAATGGATAGAGAAACCCGTGTGACCGTTACACATGAAAATTTGCTTATTTGTAATAACGTGGGACTCTAATTTAAACTTAAATTATTGAAATATAGCATGTGTGTAAGTGTGTCCACGCAATAAGGTGTTTTCTCTCCATATTATCCGTAACGTTCGCAATGTTCGCAGTCGACCCAATGTGAAACACAGAATAATGGCCGTGATAAACTACCCCCTATAAAAACATTTGTAATTCGCGTACCATTAATAATAATTTGCGAAATTTACTGTAGTTCATTGTTAATCAAAGTGCATTTGATATTGAATTAGCAACAGCTTTGATGATCTGTATTGCATGAGCAAGTTGAGCGACAAATGAACGCTATTATTACGGAGTGACAAAGGCGACGCGCACGAATATCGGCGTATTTTCCATCACAGTGCCCGGTGAAGGTGTTGAAGGGGAGGCCAAAAAAATAATAATCAGGGAAGCGCGATGCCCAGCATGTGTCCGAAAGGGGATCGATTTCACGCAAGGATTAAAAACCTCCGCCCCCCCCCCCCCCCCCCCCGCCCGGCGTCGACCAAAGCGAGGCGAGATTGCAAGGTGCCCCGTACCACTATTGACGTGATTTGCTCTGTGGGAATGAGTGCTGGCATCTCTTGGACTTGCCAAGAAAGCATGATACAACTGTTATGTTCTGCACAGAAAGAAATTCTACCCATACAGCAGAAAATGTTGACCAAAAACGTATGCCTATCGCACTTACATTTTATGTATACTCTTTATCTAGTGAAGTCCCATATATATTCAATAAATTCGATATGGAGGTTTCACCGGGTAGGCACGTTTAGGATTCATGAATCTAAAAAAAATGGTATACGCCTGCGTCTGAATAACCTAATTCAAAAAGCTAAATAAATCTGGAGTATCATGCACAAGGACGGTATATTTTAACGAGATAAAGAGAAATATTTTATTAAACATCCCTCACCCCAAACAAGCTGTTTGTGTGAAAAAAAATGTTCTTATATTAGAGTTCCTCCAAAATAGCTCTATAAATTTTCTAATAAAGTGTCGTATGTTTGATGCACTGGCAAAATGGTCAAAATGCGTACCCTGGGTGTTCTGCGAATAGCCAGTGAATCTTCAAAGAAAACTTTAGAAATGATTAATAGACACAATTTAACGGAACACCGTGGCGTAACAGCCCATCCGGACAAAGCACTCCCACCCGACCGCTGCGTCCCCCACCTTTTCCCACCACGGGCATCATGAGTGGGGTGCAGTACTGGAGGTGGAATGTGGCCAAAGCCCCGGTCACTCCCAGCCGTTAATGCGGTCTCCGCGATCAGGGGCCACTACTTTTAAATCAAGTAGCTCCTCAATTGGCCCCTCAGGGATCTAACGAGGCTGAGTGCATCCCGCAGAAAATCCCCACGCCGGTGCCGGGTATCGAACCCGGGTCTCCCGCTTGGTAAGCAGCAGAGATACAACTTATCTGATGTAAACTCTTCTTGTTTCTTTCTTTATCTATATTTTTTCAGTGTTTAACTTTTCTGGTCTACTTCGGTGAGCCACACATGGACATTTAAAACCAAGGATTTTATATAACATTATATACTTTGTGTTCATTTATATACCATGTTTAACATCTAAGGTCACATCGGCACCTTTTGCTCTTAAGGAAAAATTACTAACTGGCAATGATGTTCACTCGCTGGATATTGTAATATCTTTGGAGTTATTTTATAAACATTAAAAAACACATATTTTCGTTCTCATTTATACATCCAGGCTCTAGGGAGTATAGGGAATAATACTGGCTAAAAGAAAATTTGCAATCCTCAACGGGAATCGAAGCGAAGGCCTCTGGATTTGGAGGTTAGCATGCTAATATCCCACTACAGAGGCAATCTCCTTATACATTGTTTTGGCACAGAAGCAATACAAATTATTTTATCTTTAATAGCAATACCCAACTGTAATACAAACAGTATGCGCTATTTCCACATCCTGGCCCAACGAAGCCCTTAATTTATAATTCCAAAGCATTTCTAAGTACATATTTTCACCCTGTTTTGTAGTCTATATTATAAATCTCTAACCTCCGCGGCCTTAACATAAAGTATGAAGTTCTTGGTCGCATAATGATCATAATTATTTAATAATAGACATTAAATACACACTTCAAGCGCACTGAACCCTCCATAAAGTTGAGCTTAGATATAATATAATCACAGTGCAACTAAGATGCTCGTACCAACAATCCGGGCTCGAGCTAATCACATGATCTGAAATAGGAAGTACGGCTTGGCACAGATCAGGCATCCAGAACTGGAACTTAATTGTGCGCTACGCCAAAAGTTATCCATCCTCACTTAAAATGTTTATTTTCTTGAAAATGGCTCTAACGATTTTGATTAAAATGCCATCCATATGTTTGGGGTATTGTTATGACAAATTAAATGTATATACTGAATTTTCTGAATATAGCCCCTGTAGTATTTACTCTGGATAACTTTTGCATAGCTGGTAAACCGTAAGAGATAGAGCAAATCTTACTATAAAAATTTAAGTCTCGCTAAAACACACAATTTACAATATATATATATATATATATATATATATATATATATATTTTTTTTTTTTTTTTTTTTTTTTTTTTGTGTGTGTGTGTGTGTAGAGTAAACTATTTCGGAGATATTCATTTTTATATGTTAACCGTGCAAAGAGAACGGATCTCAAAGCTTTAAAACATTTGACTATCATTCAAAGCCTATTGTATTCTAATATTCCCCTTGCACCTACAAGGAAATAAGCAATTAGATAATTTCTGCAAATGTTTATCTCAACTAACACTAAGAAGATATAGGAATAAGGAGTAACAGTTTGTAAGAATGGTTAGTACAAGAATAGAGAAAGTCATATGAATGCAACACTACACCTAAATAAACCACACCCTTCCGACATTGTGCACATATTAAGAAACAAGATGTCTACTACTTTGTCATCTACATAAAACATCACGCATGGCTAACATAAAGGACAGGCTGCGGCGCAAAATGCAGTGACGTAATTCTCCTAGTCTCATCATGGCCCAAGGAAGTAAAACCACAATCGCCTAATATATCCACATTCTAAACAACCAAAAACAATTTCTAGTTGAGTTGATACAAAAGATACAGTTTTACCATGATGGTGCACAATGTCAGCCATGTATCAGACTACCATTACTACGTAACTCCCATTCGCGTCACAGTCTGTCTCTTCGTTAGCCACGACATAACGACAATGTTGTAATCAATAAAATCATAATCTACAATTTTGGTTACAGCATGTTTACAATATTGCATGCGTATTTCTAGTTTCCCACGCCAGATCGTAGTAAATAATATTACATGATCAAGTTACACAGTTTGCAACCACACGAGTCTGATTTATCTTCACACAACACCATTTGCACCTCAGGTAAATATAAATATAAGTTTTTTCTATTTATGGGCGCTCTTTATTTGTTATAGCTCTCAGCTCCCTTTCTATATTGGGCATGAAAGAATGCTTAATTTTGCTCAGAGGCCGTTTTATCAAGCTTGTTCTTTTGCGTGCCTTAAATCTACGATACGAGACCACCGGCTTTACTTCCCTTCCACAAGGAAGTCTTGCTACATATGTGTACGCACCAAAATACCCATCGCCTCCACCAAGTTTGAACCCCTGACCTCGAGAACTAGTTTCCCCTAGACCACAGAGGACAACAAATATAAATATGAGTATTTTAATGATCATGACACACTATGTTTTGTAATTAGCCCCACAAATGCCATTCTCGATTTCCATTTCCTTTAAATGACTTCTTTAGTTGCTTTTGAGACCGCTAATTTATCAATGAATTGCAAATCACTCTTGGCATTACCCATGATAAAGACGTCATACTATGCCTTTTCTGCTGTTCAGCACCTTTCCAAGTTTATACCCTTCGTAAAACGATAGCGATGGTTGCCCACACATGAGTACTTTTCTTCAAAAGTTAAGTCAAATGTGAATTCTGTATGAGCACGTCCCAGCGTGCCAAATCACAATTTGAGTTTTAAAGGAATAGATAAGCTCTATCTTTGGAATAAAAATCTTCGATCAGCACGATTTATGTTACAGAAGCAATACGCTTGGACCGAGGGAGGGTGCAGACTGTAGCGGTGGCTCGCATTAAGAAGGTCGCAGGTTCAATCTTGCGTATCAGCTAATCTTACTGCTCGTCCCTCTCACTATCCCTCTTGCTCTCGTTTCTTTCTTCGTGGTTTCTTAGTTACGAGGTAAATACCGGATTGGATATCCAATACCACAACCCAAAGAACAAAAGAAACGGAAATAAACATATTTGCTACAGTGAGGCAACTATCTCAACGATTACGTGCTCAGCCGTTCCACAATCTTAAGTCAACACTCCGCTAAAAATCAACAGCAACAACAATGAATAGTACGGGGGGGGGGGGGGGGGGGCTGACTACATAACTTAAGCAATCAATCAGCAAGTTCCTCAAGCAGATTGTAAAGGAAGGCACCTATATAACTAAGGTCGTCTACTTGGTACACACTGAGTCCGGTGAACCAATGAAAGTATCCTAATCGTCCCGATAAGACCAGGTCAGATGGTGATAAACAAAAAAACAATAAACAAAAATGCTTATACTATGGAAAGTAGCCTCAGTTAACTGTGCAATTTTCCCTGCTTACGTATCTAAAGTTATAAGATTAAATAAAATTTGCACACGGGAGCTGCATAACCAATAAAACCTAACACAGACTGTATCGAAACTGCACTAATCAACCGGAAGTTCCAGTAGATACTATGAAGTACTGTAAAGAGCATACACTCTGGGCTCTGCAAGACAAGATCCCAAGGAAAACCGTGGTGCTATCGAGCGAGCCTAGCCTATTCATCATTTAATATAAAGTTGAATCTCTATTGTGCGGGGGTGCCGCCCCCTGAGGGTGCCGACTCCCCCATATTACACACTGAACTAAATTAAAACTGTTTTCAAAGCCTCGTTTTTCATCGCGCTAATTAAAGTGTCACACGCACATATTTTACAGTTCACCACGCTGCTCCACCTTCCTCTTTTCTTTTTTGTATGCGTGCGTATTTTCATGTATTGGTGCAGTTCTGCCCACGTTTGTTTTAATGCTGTTTTCACTAAATCCCAATTCCTTCTGCTGACAGCGGGTTGGACAAAAGAAGGTCTTGTAAGAAAACACGTTTATACCGCCGTAAACAGCAAATGCTTATGTCCTCTGGTACTAAAATGCACTTTCCGTTCTCACAAAGACGGTGATACAGCTCGTTCAACATCGAGATGACAAAACGAAACGATCGTTACTTTACGCTAGGCGGCCGCACGCAATTTACAGTTGTACAGCCAAACGTTTGCCTGAGAGACGACAATGGGACTCATAAAAGTGCGCCCACATGCAACTACTTGTTTGACCAGTTAAAAAGTTTCAGACTGCTACAAACTGAACGTAACCGCTTCGTTGAACAACCATGTACGTTGTGACACACAAGCTTACGTTTTCCCGCGGCCAATCTTGCGTGGTTGTAGTGCATTACCAGTTTGCCTACAGTACACATAGTGTTTATGAATGTTGTATCGAAGACCAAGGCGTGATATGTAGGTTGGAATTTGTATTGGGATTGTCATGTTAGTCTTTGTACAAGGCGCGTCCATAACGTAAGTTTCCCACTCGTCTCATTGGTAGCAAACCGTATATTGCGTAAAACAACTGTGTTTAGGTGACTAAGTAAGGATGTAGCATAGCACAGTTTTCGGAGTTCCCACAGGAGCATCGTTGCGGTGGTTGAAGATGGAGATTCTTTTTCCAGCTCCCGCCGAGTATGAAGTGAAGTCCATGATAAAGGCTGGAGGTGTGTGCGTTTTTCCATGGGTATACTGCTACTGTGTTATTGCTCGCGCATGTAAACAACTGCAGGTAGGTACAGCCTGACTGTGAAAACCACCTCACTGCAGCACAACCTACAAGCATCATAAACTATGCATTCTGGAATTGCACTTAAACGCTTATACATACTGCTATTTATTAATTGTAATATCGTCACAGAGTGCATTACACTGTTTACAATGTATAATCGTACATTATTAAATGTGGAATTTGGACACCTATCACTGAAGCAGTTTTTAAACAATGAAAAACTTATTTCTACGTCACACGATGTCAGAGGTGCAAATGTAAAGAATTTCACTCTGTCGTCTGGCCTGTTTTCCTTCTTACTCATTTTCAAAATTTCACACATAACTTGATAACCAATATTTTTGTTTAGAACCTTCTGGAATTTAGCATTAACCTTTTCGATACTTGGCACAAGAGGTATCCTATTAATTGAATTAGCTAAGTCTTCTGTTATGCTTATGCTCTTGGACATTTCGAAACCCGATATTTCTAATTATTTAATAGCTTTGGGCAACACTGCAAAATTGTTGGATGTGGACTGAAAATGTTCAGGTATTTCATGCGATATCATAGACTGCAGTTACAATAGCAATAGTCGCGTTATACTATTCCTTGACCTTGTGTCTGCATACACTTGCAAGGCACCGCTTCACTAGTTCGCAGAGTACTATATTACGTTGTTTTCGACTCTTGCTCCTATAGTGGAAGTTTTCTGTAATTTGATGGCCATGCTATACTTCTGACGTCATTTATACTCTGCGCCCAGCTAACCTGTAACGCATGCGAGCGTACATTCCTCCGGCCTTTAGTAATGAAGTTTTCGAATGCAAGACCGCAGCTCCATTCAGAACTAGCGGCACTGGATGCTTAGCGCTAGTGTTGTCTTTCAGCAGGATAACACTCGGCTACACACAGGTCGAGGACTATAGATCTTCTGCACAACTTCGCTGGGAGTTGTTTAATCATTCATCGTATAGCCAGGACCTTTCTTCCACTGATTACCATCTTTTCCTACACCTCAAAAAATTTCTGTCCAGTCAGTGTCAGCATTTTAGAATGATAGAGACAGAGATGGCAGCCACACAGTGGTTGCAATCCCGGCGGCAGAATTTTACGATAAAGACATACAAAATTTGATCTCACGGTATGACAAATATCTGAATTTCGTTGGTGAATACGTTGAAAAATAGCTCAGCACTTTCTGTATCTCTTTCAATAAATCTTTCCATTAAATGGTATTTTGTTTCTGTAAACGGCCACAGGTAAACATACTTTCTGAATGCGCCTCGTATTTAGTTATACCAACAAATTTAGTCAATTGAGTAATACTTTGATCCATAACCTGGCGCATTATTGGGTTAAATTGCAAGAAAACCCAATATCTGATTGGTGCGACCCTGAAATGTTCGGAATTCTTGCACAATGTCAGGCAACACAACCATCCCTTGCATCCGTCGATCTAGTAGCTCAGAAATAAGTAGATCAAGGTTGGCGACATTGTGGATAATATTCCATTAACAACCTAAAATCGACAACACGATGATTTCCGTGCTCTTTCAGCAGCAAGTGCCTATCGTAAGGTGTAGTGTGAGCCATAGTAGTTTTGTCTTCCAATACTGTATGATAAGTTCTCTGTACACTTTCAGGGTTTTAGAATGTATACACGTTTAAAATCATGCAGTAGAGTAAGCACGAGATACTTATCTTGCAGTGTGAAGCCGATATCCGCGCCTAAGTGGGAGAATAAATCCGCGTTCAACAACAATAAAGGAAATGAATTAACAAAGGAATAAAGAAAGATCTGAAGAGTCCAGCGACAGGAGGCAGCAGTATTAAACCGCTCTAACCAAGTGGTAGGCATGATAGCGAACAAAAATACGAAACACGCGTGGGCAGATGCTGTCGTGACGCATTCGAGAGAAGACTAAAACATCTTGTGTATGGGACGGGGGTTGAGGAGTAGCATTCCAAGTATATCCATTCGTTTCGTTTCGTTTTAGAAGCCTTCGTTTGCGTGTGCTCTTTTAAACACATTTCCCTTCCATAGCTGGTACAATCAAGAACAAGATCTCATGTTCACCGGTTTTTCTTGACAAATCAATGACTGAGGGGTCCCGGAAGAAGAACAAACCTTCTCTTTAACTTTCTCTGCTACGTATAAGTAAATAGGGAACGTAATATTGGACCAAAAATTTCGATGTCGAGATTTCAGCGGAAATATATATTTTGAGGCCTACTGAATAAAAAACAGCATTTTTAGAAAAAAGGTCTTGTGTGTGTGTGAGTGTGAGTGTGTGTGTGTTTGTGTGTGTGCGTGCGTCTGTGTCGCTGAACAGCATAATTCAAAAACAAAAAGTCGGTTAAAAACCAAAATTGAAACTTGTTTAACTTCAATTTCTTTTGACCATCGTTCCCAAAGTAGCGCACAGTGAGCATCAACGGCTGAAACTTCGTATTTGTAGGTAAATCCACTTTCTAGTGCATTCACACATGATTTGTTAGAATGTTCTCGAATCATAAACAAAAATAAATAAAACACTCATTTATTCACAAGCGTGATTTGAACTTTCGACCTTCACCACGACATTCCAGCGTGTTAACCATTGCGCTACTACTGCACATTAACCAGGAGCACCACCGTAACCCTAATCAGTGGGCTGGAGAATGCAGTGTCAGCACCTGCATTTCCTATCGTCTGCAAAATGAAGGGTTGCCGAGTTACCAATCCGCAGGATCAGAAGACTCACCCGGTTTTGAGCACACACCCTCCTAATTTTATTTATGACATGTTTGGATAATGAGCCAAATTTCGTTAAAATTAATTAATATTAACTCGGGCTGCAATGGACTTAAATAGGTATCTAAATAAACTTAACTGCTGAAAAAGTGCTTGTATTTCTCTAATGGCATAAGATCCTGTAAGTAAAGTGAGACCTTTTTGGTTGTTTATACTGTTATTGTCCATTATCATGGACTACACACGCTAGTTCAACTGCCTCTCACTTCACACCTTCGCTGAGAGGCAAAACACTTCACTGCCCTATCTATGGCTAGAATCGCGCCGTGGACTTCAACTGTTTTAACACACGAAGGGTTATGCATCCTTCGCTAGAGTGTTAGTTTCTATCTTATTTACGCATATTTTCAAGTTGTCTACTAGGACCTGATCTTCAATTACGGCATCTAGCATTACTTCGTATGACAGAGAGAATTGAGGCAGGAGGGTGCCTAAACTATATTCTTGTAATTTTACAGGTGTGCTTTGAAGAATACAAATTATTTCAGAAATTAAGAATAACTTGTTTTTTTTTCATTTAACTTCACAATCACTGCGCTCTTCAATAAAGTTCCTATTACTTCGTCTTTTCCACAATTACACAAACTATCACAAGCATTAAACTGCCTAAGTATTTATGACACATATAAGGCATTGCTGCTCAGAGATCGATATTTTCAAATGAAGTTATTAAATGCATATTGAATTACTCATGTTTCACTCTAACATTATTTTTGTTTATTTATTTAAGTTTAACGTCCTTTAACCGGTTCATGTCAGACAATGAATGAAATCGATGAAGTAAGCCCGAGGTTTATGGAGCCTAGTATTACCGAAATTCCTCTTTTCAGGATAAGCGAAAATCCCCCCAACCCCAAAAAAGACAAATAAAACTTATCCGAGTAACTCAACCTAACTGAGATTCCAATTCGTGACCTCCTGAACGTGAGACAGAGTCTACCTCCCACATGACCGAGCGCTACAGCACTGCGGCAAAGTGTGCAACTTGTTTGCCGGAGGTATCGGGTTCGATCCCCGTCGACCGACCTCTCTGACTTGGGTTTTTCTGTGGTTTACCCTAACCACCAGGCGAATGCCGGTGTGGCTTCTCTTCTCTACGGATTCTTTTCGCTTCCTTTCTCATTTCCCTCCTTTATCATCTTGGTTCCAAAGAATGCCGAAAGATGGCACATATCCTTGCGTGCTGGAAACCCTCCTTCCCTGGCGCTTACGGGAATTTGCTGCCTGGGCTGCAAGAGTTGCTTGGTCACCCTCTCCCTATGTAGAGGAAACACTTCGGCTGTGCGCAATGTGTCAATATGTATTAGGGACTTCTGTGCGTCTTTGGGAGTCTCTGTTCACTGACAAGCCTTCGGTCTCACTTCGACTCATCCTTTTTCCCTGGTGGGGGGGGGGGGGGGGTAGCCCCCAATAGATCCATGTCGGGGTCACGGTGGGTCAAGGTGTCACCCCTCCGTTCCTACACACATCACCCTCCATAACACGGAGGCAGGCACCCTAATCCTGTCACAAACCTAAGCAAGAACACATTATCGCCACCTTGTGTTTTATTCTGTTCATGAATGATATAAGAAGTGAAGAAGCTAACAAAAATGTCTGATTCTCATTAAATAATAAAGAATTTCTTGGCATTACACTTTAATTCCTAATAAATATTATTTAAACATTTCTTAATCTATGGATGGATTCATATCTCTTACTCAGGTGTTTTATTTGCTTTCCTTCTTCTTCTTCTTCTTCTTCTTCTTCTTCTTCTTCTTCTTCTTCTTCTTCTTCTTTATTTCTTGTAATCTGAAATCCAAATATAGGCCGCCTCTTCCAATTTCATCTTTTAATTGCTTATGTCTTCCTAATTTATAAAAATTCAGCTGTACATGAGTACGTAGAAACGCCAACGTCAATTTAATTACTTCGTAGTCAAATATCGGATGTGTTACAATCACATAACTTTCTCTATCTGCCACCGTTTATTACTTTCTCTACTGGTAAGTAGGGGAAGTATTGTATTCCACCCAAAAATTCGATGTCGAGATTTCACCGGAAATACATGTTTTGAGGCCCCCTGAATCCAAAAAAAAAAGCATTTTTAGAAAAAGTCCGTGTGTGTGTGTTTGTGTGTCAATCTGTCAGTCAGTCTGTCAGTCTGTGGACAGCATAACTAAAAAAAGAAAAGTCGGTTAAAAACCAAAGTTCCTATTTAAGTTTAATGTCTTTCAAGGATGTGACACGAAGATTTTGAAGAAAATAACCCCACCCTAAACTACCCTTTACATGGAAAATTTTTCGAAAATTTTGATTTTCTTGAAAATGGCTCTAACGATTTTTATTAAAATGTCATATGTTTGAGATATTTTGATGACAAATGAAATGTATATCTTGAATTTTCTGGCTATAGCCCCTGTAGTCGTATTTACTCTGGACGACTTTTGCATAACTGGTAAACCGTTAGAGATAGACCAAATCATACTCTACAAAAAATTTAGATCTTTCTAAAATACACAATTTATGTCTCAATAAATTTTCTTGTAGGGTGAACCATTTCGGAGATATTCCTTGTTATGTGTGTGAGTTTCGGAAAACTTAGAACTTTCGTGAAATGGGTCATCGTTGTTCATTGTTTTATATGTTAAGTGTGCAAAGACAACGGTATCTCAAAGCTTTAAAAGATTTGACTATCGCACAAAGCCTACTGTATTCCAATATTGCCCTTGTGCCTACAAGGAAATAAGGAATAAGATAATTTGTACAAATGTTGTTTATCTCAACTAACACGAAGAAGATATAGGAATAAGAGTTTGTAAGAATGGTTAGTACAAAAGTAGAGAAAGTCATGTGAGTGCAACACATCAGATTTTTTTATGTAGCTCCCAAAGCTATCTTATGAAGGCTTATATGTCTTATTTACTTCGTGTTAATCGCGATAAACTCTTACAGAAAAGGTTTCATTACATAATTCGTTGAAGATACAAGGAGGCATAGAGGAAACCGAATGGATAGTGAAATTTTAAAAAACCTAGTCGCTATAGTCTGGCCTAGAAATTCAGACACTTTCCATGATCTCATGAGAAATACATGAATAGCGACAGCACATTAAAAATGTCAAAGTATTCAAAAATTCAAACCAACGAAATATCTCGGAAATCTCGGAAATAGCTAACGCTGCCAAAAAGTTGTTTGAAACAAATTCTGTATTTCAAAAGGATCTAAATTTTCTGTGCAGTGCATTTTTATATCTTAAGTTTATCAGTTATACAAAATGGCTTCCGAATGACGAGCACTTCAGAGACTATTTCCAGAAAATTCAAATTACATACCAAATATTTCTTTGGCATGTAACGGTATTAAACATGCGGTATTTTAACCAAAATCGATACAGCCATTTCTCAATAGTTGTTTCTAATGAATAAAATTATGCTCTGAAAACTACTGACTTTGTGGACATCTACTTGAGTAGACGTTAAAATCTTAATATTCTCGGATTTAGCAATTTTCACATTTTTCAGTATATAAAATTCTCTACATGATGAAGCTCTGTACCAAATGGAATGTAGGAATATTTACAAAGAATAACGGATAAGAACTAGAGCTGTAAAACTACCGTGAACTACTGTGCACTAGCATAAGTAAGTGTAGACTACGCTGGTTTCCCTAGTAGAATTGGTCAGTTAGAACCTGCCCGCTTTACCTATACGTTAGGTGTGTTGCATACCTAGTGGGCGTTACCTCATATCGATCACGTTCGCGTTCTTTGATAATGTTTTACTAGATTCCTGTAGAAACCGGAAGCGTTGAACTTTGAACCTTCTCGAAACTGAGAAGACATATAAAGAGCTGCTTAACCTACGCAGCATTAATGTCTTCAAAAACACTTGGAAGTTCCTCTAAGTATATTACAGTTCAGATCGGAGACACTGATAGTGATCATGTGTAGCGTTATTTTGAACCTAAAAGTACAATTTTCAGTTTGATCATAGTGGCCAAACTCAAAATCACATTTTTTGGTGATCATTGTGTTTGAATTTCAGATTAAATTTATTAATTCGATGTATCTTGTATTATGTTTCTTTCCCTACCAATGTTACGAATACTACCGGTAATCTTATGATTTACGTCATTTATGTACAGTGCCAAAACTACTGAACCGTAGTTTTGGTGGAGCGCAGTTCTAATAAGAACCAAGAGAAGTTATAATAGCTGTGGATAGAAGTATTCCGTTTTAGAAACAATATACCATAGGCACAACCTGGCGATTAGGGCTTGATAGAATGTGTGTTTTAGTTGTTTCAAATTCATAAGCTGATATATTTTATATGTTGGACACCTGTTAGAGCTGCACATAAAATAAGGATCAATCTTGTGCCCTGATTCACCAGTTCGCAGAAGGAATCTTATTTTGTTAAATATTTATTTTCGAAATATTTATTATTAAAGAGCAAAACGTTAACTTAAAGACGCTTCCTGAAGTCTAAAAATTACACATTTTATTTCCATCATGTGAGATAAATACTATAGTGACGGATTTCTATATTTGGAAACGCACATGTAGGTTTCCCTTTCTTTTTTCCTGCAGGGATGTGAGCGCAAGATGGAGATAATATCGTTTCCAATTCAACATGCAATTACACGAATCCTCCCTGCCTGGTCACCAAATGTTCCTCGTCGAGAATCAATACTTGTACAGCGGGCAGGAGGGTGACCATTACAGCTGTTACCGGCTGGACAAGATCGCCTGGAACGTGAATACTAACACCAGTCTTCTTTCATCTGAGCGATCGCGTGCCAGGCACCTTACCTTCATGCCAAACTACTGTATTAAAAGTCGCCATTATTTGTTAACAAAATCCGTTGCTACGCTTGGAAGCATTATCAGCGAGATTATATTGGTTCTCACTTTCGTTTTCTCGACATCACCTCTCTTTCCCTCTGCGCAACGTTTATGGCATTTGATGTTCTGAGAAGCGAATCGGACACTTTCTGGGTATAATAAAAGTTAAAACAACAGTAACAGAAATTTCTGTCTGTCCCTACGCTTGTTACACGATCGCAACTATATTATTTCACTATATACACCATCATCATCATCAACATCATTGTTATTATCAGCACCATCATCATCCAGGGTTTGGACCAATGGTTCCGTTCCCTCCCCATCAATCAATATCATCTCTCCAACTCGTCCTCGGTCTTCCTATGTCTCTTTCACCGTTTGGGACGTAGTTGGTCACTATTATAGGAAATCTAACCTTGTTCACCTCTGTGCATCTCGTCTCCCATTTTCTTTACTCTAAATACACCCATGAAAATAGTAAAGATAAATTGGAATTACTTACTAACGTTCTGAAACAAACTAAACTTAAAAACATTACGCACATGACAAATTTGCTTTTTTTAAGTAATATTAAAAGAAATCTGATGTTTTTATTCACAAGGCTTTTATTACCCACTATTTCTTATTTCATATCTCTTTTTTAAATTAATATTACAAAAGCTAATATTTTTAACTTCAAGTTAATGATATAAAAGCTTGCAAAATAGGTCCATTGTTTTGTTGTTGTTACAAAGACATGCAGAAGGCGGAAGCGACGTTTAAGTATTCCAATGCCGAGTACAGAAATCTTCTTCTTCAACATGAATGAGGCCTCTAGATCTGTTCCGATCAAACTGTTCTCTCCGCCTCATTCGCGGTCGTCCGATATCTGTTCGTCCTAATGGTTTGTAAAATAGTGCTTGACGTGGCAATCTATTGATCAATTGGTCCCAGATATTTAAAGATAGACATCTGTTCAATTATTTGTCCCCTTATTGCAATTTTTACCCAAAATTGTTCTTTTCCTATCATAGTCATTACTTTAGTTTTTTCTCCCGAAATTTCCATATTAAATTCTTTTATTATCTCATTCAAATTAAACACTGATTTCTGCATATCGTCATTCTCTGCCAACAACAACTAAACATCTGCAAATACAATTGTATCAATATTATTATTATTATTATTATTATTATTATTATTATTATTATTATTATTATTATTATTATTATTATTATTATTATTATTATTATTATTATTATTATTATTATTATTATTATTATTATTATTATTATTATTATTATTATTATTATTATTATTATTATTATTATTATTATTATTATTATTTAATGTGATTGGTTTTCCATTCTTCTATTAATTTATCCAGATATAAGTCAAATAATACAGGAGACCGACCACAGACTTGTCTCAATCCCATATTAACTTCAAGTTCTTGATTTCCATAATCCATTATTATCTTGGTGTTGCACTATAATGACTTTATTGTATTGATCAAATTCATAGGGATCTTATGTCCCTCTAATACTTGTCATAGCTTCATTCGGTGTACCCTATCATATGCTTTTATGCAGTCTATAAGTAGTAGACAAGTTTTTAAATTTTATTCTGTTCTTTCTCAAATCTGTTTTACAGTAAAGACAGCATCAATAATAAGCGAGATATTTCAGAGTTTGCTTTCCCTATTACATTGAGAAAGCTAGAGAAAGAAGATACTGTATTCCAAAACAAAATCGATTTCGAGGTTTTATCCTCGTAATGAGGCCCCTCTAGTTGAAAAAAAAAGGATTTATAGAACTATCTCCGCATACGTGAATAGCGTAATTCAAATGTCGGATAAATGCTATACTTGGTATTTAAGATCAGCACCTCCCAAGAATGCGACACAAATATTAAAAATATAGAATCAAAGAAAACCATTCCAAAACCACCCTATTACTTTTTATTTTCTCAAAAACGACTAAAGCTCTTGTTTAACACACCGTACATTTAATATTTTTGCGTGACTAATAAAATGTACATTTTCAATTTTTTTTAAAGTTTCCTTCATACAGAATGAATTTTGGATAAGCTTGAATAACAGGTAAATTGTAAGAAATAGAGAAAAGCTTATTACACGGAAAATTTAGACTCAATTAAAACACAATTTTGTCAAATATCTGTGTGTGGAAGAGAGAGAGACAATCAATTTTCCAAACATTCGTTGTTATTGGTTTTAATTTTCCATTTTCTGAAGTTCCAGCTATTCTTTTATTTCTACTAATGCCATGCAAAGAGTACGAAATTTTTAAGACAGCGTATACCTTTTTAAATATCTATCACTTCAGCCTGTATGATCCTTGGAGCTACAATCAAATGAAATCATATCTGCAAAATTGTATCTCCATTGACATTGAAATACAAAAATAATTTTTTTGTAAAAATAGCACTCTCCTTTGCGAAAAATAATTAAAATGCCATAGAGCCCATTCCATAACGAACTTAGCTGCAGTAGTACTTATATGACAAATTTCATAGTAATGCCATGGGTCATTTTGAGTAAAAGGATAGTACAAGTACAAGCGTGCAAACAGTGCCTTAAACTGGCTTCAAGGTAGCCCATTATACACATTTACATCTCTGATTCATTCAATACCGAAAATTACTACATAAAATGACATCGGTTAATGAATGTTCAATGAATAATCAAAGCACCTATCTGTCCTTCACCCCCCTGGTCGTACCTTTGTCTTGCAGATAATTTCTAAAACTTGGTAATTTAAGTATTGAAGTTAAAGGCTGTAAATTCCTGGACTTCACGTTAAATGTACGCAAATTTTTAACTTTAGGTGTATACGAATAGAGAAATAAACAAGAAAGTATAGTTTTTTATATACCTAATACCTCCCAAAGTACCCTTAGGGCACTATCCATTGCCAGTTCCAGACGTAAAGAAATTCCATGTGTTAAACATCCTAAACGCGTTTTTTGTTCTATTCAACGGTGATACTGTTTATCACTTTATAATAGGAGATTACTTTAATGGAAAATATATTTGAG
This sequence comes from Tenodera sinensis, assembly GCA_030765045.1. Classification (NCBI taxonomy): domain Eukaryota; kingdom Metazoa; phylum Arthropoda; class Insecta; order Mantodea; family Mantidae; genus Tenodera; species Tenodera sinensis. The sequence goes on from CM060964.1 coordinate 313,704,767, forward strand.
AATCTTACGTTTTGACGCACATAAGTTTCTCTACTTACTTTTCTACAAAATATTCTTACAAAAACTTCCAGCCACTTGCTAATTAAGATAAACGTTCATTATATGTTTACCCTTATCCTTATGGATATAAGGAGTATGCAGCTGAAGCAGTAAGTAGGTGTTGGAAGTCACACGTTGATGAGAGAGCTTGAAGCAACAATACGTCACGCGGCTTGACAAGTCTCCCAACGCCTTTGGTTCTCCCTTTGCCGCCAATCGAACATTGAGATTCCCCTCCCTGGGCATGCGTGTGTTTTGTTTAGATAACGTCTTTTGATAAATGTTTCTAATATTTTCACTATTTTCCAGCCAATGTACGTAGATTATAAAACAATTCACCAGTCAAACAAGTGCTCGTATTTACACACCTGAAATATGCTTGACTATGATAAAACTTCGTGTCCGCTGGTTTCTGTATTCCACGTCAAAGAATTACAAAACCGTTAAAACTCTACTTAGCTTTTTAAATTCGCGAGGCTACCACCCTCTTACGTTCGTTTTTCTATTCATTTTTAATGAAAGTTATCATTATAATTGTTATTTTTATTTTTAATTCTGACTATATAATTTTAGTATCACAGCAGACTGAAGTGGTCGTCAGATTAAAAGAAAACTACCACTACATGATCAAAAATTAATTGCGATTTTTGGTATATAAACTTTTGAATTTTCAGTTAGGCTGTCCATATGCAAATGCACGCACGGGCGCGCGCGCGCGCGCACACACACACACACACACACACACACGCACGCACACACACACACACACACCACTGTACACAGAGGGGCGAACCTTTTTCTAAAAATGCCTTTTTTTGGATTCAACGATCTCTAAATGTGTATTTCTAGTGAAATCTCTAAATCAAGTCTTCGGGTGGAATGCCATACCTTATTTGCTTAAGGTAAGTACTATAATTTGCACTCTTTTCGCCTTTACTACATCCGGCACCGCAGGCGGTGACACTGATGATACATGGAATGAAGATGGACCACCGGTGGAATGAGATGGCGGGGGAAACCGGAGAACCCGGAGGAAACCCGCCTCTGCGTAAGACTGCTCAGAACTCCCATATGTAGTCGCCTGGGATCGAACCTGGTTCGCTTTGGTGAGAGGCGAATAGTCTAACCACTCAGCCACGGTGCGGTCATAATTTGGACTTCAATGATTCATAAAGCCCATTGCAGTACGGCACCCGCAAAATTTAATTGCGGCCGATAGCGGACTATTACTACTCTTTGTCCTAGTGTGCAAATAAATTTTGTGGGCGCAAATAATATTTAGATCACCGGCTTTACAGCGTGATTTCACAGCGTGTTTAACTATACAACACCGCAAGACGTGACAAGGCTATGATTGAATTTAGTATCGAGCCACCCGCCATCAATGTTTGCGACAGCTATAATGTTCAGTTTTTCCAGGAATTATAATCGGCAAGTTTCTTAAATAAAATGAGACTCAAACATTAATTGGCGGAAGGGAAAGCCTGCATGGGATCTTGCTGAACGTTAGTGTCCCCATCGATTGGTTGAAGAGCGGCTAAACAACCACCCTCGGCAATAACCTATCGAGGAACTGTCCTGAATCTGAAGCGTGTGGGACGCCTCGGACAAGATTTGTGTCACGCGCTGTGGATGTGACCTCCGCGGTAATACCCAAAAAATGTGTGCATTGCATCTGCGGGATCCCTCGTAAAGCAGAAGTATAGCGGGGCGTAAACGCGGCGACAATCGATAGCGAAGGACATATAAATTCGATGTCATTTTTCCGATGCCTGACCAGTTGGAACACGGGCGAATGTGAGCTGTATTCAAATGAAGCGAACCAGTTCAAGTGACAATGTGTCTATCGCCCACATAAAACACGCCCTCTGGAATACAGGGCGACGATGTGTTAAATACATGTGTATCGACGCACAGCTCATTCACGCATGACCTACGCCTGTAATTCCGTTTGATCACCAACAAAGATTTGTCAGAACATTTGTGACGATATTTCCCAGCTACAAAAGGTTTAGGTACACGTGAATAGAATGTGGGATGGTGACTATTCACAACAAACTAGTTTTATAACAATTCAAACAAATCGAATCCTCAGAAAAATGCACACTTTGGCGCAGGCATTCATCAATGAACTTAGCTAATAAAGATTTCAAACTAACGAGAACAAGAGATGCATCGACGAACTTCCAGTACGTGTCCCCGGTTTTCCACAAGAAAACCTTGCCATAAATATGTTGAAAGTAAAGTCATAAAATTTACTGTTCGCACAAGCTCCACTAAACAGAAAGCTATGGCAGTCACAAAATTTAATGGCGACTGATAGCTGACCACTACTATTCTCTTTCCTGTTGTGCAAATTTGTTTTGTGGGCGCAAATGATATTTTATCACCAGCTGTGCACGTGATTTCACAGCGTGTATAGATATACAACACCGCAAGGCGCGGCAAGCCTCTGATTACATTTTGTGTTGACCAGTTCCTCCTGCCACCCGCCATAAAATGTTGTATCGGCTGTAAATATACCCACATATTACAGAGTAATGGAAGTACGTTCAAAACGAGATAATCTATTTCTTATAAATTTATTATACCCTTTTCGAATGATTTTACATGTTAATTGCTAGCAGAAGCCGCAGCTTAACTGACGTTATTCGTTAAAAGATAGTGTATTTTATGTTTTGTGGTTTGAATATTTAAAACGAAAGTTATCATTACAAAGCACTTCATTTTGATCCGAAACTGTATATCCTACGTCAACAGTCTGGGGGGTGCAGCATTGCGTCTGAGAAATTCAAAATCTTTTCGAAGTAAATGATAGTTGAGGAGGACGACATTTCCTATTTCTTAAGAATCTAGGTGGCTGAAACATAGAAGCTAATATACAAAAGCTTGCCGTTTAGAAGTGTGCTGCTCACAGAATACACTAACAGTTTTCAAAAAAAGCTTTTGGATTCAGTGCTTCCTAAAATGTCTTCCTAATGGAATCTCAATAGCGAATTCTAGGTCGAAAGCTATACATCTTCCATGAAACGAAATGATCTGCAGAAAGAGTAAAAACATCTTTGTTTTCCTCATCTCTAAGAGGTATCCAAAACTTTTAGAGGAAAGGGTATGTCTGTGTTGCACATTTAAAACACGAAACTCTCAACGAAGTTTTCTAGCTGCACTCTAGGGCAAAACTTGAAAATTGTCATTAAAGACGCTGAAGCATCACACCTAAGTTACGCCAGGAGGTTAGTATGCAGCCCTATGGGTCTTCCTCCTGAGAAAACTTCAGAAGAAGAAGCTAAATATTTGATGAACCTCGAGGTAAGAATGCTGTTCTAGGAAACTTAACTTAAAAGAAAAAGGAGATAAACTTTAACTTCAGGATCTGAAATATTCCATACGAAGGCAGCCGTGTTGTGGGAAAATGATCCAGATAGTATTTGTTGAAAAATCTTCGCATGATTTAGTTGCTTGACCAAGTGAACATAAATGTGGCTTAAGCCAGCACAAGGGCGAATGCGGACAGATTCACTTCCTTGACAAATACCTTAAAACTGTAGTAAAACTTTGTGTTAATATATCTGCACTAAATACATTCTATTCTATACAGTATAATTTCTTCAGTATTTCCTTGAACAACTAAGCACAACCACACGACTGCTCATTAACACACTTTTACTTTCATAAGCAATCTTTAAGTTATTAATATAAAGCTAATTTTCTACCTGCTTCTAGTTAGCGGCGAAAATTATTGGTCGGATATAGTTTTATTTAATATAATCGTAGTTCTTAAGAAGCAAGTTTACAGGGATTAGCTCACCGTATTAGTAGCGCCGAGTTCACCCTACCAGCAGGTAGGAGGCCCTTGCCCTTCAAAGGGAAACTACGGGCTGTCTATATCTTTACCTTTTATAGTTTTATTTGGATAATATACGTTTGAAGGCTGAGTCCACCTCGAATGTCCTACTTCTGTGATGTGAATGTAATGTGTCATTCAAGAGATTCCGAGTTGAAATTTATTTTGGAGTGAATTAGCTGGATAACACTTTTTCTTCAGTGGCTTCCCATATCATTAAGAATAAATGTATATAGCTCTAACCTCCACGGATCCAAGACTAATTTCAGCATCATTTCCCCCATTTGGTTCATTTGCAAACGGTTTAGACGGAGCTTAAATTTGCAAAAACAAACTCAAATTCTTAAACCTTCAGCTATAATTACACGCTAGCCTTGATATTAAGCCGGGCCCTAGAGACCTAGTTATCGATGGACCCTTAAACACCACCACTCACTCATTCATTCACTTGATATTAAGCACCGTTTACATATACTTATTAGTAATACATGAAATACTTAGCACTTCAAAGTGAATTGCTTAATACATGGCGAATTTTTGGCAAAGGTTAATGGCATAAACCGTATATTTTAATGTGATTTGAATGTTTCCTAGTATGCTTTCACTATCTCTTAAAGGTTCCGCAGTTAAATACAACTCAATAATAATGAAAAGGGAGTGAGTTTTAGTCATTATGTCAGTATCTTGAACTTAGTGTTTCAACAAAAACCGTTACAGGAATGTTCAATATGAAAGATAAGATGATTTAAGCATATCAAACATATGTAAAGCTTTCTATTTATTCCATACAATATAATATATCCGGAAGCAAATACTTATTGAGATGTGAGCCATTTTACTTGTGTTGAGTATTTAAACCAGATAATGGAATTCATCCAACAAGCGCATTCTAGGAAACACTTTAGTCACAAACGGTTAACGGAACAATTGTTGGGTAAACACCAAACAGGAATTGTGATGATTCTTGCCATTCTGCCCTCTGGTAACATCTACACGTTATGCCGATACTATGTAGCTACCCAGCATTCTTACACATGCTTTAACTACTCTTCTCAAAGAATTCAGAACCCCTTCGATTCGAACTGGCTGCTCTCGGATTTGGGCACATGCATTGGTCACACGCTCTTGTAACGTATGCTCAATGTCGATGGGTTTGGCATACATCAATATCTTTAAATGTCCCCATAGCCAAAAACCCATTGGACTGAGATCCGACAAATGGGGAGGCCATGCTACTGAACCCCTTTGACCAATCCAATGAAGTGCATTGTCTGGTGTAAATACGCTACACAAATAAACTGGGTCATAACTCAACACATATTTGTTATCGGACATATGCTTATAAGAATATTTATTCTAGGTTTGCCCAATCTCAACTCCTGTTGCAGTATCAGACTATTTCAAACAAACACCCTTATATAGATATACATGCGCGCGCGCGTGTGTGTCTGTGTGTTTGTGCGTGTGACATATTTTCCCTGAAAGTCCAACATACATTAACAATGAAATGCCCACATCCAAGATTTCGATAGAAAGCAATACTTCCTCAATTAAGTGAAAGACAGAAGTAAGGAAGGATCGATTACTTTAGTATCAGAAAAAAGAAAGGCATACAGCTGATTCAACAGGAAATAACTCGTTAACAGCAATACCGAAGCCTAGGCATACGAATATAGAACATTCAGGAACCTCATGTGGCTTATTTTAATCGTTGCTCTTGGTTTGCAGAATCAGAATTAAGTGCTTGGATGAAACCCTCAAGTGGCGCTATACGAAAGACTGTGAATTTGTTGATGGGAGAACACACTGTGAATGATTTCAGATACTAGAAAAAGTGGAGAGAGGGTAGCGGAAAATAAGGGGAGATAGAACAAAGGATGATGAGTTAGAGAGGGGCGTAGACAGAATCGAGAATTAATAGTATAGAGGTATAGGGGAGGTCGATCATCCCTGGCTACGTTGTCCTGCTGTTGGTCGGGAAAGAGAAGTATGGACAGGGGCCAGCGTGGCCCGCCACAGAATAATTATAGATTCTGGCTTTCAACATCATTAGCTTTTTACTTTCTCTGTTACGTAGGTATAGTAAAGTAGAGGAAGTATTGTATTGCACCCAAATATTCGATGTCGAGATTTCACCGGAAATATGTTTAAGGTCCCCTGAAAAAAAAAAAGCATTTTTAGAAAAAGGTCCGCGCGCGCGCGCGCGTGTGTGTGTGTGTCAGTCTGTGTCTGTCAGTCTGTGGACAGCATAACTCAAAAACGAAAAGTCGGTTAAAAACCAAAGTTGATACTTAAGTTTAATGTCTTTCAAGGATGTGAGTTTTAAGGAAAATCGCTCCACCCTAAATCACCCTTTACATGGAAAATTTTTCGAAGATTTTGATTTTCTTGAAAATGGCTCTAACGATTTTCATTAAAATTTTGTTTGTATAGCTTTCAAAATAAGTTGGATTACAACTTGAAACATGTCAGCTGTGGAAAATCTTGCAATATTATTAAGATAAATGAAGTTTTTAGTTTTCTAATTTGTTCTTATTTTAAATTCTAGAATTTTTTCATTCTGCCAATATTCTCAATTAGGCCGACGAAAAAACATTTGGGATCTCATGGGTTTTTCTATGCCCTGTGGCACAATATACATCTTCCATACTCTTTTTTTGGTCAAATATACTGGTTTTAATACTATATAACTTATAAAGACGCGAAACTACTTGTAATAGTGCTTTTAGTGGTATTAGATCATATCTACCACTAAGAACCGGCCTTTTTTTCTCAGTCAGAAGGTAAGTACAAAAATTTGTTTCATTAATGAATAAACCGACTGGCATGTCCAAACTTTCAGCATAATACAACAGTCCAGTTGTTCTCTTTCAGTTAACATTTTCGCCGTGATCGTGCGGCAACTACTCCTGCACTTGTTATTTCCTGCAGCCTAACCGCCAGGGACTTCTTGTTTATATTACTTTCATTTCAGTGCATAACGCTAATATCTAATACTATTTTATCTATTACCATAATAGTGATGCTTTGGCTCGTAGCTACTAGGCAACACAAGTTATACTTTATATTCTAACAAAACACAAAACACGCTATCAAAATATAAAAACAGGTTCAACAAAATGTAAAATACACCTTAATGGTGATCATCAATGTCTTATTTTTCTTGAAAATTATTTGCGCTAAAACAAAAACTTTCTCCCCTACTTGTTAGTTATTGTAATATTACAACTATTACAATTTGTGATACTTATTGGGGTACATTTTTTCTATTATCAGGAGTAGTGCTTTCATTTACGTGATTTTATTTACGTAAATAAACTTTCTTTGAGTTTTGTGGAAGTATATCAATAGGTACATCTTGGACTGCTGTTAAAAATTTTCCTGGTCAACCTTCTGCACTCATTTTACTTTAAATTTACATATGAAATTAGCATCCAAAATGGCAAAAATAACAACAATATTTGTTAATGTAGCGTTGCATTTTTTCCAAAGCCCACATTACTCACACACACACACTCTCTCTCGCTCTCTCTCTCTCTCTCTCTCTCTCTCTCTCTCTCTCTGAACGTATCGTTTCCGCAATAAATAAATGTGATTTAATATACTAAATACAGAACATATACTAAAATACTCTTAACGTAGATAAAATATTGTTGACAGCACGTTACAAAATTAGGATTAGTAATTAAATATTGTACTCTAAAGATCTATTAGCTCATAAATAATAATCAGAACACAATATGAAAATATGAGTGACAGCATTATCGTATAATAAAACTTCATGGCATCCAATACTGTTTCTTAATTTTCATTACGAATAAGCTGCAACAATAATACCTACAGTAGTGTTTGGTGTTGAGAGACATAGAAACCACTTTCATTAACTTATTTAAATCAGCATCAGGAACTACTATCACATGAAGTCACCATGGATTGTTAGAAAATAATTATAACCAAGCATCGTCATGCTTGTCTTTTTTTTTCGAAAATGATTAGATTTAAACCCTACAAAGGCGTGTCCTGCATTAGCCGGTAAAGTATGGCTACCAATCATGATAAAGATTTGACAAACTGAATTCACGCACTCTACCTCTTTCTGTTTTAGCCAACACGATCAGGTGCGTAAACATATATTTGTTTCCACGCCATTTTGTAACCTCTGTTGTGCTTATTGGTGAAACGATTTATCTGAAGGAGTGGCACATCACTGCACCGTGGCCTAAAGCAACCATTGAAATGACCATGACTTCGAATAACGATAAATAATGTGACATATATGCGAAGTGCACTGAGACTTTCTTTGTCACTTTTTGTACAAGGAAAAAGGGAACTACAGCAGGCTTAAGCATAGTCAAATCTTTTTAGAAGTGGTGGCTGTTAATCTCTGCCCTCCATAGAATCTGTTTGAGTGATTGGACACGTGAAAACAAGTTAAAAATATTGAAAATCTACAGTAACCTAACCTAAACGTTCAAAGAGTAAAAACACCATAAAATGTTTCAGCCAAAGCCCCAAACAGCAGTTGAAGGGTACTATAGAAATGACCCTTCCCCTCAAAAAAGAATTAAGACATTTCACAACATTAATGACCCTTGAATAATAAAAAGTTCAGTTAGCTGCTATTTAAAACTGGATCCTTCAGAGTGGCTGTTTTAAGCAGTCGAGAATATCAACCAGGTGCTTGGGACGCTGTTGCAGCAACAGCATAACCGTTCTTTACTGGTAGACCTGGAAATAACGCAGCAGTAAAGGAAACATATTGTAGAAATGTGCTCCGGCTGGAAATTACTCTAATTCGAGCAAGTGTGTGCATTGAGCCGCAGGCGCCGCTGTGCATTACACGATTCTGTTATAAAGTTCCGAAGCATCCATTGCCTTTCGACGCGACATTATGGTCATTCACTTATAAATAGTGAAATACGATTGTAAGGAAAGGCGTTTTCAGTGAGAAATAAAAGAAAGATAATTTGTGTAGGTACTACCTTTCTTGGTTGACCTCCGGCATACATTACAATACTTTCAAATGCCCTTTGAAGCATGAAAATAATATACCTAGAGGTTTTAAAAGAGCTCTTCATCTCTTCAACAGTACTCAAATCCTATTCCCTCCGTTTTTCCTCTTTTATCTCGTAAGATAAAGTCTATGTTTTCTGACATTATCTAGGAGATAGCGTAGGATACAGATACTCAATGATGCAGAATTTGGGTCACCTTACTGTATCAAAGCAAATATTTCTTAAGTGGAAGTGTATCAAAATCTCAAATTTGGCAAATGCAACTTTTATGAAATGTGTATAAAACTACACAAAAGCTGAGGACATTAATGTAACATTATTGGTCACAAAACAAATTTAACGTATCATTTACGCATAGTGGGTATGACTCTAAGCCAACTTGCAGAGGGGGGCTTAGCACCTCGACGGAAAGGTTTTGTGTGTCCCCTGACGGGGAACCCCCGGAAGGATGGGTGAGGCGAATGGATCCTAAGGGCGGCCGGAACGTTGCCACGGCAGAGCAGGTGGCAGGGTCCCTACATTTTTCCAGTTAGAAGCATCCCGGTGGAGGCTGGCTCAGCCCGGTTGCTCTCTCACCCCTCGGGTTCGTACTCCCAAGGGGGGTGCAAGACTCGGAATCCGGCTTCCCTCCCCTTTCGGGGTTGCACCTTCCATCGAGGCCTCGGGGACAAGATTTCCAGAGCACATCCTTTTCCGCGGTGCTGCCTAACGGAATGAAGGATGAAATGAAATTACATTAACATGTAAAGAAATGGAGGGGCAGAAAACTCGAAGGCTATGGAAATCCTTCCCAGCATTCACCTGGTGACTCGGGGAAAACTAATCTAACTAATCTATGGGCCATAGAGGTCAGCTCCGGGGTTCAAACTCGCGACCTCCCGAATTCTGACCACAGACGCTATCGCCTGAGCCATCCTGCTCAGTATAGTGGGTAACAGGAGGTTCTTCTCTCTTTGCCCAAAAATTGCCATTGCACGGGAACCACCCCCCTAAATAGAAGCATTTTTTAGAAAAAGTCAGTGTACATGTGTGGGTATGGTTGTGCACAGCATAAGTCATATTTAAAAAATCTGTTATATATCAATCCTGGCATTTAAGTTCAGCGTCTTCCAAGGATGCGACTTGAGGTTTCCAGGAATTATCTCATACCATCTAACCCTTTACGCGCAAAAAAAAAAAAAGGTCAGTTTTATTTTCCCCAAAAATGGTACTAAGGATTTTCATTAAAATGTCGCATGTTAAATATACTGACATGAGAAACGCTTAATTTTCTGCGAATATCCTGAGAACTACCCTTTACTTGGTTAAATACTGTATACGTGTATACAAGAAGGGAATCTTAACTCACAGAAAACATTTCTATGTGAAAAATATACAGCTCACTAATACACATAATAATTTGTGTCTAGTGTTAGCCGTATTCAAAACCTTTCATGTTGCTAAAAAATCAGCAATTCTCCCCCCCCCCCCCCCCCCCCCAATTCTTTCCTTTCCACCGCAAAAGCTTCTTGCCACGAATAAATATTTGAATGCTATTTCCGCATGTTAAAAATTTCTTACTTAATTTGAATACATTTATATTTTAAGAGCCTGGTATGTTTCCTTCACATAACTTTCTCTACTCTTTAACACATTTTAGAAACCCTTATGATTCTATCTAATACATCTTAACCGAAATAAAACTTTGCAGAAATTGTATAATTGTGTATTTCCTTGTAGATACAATGGGAGTAGGGGAACATAGTAGGCCTAAGCGATAGTCAAATCTTTTATGAGCTGGTCGCTCTGTGACGGCTTTGAACTTGCTTTCTCTTTGCATGACTAGGAAGAAAGGAAAAAACGAATAACGGCTTTGCACTTGAGAAAAGCATAAATATTGGGAAATTCAAACATAACAAGGAATATACCATAAACTTGAAAAAAAAAAAAAAAAAAAAAAAAAAAAAAAAAAAAAAAAAAAAAAAAAAACTTTTCAGAAATTGTATGCTTTCACAAGCTCTACATACTTCATATAGTAAAATCTGCCTATCTCTTACAATTTACCCAGCGGAGTGGCTCAGGTGGTAAACTCTGTAGCTCGCATTCGGGAGGTCGCGGGTTCGATCCCCGTGGCCAACCTTCCTGACCCATGAGGTTTTTCGGACGTTTCCCTGGGTCGCCAGGCGAATGCTGGGAAGGATTGGAAGCGGCAGCAGCACGGCAGGGGGAAAGTATGCGCTCTGGAAATCTCGTCCCCCGGATTGGACGGCGAGCCCACTGGTTTCCGGGCCCCCCACCCATGGAATGGTACAACCCCGAGGGGGGAGGGGATCCGGTTTCCGAGTTCGGTGCCCCCCCCCCCTTGGGAGTACGAACCCAAAGGGGTGTGAGAGGAACCGGGATAAGCCAGCCTCTGCCGGGGTGATTATAAGTAGAAAATATAGGGACCCTGCCCTCTGCTCTGTCGTGGCAACGTTGCGGCGCCTTTCGGATCCATTCGCGTCTTTCATCCTCCAGGGAGTGCCCTGTCAGGGGCACAGCCACAAAAGATCACCTTTCCATCGAAGTGCTAAGTCCCCCTCCGCAATTTGTCACTGAGTCATTGGGTCATTGAAGCAATGACTATTACTCGGGGTGGTACTCGATATAATACCCAGCACCTTGGCTCTGGGCATTCTCGGTGCAAACACTCAGAACATACATGTGCTCATACATTGAAAATAGGTGATTTAAATTGCATAAACTTTTGACAATCTTCGAAGTGACGTGCATGATTCTTCGTGATTAACTACTCTTTCTGCGTCAGAGGTCAAGTGTTTCTAGAAGCTCTCGTATGAAATCTACAACCTGCTTCTCTAAGTCGTTGCACTCGTCTCGTCTCACAGGCAACCCCCGGAATGCATTCACAGGAGACAAGCACGGAGGTTCACCCATGCTATGTATATAGCTCGCGGCAGGCTTCACGTGCACAAGTTTGAATACATTACAAAGATAAACTGGGCTCATAAACGGATTACTGACCGAGAGATAAGGCTAATGGTTTTTTTCCCCCTCCCTGTTCCTGCCTTGCCCATTCGCTTATCTAGAAACATTCGCCATTTTCAAACCACGCACGAAAAAAGTTTGAGGTGCATCCGGGTCTCTCCACTTGTGTGTGCAAGTGAGTTTGATGGTGCAAGTGAATGGATTCATTAATTGAAGGAACGTTGATATAACTTCTGCCGAGAGCTCTGTTGCCTTTTTTGTAGTTTTTAATGGCTGTGGCGTTTAGAGTAAGACCCTTTTTCTGCAAGTGTTGGGGCTGATAACTTCTGGTATGACAGAGGCAATTGGATGGCCTTCACTAAACAACTCGCGCAATGGTTTACTGAGCCTACCTGCAAAGTTTTTCCTCAAAAGTCACCGAAGTAACGTTTCAGTTGGACAAAGCCCACATACATGCATTGCTCTTTTAAATGCAATGGTCACATACACATTGTACCTTTTTACTTTCTCTACTACTAAGTAGAGGAAGTGTTGTGTTTCATCCAAAATTTCGATGTGGAGATTCCACCGGAAATATGATTTGAGGCCCTCTGAATAAAAAAAAAAAAAAAAAAAAAAAAAAAAAAAAAAAAAAAAAACATTTTTAGAAAAAGGTCCGTGTGTCTGTGGACAGCATAATTCAAAAACGAAAAGTCAGTTAAAAACCAAAGTTGGTATTTAAATTTAATGTGTTTCAAGGATGCGACACAAAGATTTTGAACAAAACTGATCCACCCTAAACTACTTTTTACATTAAACATTTTTCAAAAATTTTGATTTCCTTGAAAATGCCTCTAACGATTTTGATTAAAAAGCCATATGTTTGAGATTTTTTAATGACAAATAAAATGTATATCTTGAATTTTCTGGTTATAGCCTATGTAGTCCTGTTTACTCTAGATGACTTTTGAATAACTCGTAAAACGTAAGAGATACACAAAATATTGCTACACAAAAATGTAGATCTTGCTAAGACACACAGTTTTTATGTCCATTTTTTTTTAAGGGTGAACCATTTTGGAGATATTCCTTGTTATTTGTATAAGTTCTGGAGAACTTATACTTCTGTCAAATGGAACATCGCTATTCATTTTTACACGTTAGGCGTGCAAAGAGAACGGAATTTGAAAGCTTTAAAAAGATTTGACTATTGCTCAAAGTCTACTAAATTCCCATATTCCTGTTGCACGTGCAAGAAAACGAGCAATAAAATAATTTCTGCAAAAGTTTATCTGAACACGAAGAAGATAGAAGAATAAGAGTTTATAATAGTGGTTGGTACAAGAGCAGAGAAAGTCATGTGAGTGCAACACATCAGATTTTTAAGTTTAACGCCCTTTAAATGGGTTGGATCACGTCGAATACTGAATGAGCGAAGTGGTTGAAATGAGCCCGGGGTCAGTGGTGCTTGGTTGTACGACATTCGCCTTCTTGGGATAATGTAAAACCCTGCAAGAAACCATATCCAGATAACTCTCCCGTACCTGGTATTCGGATTTGGGACATTCTCAGTGTGAGACAGGCACGTTATCCCCACACGATATTAACCCATTGTTCTTATAATGTAAGATTTCACTCTACTTCAAAGTGTTGCATGTTACGTACCTAACATTAAGCCAAGAGACAATGAGAATATTGAGGATAAACTGCAAAAACCAATGTATGAGTTAAAAAAATTATTAAAGTATATAATATGAACATTTCAAGTGAAAAACCAAGTTAATGACTTTTCGCGGCAAATAACCTAAGAACAAAAAGTTTAAATGAGAATAATATTATTGAACAAGTGTCACATTTTTAAGTATCATGGATGCGACATGGATTATGAACTATATCAAGATATAAAACAGAAAATTAGTAGGGTTTCGAGCAATAAATGGCACAACTAAAAGAACACTAAAAGCTAAAACCGGAAGAGAGACACAATTAAAATTGTACTCTATCATGGCACTTCCTGTCTGGCTATACGGTAGTGAGACATGGGCGTTAAGAAGTAAAGATGTAAGTAAAATACAAGCAGAAGAAACGCAAGACAAAGAAAGTGAACAAAGATAGTGAAGGATTGGGTCAAGGTTACGAGAAGAAAACAGTTCTCAGTTGTAATATCACAAAATACTGTAGACTGTGTTAATGTCACTAAAAGAGAACTGTGTAGGTGTTCGTGTAAGAGTTTTTGGAGGAGAATAAAGTCACAGAAAAATAATTGGACTGGACCATTGTCATCTTGTTACAGTATTGTTTCAAAGCAGTTTCTCCCCTTCCTTTTGATTTTCATAACTTCACAGCTCATTCCGAGAAATTGTACCGGATTGATCACAGAAAATGATTACTTTCCTTTCAGTCTTACTCCCCTTCAAATAGCTCACATCATAGATTCTGAGCTACCGTCCCGCCTCCCTAAGAGGTAGCTGCAATAAGAATACTGAAGATATGTGATTGGTGAGAATATGCTTGCCTGAATTAGACACTACTGTTAAAAATGCACTTATGTGCCCGTCGTGAGTTTTTTAACGTGGGGAATGCACGTGCAGGATCTCCTGTATAATTATTTCAGCGTATATTCATGTGTCATTGCTGCTGTTTATAATTCTTTGCATTCTAATTTAACATATTTTTATCTGACACTTCTGTCTGTTTAAATGCGGTTTGACTTAGAGGATGTCAACTATTTTTACATACCTTCTGTTGCATTCCAGTTAAAGTCTGTTTATGAATACGAGTCTTAACTTTCGGTTTGTAATTAAATGTCACACATTGTTATCTGCCACATTTATCATTTCAGTGCGTCAACGCCGCACTGGATGTATAAAAAGAATATTTAAAGTAACACGTACTGTACAGTTCGGAATTAATGGGAACGCCGACAAATGAATCATGAAAATGCATATTCAAGTGACAGAATAAACATAGTGCTGTAGGCTTAATTGGAAATCTTTTGGTACCATGATTAGGTTTATAAGACTCGGAAGTTTTTGCGCAGCAAAGAGTATCCATCGGGTTTTAACAAAATGAGTCATGCACAGACATAGACATAGGCGAAAGCAGTGATCTGCCCCTCACCCACTCTGTTGATATACGGCCTGCAGAGAGGAATAGAAGTTACTCTACCCAATTAAACACACAAGTTTGTTATGCCATACAAAATGATTTCTTTCTGAGATTTGTATTTCCTGCACTTCAAGGAAGGTATCGCTTTTCTGGGAAACTCCTATTTTTTAATAAGGTTAGTAACAAGGTTTCAGCGATGGTGAACCTTTTTACATTAGTGTGCCAGTTATTATTTTCCTTCGAACACCGCCACGAAACCCTCCTTTTTCTTCCAAATTGTCAATCTAGCTTCTAGGAATACATGTTCTTAAGTATGTTGAACCGCTCAACCTTGGTATTATTTTACGATTAGCCAAAAACTAAATTTAAAAAGTTGCGGTTTAAGAGAAAGCCTTTTGTTTTGCTTTAAGATAAAATTATTTCTAAAAAAAATATAACACAGCTACGCGGTGTTTTCCCACTGCAAACGCGGAAATACGATAACAGCAGCTGATATACCTACACAAGGTCACGAGTATCACTTGTTTTTCTCTGCTCTGCTCACAATCAGTGTTGAGCTGACACGATATCGCGCGGCTGCAGTGTGCTTTACTATTTAGGCCTGTACTTAGTCACAAAGTGTATTATGGCTCAGCATTTGTTTTCTACTGCACAGCGCATACTTATCATGATTTTTTTTTTTAGTCAACAGTTATCGCCGGTACATACGTGAATAGAATTTTGCGCCCTTTCCTTTTAGAGAATTAACCGACAGGGGGCGTTAATTTGCCTTTTTTCAACAAGACTCTGCAACAGCTCATACAGGCAATCTTTCGATGAGAACAATTGAAAGTGTGTTTCAGGACAGAATTATTAGTAGAAATTTGTGGCCTCCTCGGTCCCCCGCCCTAAGCACCTACGATTTCTATCTCTGGGGTAACTTAAAGCATAAAGTGCACAAGACAAAGCCACACACCCTGGAAGAATTAAAACAAAATATGCACCAGGAAATTGCCAGCATTTCTCAACGTGAACTACGGCGAGTGATGGATAGTTTCATAAAGAAGTACCGAAAATATATGGACAACGACGGTGGCCAGTTTCAACATCTTCTTTAATAACATTGGTAAATAAAGCCTTTGACCGCCTTCGTAGCGCAGTTGGTAGCGCGCTACGCGCTTGCCTCTGGCGCGGAGGACCCGGGTTCGATCTACGGTACCAGCATGGGAATTTTATCCCCTCTGGGAGGTCTGGCACGGGGAGCACTCAGCCTCGTTAGGTCCCGGGGGGGCAATTGAGGAGCTACTTGATGGAGAAGTAGCGGCCCCAGGTCGCGAAGGCCTAGTAACTGGCCGGGAGGGCTCGGGGCGCTGACCACGTCCCACCCTCCAGCACTGCACCCCACCAATGACGCCTGTAGTGGGCAGAGGTGGGGGACGCATCGGCTGGGCGGCCTTCCTGAGCTGTTGTACTAGGGGTTTAGTTTTAAGTAAAGCCTTTAAAAGTAGGTTTAAAAATGTTGTATGGTTTCATCCGCGCTGTTCTATGACAGCGGCTGTCGGCGACGAGCGTAGCCTTTTGGATCACCCATTAGTACCGCTTCTGGAGGGTGTAGTTTCTTGAGTATGACAGCAAATTGTTGAAGTTTCAAATTCATTTACATATACGATGACTGTCAGGAGAAGATCGAATGGAAAGTGTGGTTAGTAATTCTTTACACCTGTTATAGTGGTGATCTACCCATTGAAATATTTATCTTGTATACAGAGTACGCGGCACGTTTCAGCCGAGAATAGCAGCATGATAGATGTGTAATTTCGGGTACTCTACTCAAAGAGTTCATTAGTCTAGGCATTTTATTTTACTAACATTTAAGTGAATTATTCGTAGGTTTTCTGTGCTCTTAAATCTCTTGTTCTATGAACATTAGAGACAACGAAAATAAAGTCACGCTTCATAAGAGAAGATGACTAAATCTGTAAAAAAAAAGTACTATCATGCAGAAATAGAAGGAACTCACTACATTTTCTTTGTCAAGCGGCCGTAATTCTTGGACTATAGTAACTCGACCAGGTTTCAATTTTAAAAGTTTAGTAGGCGTATGGCCTGAATTTTTTGAAACGCCTACTACTTGTACTACACGAAGTAGACATTTATTAGCAGAACGTTCAAAGGTGCAGCAATATCATTCAGTTTTTCTTCTGTTAGTATAGGCTTACTAACTATAGAGTGCAGCAAACCTGTTTCTTTAAATTTACTGACAGAGTAACTGAACTTCTGTTTGAAGATACGTTATCAGGGAATTTGTTTATAAATTGCCTACATACTTGGCATGAAGCCGTTCTGGCATAAGTATTGTATATATATATATTCATTGTTGTACACTCAATTTGTCAGTCGGAACTTAAATTATCTAAATAATTTAATGCACACAGAGCACACAAAATTTAAAAGTAATTTGAAAGAAGCACACGAGAAAACACGCCTTCTAACGCTTCAAACTTTACAAAGCAACGACCGACAACATAGATCCCGTGCAAACACGTGTTCTATTGCTAATGCAGTAACCTGTGCTAAGCATTGATCGGAAACATGAAGCATTGAAGGAAAATTACGGCAACAGAATGCCGCTGTTTGCCTCTCGCTCTGTCGGCTTCCTCCAGGCCGCTTTTACGGTTCAAGCGTGACTCGGACTCTCCCTTTAGGCCGTGTGTTTCTGGTGCTTTAAGGGACGTCTGGAGCGTAAGTCGACTTCTAACAGACGTCTCCAACCATTAATATTAGCAATCCGTGATATTTTCACAACCCAAATGACCACTGAGCTGATAATATTCGATGTCTACTGGCCTCAACTTCAAGTATCTGTGGTCTGTCAATGATGTTACTCTTGGTCGTTCAGTTTGTTTCAAAGAACTGCAACAACTAAACTTTTTAGCTTGGCATTCCATAACAAAGTATGTAAACTGATTTATTTTGTTCATAATTGTGTTGTTCTTACTTAACACTACCAATTTAAAATTTTCAACTCACGTCTGCTCCTGTCACAGAATTAGGCCTGCTACTTGAAAATTGAATGGACCAACTAAGTGTTTATAATACTTCTCATTCCTAATTTCATTATGTATTATCACGTACTACAGTTGCTGATGACGTTTCAGCGGCATAGGTAACGGCCTTCTGTTTAAAAACATCAGCAGAGGAGGGGACAGCCCAAAGTCAACTTCCCCATCAGTATCCACACCCCTTCCTTGACCACCGCCAACAAAACAAGGGATGTTTAAACCCTTACTAGAGTGCTTGAGAATCTGTAGGGATTAGCACCAGCGGTATAACGCACGGAATATTAGGGACAAAGGTACAAAAGACAATTTCTTGCGCTGGGCGAAACAAAGGTCGACTACAAAGACAAAACCCTTTCGGATTTTGAACGACAATAGCGGTGAGGGTGCAAGGAAGGAACAATGGCGAGAGCGGGGAGGGGGAAGGCCGAAGAAGATAGCGAAAATGCACCACGCAAAATTTCCATTGCTCTGCCAGAGAAAATCCACTTGTAGTGCTTTTCCTTCCACCGAGCCCATTCCGGAAAACTTAGCCTTGCTGAAATGAGCACGTGGATTAAATAAATTGTGACGTGGGAGGTGGGGTGGATCATGCGAGCTCCCCACATGCATACATATTACACTGTTTTAAACTTTATAAATGGATTTATTGTCCGAGGGTTCTCTACCCTAACCTCTTCTGTAGCAGCAAGTGTTTCACTATTCATACTTTCCGCTGGGAAATGGTACTGCCATTTTCTGGGAAAAGGGAAGATAGGTATCATTGCCTTTGCCTCGCATTCGTAAACATTACATTCTAATAACAGGGTTTCCCGTAATGTCTATCAAACAGTTTATCTGGGAAATATACCGTCCTGAGCACCATTTGCATTTATTTTAATTCACTCTCATGTCGCGTTCAAAATATACCGGCCACTTTAGTAAGATTGGTAAAACATGACAGCCACTTCATTTAAACACTCTAATCACAGAATACACAAAAACCACACCGTTTCCATTTAAAAAATCGGACGCGTAACGATCACGTGTTTTTGACTACACATTAACAATTTACATAAAAGTGCTTCTTTCTACGGTATGTTAATAAGGTCACCAGGTTTTCAGAAATGGGTTTTAATTAAATAGGTAATATATAAAAGCTATTTTAATTAGCGATGAGCTCATAAAATCTGATTTGTTGCACTCACATGACTACTCCTGTACAAACTATTCTTAAAGACGTTTATTCCTCTATCTAATTCATGTTAATCCAGATAAACATTTGCAGAACCTATTACTAATTTTGCTGTTGATGCCAGGCAAATATGGGAATAAGTAAGGCTTCAAGAGTTAGCCGTTTTAAAGCTGGTCACTATGTGATGCATTTAATATTAGAGTGTTTTTGCATGGCCAAGAGATAATAAACACAACACCATCACTGAGTTTCCTGGGCACTGCGTATTTTTGATATCACCAAATATATCACTAGAACCCACAATCACTTTGACCGTTTTCACTACAAAGGATTTCCTAAAATTAAAGTTAAGTTAGTTCATTTTTACAAGACATTATGAAAAGTCTTGGAATATAAAAGTAAGGAACAGCTGAAAACAGCATTATAACAATAATAAACACAAAATTAAACTTAAAATGAAGCAGTCTTGCGTATTTTGTTCAATGGTAATTCCTCGAAATTCAATGCCATGATGGACAGCTCCCAAATACATATTTAATCCCCTTACTACAGATTTTTACGTTCATAACTGAATGCAACCAAAAAATGTCATAGTCATATCTTGTCAAAACAGAATTCAAGTGTTTCCATCAAGGTAACAAGCGCTTAAAATGCAAGGAGTGAATGAGTGAGTAGTAGTGTTTAAGGGCCCGACGACAACTAGGTCATTACGGCCCGGCGATGGAAGGAGAAATGAAAAGAAAAAGAATACCGATTCCAATTAAAGAAAAGTAAAAGAGCTTGAAACTTGAAAGTAATAACAAGCACTATCTCGGAAACTCCACAAAGAAAATGAATATGAAATAAATTCTCCGTTTTAACCATATCTACATTTTTACTTTCCCTAATACGTATAATAAGTAGAGGAAGTATTGTACTCCACCCAAAAATTCAATGTCGAGATTTCAAGGGAAATATATGTTTTGAGGCACCCTAAATCAAAAAAAAAATAAATAAATAAATAAAATACATTTTTAGAAAAAGGTTCGTATGTGTGTGTGTGTGTGTGTGTGTGTGTGTGTGGTGTGCGTGCGTGCGTGTGTGTGTGTGCGCGCGCGCGCCTCTTCTGCCTTCTCATCCCAGAGGTCCCAGGTTCGACTGAGTGAGAGTGTGTTTCATATTTGAAAGTACAAACAACAATTATACAAATTTTTATTTTTATCGTAAAATTAAAAGTTAGGAATTAGCACAATTAATATTATAAGACGTCTGACCTCCGTGGAGTGATATTTATTTCGACTATCTCATAAATAAAACAGGGGCTCTAATGACCTAGCTGTCGACGGGCCCTTAAACCCTAATCACTCACTCACTCATAAATAAAACATAAATTTAAATACTATATCACAAATATTTGACCAGAAAATGTTAAATTCTATAAAAACACTAACATATACTCATTTCGATTAGTGCAGTTCGACTACTCAGCACTGCCAACTGAGGAAAACGAAACCCAAGAATTACATGTATTGCGATCTTCTCTTGGTGTTATAATAGAAAACCAGTCTATAATCTCAAATAAATCTCACTTTATTTTTAACATTAACAAACAACCTTTCTTCTGGAAAAAATATATTAGGTGTTAGATGCTTTCCTAAAAGTTTCTGTAATTTTAGCATACACAATGGCTCAATGTAACACTACTTAGAATTAAAAAACAAAGAAAGAAAAATAATATGTTTTAAAAAGAAAAGAGTTAACCAATCTAAGTAAAAACAAAGGCCTTCCCTGCCGTGAAAAGATTGCAGCAAGTGCCCGTAAATTTCCACAGTCTCGATCTCTCTCTTTAACTCCCAGGTTCAAAGCATGACATGCACTTTCTAAAATAAATGTTGGTGGGTGCCATTAGGTCTAAAAACATGACGTTTCGCTGAATACTCTATATTGATCGAATGCAATATTTATCAGAGCTTAGGTAGGCGGTAAAAAAAGTAAAAAAAGTTGCTTTGCGTGTAGCATCCAATTACGACAATGTTCTTCAAGGACTGGTGTATTTCCATTTAAATGTAGGATCAATGTCAGCATTTGCTAAATCTAGCCAAGATCTGACAAAGCTTGCTTGCTATCCACAACAAAGGCGTGTAGTTGCTTTGTTTAGGTGGAGTTTGGCACCAACAATTGAACATTTTGTTTTTCGCCCGCGCGTCAGCAGTGTTCCTATACAGTCAGCCATCAATAGTCATCACAGAGGAATAGAGTAATGGTGCTATTTCATTTCTGAGCCATATTGCTACATCTATACAGTTAGTGGAAGGAAGGGAAAGTTCAGTTTGAAAATCAATAGGAAAGACGTTTATTTGACAGTAAATTGTAGCATAAAAGAAAACCCAGAGTGCAGTGTTCCAAATTTCCATACGAGCCTCTAAAGCCTGTTCAGATGGGTTACTATGAAACATATTTCAGTTAATTGACTGAAATCACGTTATGAAAGACATTATACTCGCAACTGGTGCAGTTTTAGCAGTAACAACTCGAGCGTCGTATACTGATGACAAACAATAAGTGTTATTCTTCACCTTTTTACACTCTCTTCCACACCCCTATTGAAAGGAGAGGAAGTATTGCATTCCACTCAACAATTTTATACCAAGATTTAACCTGAAACAATATTTTGAGTGCCCTCAAAAGTAGCATTTTCAGAAAACGGTGCTTGTATGTCTGTGAACCCCATAACTCAATAACGAAATTTGGATAAATATCAAACTGGATATTTAAGTTAACATCTTGCAAAGATGCAACATGAAAATTGTTTCTAATTAGATTAATAACAACAATCTTGAGTTCTTTTTATTTATTAAAAATGGTTCCAATTATGTTTATTAAAATAGTATCTTAATATATTTGCATGCCAAATAAAATGCATATCTTGAATTTTCTACAGAAACCTTGAAAAATCTTCTTCATTTGAATACACGTTGTACAATTTTGCGCATCTGGCAAACCATTATATATATACGAAAGCGAACCACTGGAGTGTGCCCACACGAAGTTTGAGATTTAGAGAAGTCTTGGCGCTGCTGAGAAAACGTTAAGGCTTGCCAGACAAATCTGTGCTTTAAAACTCGTTATCAGAGTGGAAACTCCAGTATTTTTAAGGTTTTTCCTGCTTTCCTTTTAAAGCTTAAGTCACAGATTTTGTACCTTAGGCTCAAAAATTAACAAAACTAGAGGCATATATTTTTTCAGATAGTACACATAATTGTAATGATTGGATTGATCCTTAATTTCAGAGCATTTCACAAAAACATTTTCCTTTATGAACCACAGCATTAATTTTCTTGAAACCTAATTTATTACAGAAAAGGAAGTGTGTGTGTGTGTGTGTGTGTGTGTGTGTGTGTGTGTGTGTGTGTGTGTGTGTGTCTATATATATATATATATATATATATATAATTTACTATGTAATTTGTCCCGAGTCCTATAGAATAAGTTTACAAAGCACACTTTCCTAAATTGAAAGGTATTACATTAGGCCCAAAAATTCGAAGCCACAATTTAACTGGAAATGCGCATTTTGAGGTTTACCATTAGAAAAAGAATGTTTATATTTCTGTGCAGCTGTTTCTCTGTGCATATTTGTGTGTGTGTGTGTGTGTGTGTGTGTGTGTGTGTGTGAGAGAGAGAGAGAGAGAGAGAGAGAGGGAATGTAATTCAAAAAGGAAATGTCAGATAAAGACCAACTTTAATATTTATGCAATCATGTACAGGATGTAAGATAAAATGTTTCAGAAAAGGTCCAGACCAAACAAACGTTTATGTAAAATGATATTCTTACTTTTCACTTTCGAAAATGGATCTAAAACATTCTGAAATATCGTAGGTTTGAGATATTGGTTCAACGAAAAAAAGATGTATATCACTAATGTTCGGTATTAGTAGTAGCAGGAGTAGGACAGACGCAGAGGGGGACTTCGGCACTTCGACCTCAGAGATATTTTGTACCTGTGCCCCAAAGGAGCGCCCCCGGAGGGAGAGTTGAGGCAAGAGGAGATACAGGGCGGCCATTTTCTCATTCTCACTGAATCTTAAACTGAAATTGTAAAACAACACAATTCACGTCAAACAATTTTTGTCACTAAAAGTTTCTCAATACTCAGTGTCTCAGTTTATTTAACTTTTAGGGTAATTTAAACAACAGAGTGTATCGTTATGCAATCGTCCTTTTTCTCATGAGCTCATACAAAGTGCTCAATGAGTTTTGTGTGCAGTGAAGTGTTGTTTCAGGCTTCTCTGTGCCTACGATAAAATGTTTACTCATAAGATCCTGAACCACTTTTGGTGAACATTTATCGCAATTAATACGAAACAGGTAAACGGTAAGCCATTATTGCATAATTTACGCAATAGGTATACAAATGGATAGAGGTTTATCAAGTGTCACAAGCAGGTATTTTTAAAACCAATCCTCATTCTTTTCTTGACAAGTGACGATTTCCTTCCAGACACTACTGACTGTACTTTCTGTTTTGGACGGATGTCAGCTCAGAAAGAGAATTTTGTAAGTTTCTAGACAGCATAATAGTCAATGTTTTAACGATATACAGATGCCTGACATTCTTTTTGGCTTATAACAAAAGCCTATATGCGTATTTTTTTTAAATTCAAATTCTCCCTCTTGAAAGCGGAAATCAAAACCCCGTCGTACGGCAAACGCATCCTTTTCCCCAGTCATAACAAAAAGACAAACAAATGCGACATCTTCCGGATCGTTCAGTTATTACCTTCATCGGGCGGGGAGGGAAAGAGTTCTCAAAGTCCCAACTTCCTCACTAACACTTGAGAAACAAAAGAAATTTCAGCAAGCGTAAGGCGAGTAAAAGGTTTTCAGTTTCCTTTCTGCTAAAAGGTATACGCATTTATTGTTATAACATATCCCTTTCTTTAGAGAAATGAGGGTTTTAATAAAGACATGAAGGGGAGGACACAAGAAAGACAAAGATGAATATTTTTTCAGACTAACAAAATCACAGAATAAAATGTGTTTCCCCTCTTTTATAGATGAATTAATCTACGAAAACGCATTCATTCATACAAAACGTATAAAAATTTATCATGATTATAATCTGAATTTTCTTTTAAAATATCAAACGCTGTATTTGTTAGACTAATTTATTTAATGTTTTAAGGCAAGGAGAATTTGTCAAAAAATACACTTTTCTTGAGTGACTTTTGAATTGTGCTTTCATTAACTAAGCTGAATTTATAATAGCTTTCTTTGTCTTTCTTTTTAAGGTCAACGTGCTATGTTGTTTCTATAATTCTCTGCGTTACTGTCCTATCCCAAAGAGAGTAAGTAATACAGATGACAGTAGCCTAAATAAGGGTAGAGAATAGTAAACGTTAGGAAAAGAGTTATTTATCTTTATGTTAGTTGGTTTAATTTTAATTGTTTTTGTTATGATAGGGGAAGCTCTTTTTATTTCGTTGGAGCGAAAACTAGAGGAGTCTACTAACATGATCAAAAAAACGTAAACAGCGCGATCGATATGAAGTAATGCCTGATAGGTATGCAACACACCTAACGTACATGTAACGCGGATAGGTTCTACTTAGGATAATCTACGGTAGTTTTACAACTCTAGTCACGTGCAATTAGGAATGGCATGAGGTATAACAACCTTTACACGAAAACACTGTTGCACTTTTTAAATAAACAAAGTATATTTCAAATGACTTGCGGTGAATTATCTTAAAGCCTATTCTCTGCAGTTGTTAGGATTATTTGTGTAATGATTTTCAGCTGTACTTGATCCACACAATTGTTTAGTGTTGCATCATCTTTTGCTGATAGAAAGCAATTCGTGTCGACCATTTATTTGGAAGAATGCTAACGATTTTCGCCACCACGCACAATTTACAACAATAATATAATTGTATGTGTACAGACAGGTACAAGGAATAAAATTATTGCTCAACAACAGTGTTTTTACTCCAGTGGTTATCTAATAAAGTACATCCATCTACCACAGTTTTCATCGTTATTAAAATGAATTGTTATTATTACGGCTTTAATCTGAAAGCAAATTATAATTTAATATGATGCAGAATAGGGTCATTAAAATGGACTAGTTTGAGGTCGGCATTATTCATTAATAAACTCATCTATGAAAAGCAATGAAGGCCGCAAAAGGTTGTTTTATGATATTGGATTTAGTTGGTCGATTCACCTGCGCATATTTTATGCAGAGTAGCTTACACAGAGACGTCATCTGTGGAGGTTCGGCACGTCGTTTATACCACAATGTTTCCTTAACGAGCCTGGCCACAGAAGAATAAACTTTTGTAAGAATACTTTGTGAAAGTGTGGGTAGAGAACTAAAGCCATCTACACACACTTCCACAAGGCACTCTTACAAAGTGTATGCTTCTATCTACTTCTTATTAATCGAAGTAAACTTTTGCAAAACCAGTTTTATTACACATTTAGTTATACTGTCATTTACTCAGGAGAATGTCTTTGTCCTTGAACGCGCAATCGCGCTGCGGAGTGGGGAGCTTCTTGGCACGATGTAAATAGAGTAACACCAGCAGTTCAAAATTACTGTCTGAACGGCAGCAGAACTGTAAGCAGTGCCAGTGTTGCTACAAGATTATATCGTGTGGTTTCTTGGGTCTCCTATAAACATAATTCATTTGTGTTATTATTGAAAGTATAGTCATAATTGCTTTGTTCGATGCAGTAATGTAATGTATTAGTGATGCTCTTTTGCGTAATATTTATTGTCCCGGGAAAGAAAGGACAAGTCACTTTTGAAGCAGGGTGTAAAACGTCAGAGCGAGATAAATGAACAACAGCGCGTTATCTCAGGTTCACTTGTGTGAACCACAAGGTCATAGCTAAACTCCTGAGACAAATACAGTAAGTGTTCATACTAGGACAGTACAGGAGGCTACAGTGGTAGTCAGATATTTAAAAAGCGGGTCACTTTCAAATTTCATTCATAGCCTGACCACGAGAGGAAAAAAAAAAGAATAGCAACTTGGCAAATGAAAAAGGTATAAGAATTTGAAAAGTCAAATCAAATAACAAAGAATATATCGGAAATAGTTCATGCCACAAAATATGTTATTTGACATGAACTGTGTGCGTTAAAAATATCTAAATCTTTTTTGTATTAACTTTTTGTCTACTGTTTACGAATGCACACCAAAGTATTCTCTTATGACTACAATATGCTAAGGACACTGAAGAAAGAAAGGGAGTTTGACATTTTGAGGACTTTTCCGCAGTAAGAGTAGTCCAACCAGATGAAAGTATGTATGCTTTTTAGGATAACTATGTTTGTTATTAGATATTATTATTTATTATTATTATTATTATTATTATTATTATTATTATTATTATTATTATTATTATTATTATTATTATCATCATCATCATTATCATTATTATTATTGTTGTTATTACTATCTTATTTTATGTATTGGTTCCGAGATTATGTTTTGATATATCTATTTATACGTTTTAAGTTGTCTCAGAGGTTTAACAAGGACAGATGACATCCTGATACCCGAAAATTTTAATTTTATTTTAATTTAATTTTAATTTTATTTTTTCAATAAGACATTTCTTTAGTACAATAAGCTCAAGGGTAAAATAATAAAAATAAAATCTGGAATATAAAATGTCTATATATCAGGGCAAACAATTGATTGTTCTCACATACAGAAGCCGTGCGCAGGCAAACTTTGAAAGGTAGAATGGAACATGAAAAATTCAATGCCATAGTCGGGATATGAACCACGGGTCAAATTTTCTAAAGGGAAAATGCGTATCAGATGAAGAATTTAAGACCGTGCCGGCATGTTTCTATGGTAGCTCAGTAGTTAAATGCAGCGACACGTAGAGTGGAAGATTCGTGGTTCCCATCCCGGCTATGGTGTTGAATTTTTAATTTATGATTCTACTCTTCAAAAGCTGGAATTTTTAAATTGCAGATAATCTCCTGGGCTTATTAAATGTGTAGATTAGTTTTACATCGTAACCGACATCCATGGTGGAGAGTCACCAGAGGACATCCTGACGCCTTAAGTTCAACTCTTCTTCTGCTCTTGTGTTTTTCCTAAGCAGAAACACTTGTCCTTCCTTCCGCCTTTCAAATACCAACTACCAACCATTATATGCATGCATGATCTAAACTGTTGTCGATCATCCTAATGTTAACACGGTCTATATAGTACAGAAGAGAAAAGCCTTCCTTATCCTCCATTGATTCTGACTAAACGGTCATTTTCGTACAAACGTGAGCGTTGTAAATTACCCTCAAAGCCCTTTTAATAATTGTAGCTACACCTATTACTCCAATCACACCCTTTATTAAAACGTCGCTGTAATCATAAGATGCAGAAGAGGTATTACCACGCATTGTGCTTAGCTGAAATGGGTATTCAGCTTCTTTACACAAAGGCAAGGTTATAAACGAACACTCTCTAAGATAAAGCGGAAATAAAGATTAAAATCAGACGTTGCGTGCGACTAGGAAAGAGCCGATGATTGAGAATATGTGGATCCTTAACCGGCTTAGCATAGCTCATTTCAAGAGCGCCACCGCTGCCGGAAGAGATATCCTTGATGTCATTTCCGGAGCTGTCGAGAGACGCCAATTACAGCGAAGAGGGTGCGGGAAATGGAATAATTAGCAAGTACGTGTGTGTAAGGGAGTGGAGTGAGACAATCTTCAACCCCTTCCTCCGGAGAAATGAATTTCATGTGCTGTGAAACGGGGTGAAGAATGACATCGTGGTTTAATTCAGGTTTGGGAATGCGTTTCGACATTTCTTCGGGCGCTATGACTCTATGAAAGCTCCACCTAGATCAAGAAGTCTCATCCTAAGTGAAAGTGAGGAATCCCGTGCAAGTCTCGTAATTCTGCTTTACTACTCGCAATGTACAGTACGCGCACTTTCTTTTGCGGTAGAAGTAAGTCTAAACTTGTTCTGCTATCTTACAGATTTGAGCTGCAACTGACATAGTTAAGAAGTGTTCTTCAAGCAAAAGAGCTGCATGACTGTGTAAAACTACCTTAGAGTAGTACACAAAGCATATAGAAAGAAAAGGAAATAAAGAAAACAATTTCGTATGGAGTATATCTCTTTCCAGGATGTTGTCAAAAGCATTGATTTTATTTCTGTGAGGGCAGAAGTTTAAATGAGCAGAAATGTGGTAATTTATTGCTCTGAGCGGCTGTCGGGAAACGTGATACAATGCCCACACATTCCAAAACACTCAGAAATAAACTTCTGAATAGCCAAGTCTTTCAATCCAGCCCTTCCCTTTATGCTTCGAGGGAAAGCGATTTAAATATAACGCTGAAAAAGGAGCGGGATGCAGAATGAGATGAGCATGGAGTGAAAACACATATATACAAAGTAAAGAGAGAGGGGAGCACCAGACGGCAAAATACTTGCAATTTACAGATACGGGGCTTCCCTTTCTCTACGTCACTCTCTCCATCACCACATATACATAACTCCGTGGAGTTTGCGCTCAACTGCTATCGCGTATGAAGATGGGAAAGGTTTTACTTAACTTTTCATCCGAAAATTACAACATTCAACGTCAGAACTTCTATTAAAACAGTAAATGAATATAGTTATAAACAGTTTCAGATGTTTTAGGTACCTATATAGTTACAATTGCAGAGCTTTAAAAAGCTTATGGTTTCTTATGACAATCTGCATTCAACTCCAAATTTCATTTTAATCTTTTAATTTGAATTTTAATCTTTTATTTTTGTTGGTTTGTTGTTTCTGCAGAGCAATCACCAGAAAATGAACTGAGTGAATAAAGTGGTACATACTATGTACATTTCTGCAACAGACTTTAGAGGGAAATTTGAAAAGGATATACAAAGTAAGGTACCCTAATTAGGTTTTTGTAAAAGCTATTCTGAATTTTTAATCAACGTTTTTAAGAGACTTGGTTTATGCAACACCTGAACCTGCTGTTAACAGATTTGTGGTTTTATCTAATAGCACTTCAGAAGTATAGATGATTTTTAAATACGCGAATATAAACACTACACTGAAATATTAATTTTAAAACGTATGCTCCCAGAAGAATACAATATTTAAATTATTTGTATCTAAATTAATTTTTGTATCTATTATTTGTGTAGACAGTTGTTTCCGCAACCTAATGATTGCAAATGTGCAGCAAGCCCATCAAAGCATTGGAGAAGATACGGTCAAATAAACGTAAATTATATTTCAGAATTTTGATTCCTATTTGAAGACTTGAACCACTTATTCTCTCACTTTGCGAAATGCAAATTTTAAAGCGCGAGTGAGGATAAAAAAAGAGAGGGAGAGAGAAAGACAGAAGATCAATTTGCCATTTGTGAGTAATATAGCACAACTGCTGAAGCTATGCGATCTTCACTAACATTGTATTATGTATAGTTCAGCACTAACGTTTAACATCAGCATTTAGAGTTCTAGACCATTCATGGGAGTCTATTCATGAGCGAGTATGGAAATAAAATGCTAACGGTTGTATTGGATATGCTTGGAAGGATAAATGGGAGAATTACTACTTAATGGCTACTAAATTACAACTAAAATTGGCAAAAAATCTGAGTATGTTCTAACCTTAAACACACGGGATCTAGGGCAGCAAATTTGGTATACAATAACCTTACACCTAGGTTTGTTCATGTGTCTCTCTGGCTGTGCACGTGAAATCGGTATTAAAGGGGACTGTCAAGTTCCGAAGAGCTGTTTGTCTCCATTTGTCAGCCCAGGAGACGTACCCTCCAAGACAAATCGAGCAATGTCTTCCCCGATACACTGTCCTCTTTGTTATTTATGATGATCGAAACGCTGAGTGTACCATTTCCCTACCACACAGCACAAGGGTTTTAACTTCACTATACGCCTTTAGAATTGTATCATATCGAAATGATACGCAAACGTTAAATTTGTATTTGTATTTATTTGCTTTATTACTGCATATGATAATTTATATATTCTTAATATAATTAAATCACTTTACATTACTAAGAGGTGCTATTCTATATTTCAGTCCGTCATACACTCAACACCGAGGCTATTATTGTATGGCAGACCACAGTTAACTTCTTCCTCTTTTCTATTTATTTTTCTGTACAATTTTTCTTTTGTTCCTCCAATATAGGTATATACCAAAATTGTATATATCCTTCCTTCTTCAACTTCATTATCTTAATTTTTTTTTCTCGCATTCTTTTGGTATAAACTGTTCTCTTCATAACTTCGCTTCCTCACATTCTAATTTACCGAATAAGCCATTATCTGCCCTTCCATATAAAGGGCAACTATTTAGGTTCACCCCCTATCTGTCTCCTCTACACTTAACCTTGTCTATGCCCAACCTTCCCACCACAATCTATTACAAACATCTACATAGTTCTCTCTGTCCCAATTCATCTTCAGTTATCTATACAACATTAAACTTTTCTTATCTCTGAGACTTTGAAATAATTCTACCGAGCGGGATGGCTCAGGCGGTAACGTCTGTGGCCCGCATTCTGGAGGTCACGGGTTCGATCCTCGTGGCCGCGCACTCTGACATGGGTTTTTCGTGGTTTCCTCGTGTCACTTAGGCGAATGCTGGGGTACATTATTTCATACCACGGTTTCCTTTCCCTCATTTCCCTTCATTCCATTTCCTTATCATCTTACAGTTGTGCTTTCAGGCGTGTAGTGTTGGCAGTGCCAGGTAGATGGCGTGGTTGATCGCACATGGTAACTGCTGTTCTCGGCGCTAGGTGGCGTTTGGCCGGCCCTTGTCCATCGTCGGGGGGACACTCAGTGCGACACCGGACCCGCGGTGTGATGGCTGCTTGGCGGGGCCTGCTGACGGGATGAAGAGATCTCAGCACTTGTTAGGGACTTCCGCGCGTCTCTGTGGCCTGCCTAGCTGCGGCCCTCAGTGGCACCTTCGGTTTCCTCATTTTATCCTTGCCTCCTGGGGGGTGGTAACCACAGTAGATCTGTGTAGCTCAAAGTGAGCGCGGTGTCCCCCTCTTTACCTTTGAAATAGTCCTTGTTTCTCAACATTCTCCACTCATTTCCTACTTCTCTCCAAAAACCTCTAAATTGCCTATCCCTCTATTCCCATTTGTTACCGATTCCATTTCCTGTAAAATTCTTCTCATATCCTAAGCTCATTTGTGCCATCTTTTTTCTCTTGCGTTATTAAGCGTTGTTTCAGAATATTTTGATCACGTAGTGATTTTATTCTAGGAATATTTCAATATACTTTCTACTATAATGTCTTTTCCTCCCATTTTTCCCACTTGTAACATCGCAGCTCCATTTGGTGTTGCTATGGGTAAACCCAATACCCGTTTGCAAACATTTATGCGTATTTTATCTACCATGCACCATCCTTCCTCATTTCCCTAAATATCTGATCCTTAGATCATTATTGCCTCCACTTCCGTTTTATACACCCCTTCGAAAAAACTTATTTACATTTCCATCGTTTTATACTACGTCATTCATTGTTAATTTTCCCCTGGCTAAGACGCTCGTTCTCTTTATCTATTTCCTCCAAAACATCATCAGTAACTAGATTAAGTAATGTAGGACTGAGTTTACAGTCTTAAACCCATATTGCTGCAAACGGTATAGCTATATAATGTATAAATAACCAAAGTTACCATACACTACATATTAGCCCAAAATTCTCTTTTTAAATAAATAAACCTTTCTCAACAACTCATAAAAGAACAGTTGCAAATGGGAAAATATTTGGAAGCTTTTGGGACCTGGAACTAATACTTTTATAATAGGATACTCACATTACTTTCTCTACTCTTGTACAATTTTTTACACCTTACGCCAATAATAAGTATAGTAATATGTTCGTCGCTTTGCTTATACGGTACATGAAGCAAAAATGAATAAGAGAGGGATATGTAGATATATGTAACAAACAAGAAAGTGTGTGCTTATCCGAGGGGCGGATGGAGTGGGCCACCTGGTATGTACATGCATCTAATAATGAGCTCAATTGTTTTCTTTGAGTTGTAAGTCCTACCTGACTATTGGGGTTTCTAAGTTATATAAAATTCGAACAAGAATGAATAAAAGCCTCTCATACGCTCACATAAATGGGGCCCAGTGTATTTAAATGCTTTTTAGGAGGTTCAGAGGACCTTAAACCCTGTATTTATATTAAATCTCTCTGTCAAACATTTGAGGAGAATAAACTACTTCCTTTTCTAATAAAATTTCTTACATTGTATTATGGTTTGTTATATGTTTAACCAAATAAAACCTCTCCTATAAACCTGCGTTTTGGATTATAAAATGCAGTTACTATCTCTCGATCGAAAATTCTAATGAGCAAAGTAGCAGGTGCATTTGCTATGTCCTGGATCTCACGGAAGGCATGCGTTTTTCCCACTTCTGTATTAGTTTTTTATTTAGTATATCTCCCGCATTCATTCTTGAATTCATTAGCGAATTCATTCTTGGTATTCTGGTATGCGAAAAATTATGGCTCGTGTTGTTTGATGCAATATGCAGCGTGAACCGCCTGCCCCTGAGAACAGTGGACTGTAAAGTATTGTCGTACGGATATTACTGTGTATATGCTGAGTTAAGTTTGTGATAATCTCTCCTTTAATTTCAAAGTTAAAAAGAAAACAATTTCATAGTAAAACTCTTAGGTGATTGCTAACGTTCTTGAATACATGAAGGTAGAGACCAAGAATATTCTACTGAGCTATTAAAAAAACTCACAAGAATGAGTTGCTGCAGCCCCTATAGCGTCTCGTACAATTCTGTTCACATAATTTTCCAAAAAGAGTAAAAACATGAAGAGGAAAAAAGCATCATTTGGGGCTCGAAAAAGAAGTCTCGACAAGAGCAACATAAAGTAACGAAAAATGGAATAAAGAAATGAAAGAATTATAATTGAAGACAATAGGATGGAAAGCAATAACGAGGCTAATGAAATTATTTATGATAATTCCACAGAGGACGAAGGTATGTCTCGCATAAAGGAAATAAAATGTGTTGAAGTACTTAACTGCTTTATTCATTGTGAATTGAAACCGTTATTGGATCTATGGTATTTAATTTGTTAATGGCTGTGTGAGCTCTCCGTACAGAGATATGTGAAATACATTCCAGTAATACCTGTGCGGATGACTTCATCACATGAGATAACTCTGCTACTAAAGGCAGGAAGGCAAGTGACTCGCAGCTAAGCTTTCATTTAAATGTTTCAGTGTTTAAGAACAATTGTAGATCGTAGCATGCCCCAAGAGTTATCTCAGTTAAACCTTGGTTTTGTCGCAGAAGAAGTCGTTCTTTGCTCGCGATTGCCGAAGTCAGGAGTAGTTGCCTTGGGGCTATACTAATTCGTTATATCCCATAGTTTAATGTGAAATTCTAAATTGTGGCTATGGAAATGTCAGTCATCCTTCAAAGCCCTGGTGTCCACTATCTCTGATAGTATGATCAAACCATTAAGCCTACTCCGAGACCTTATATTATTTAAGTTGACCGACGACTCAAGATAAACGATGAGCGAGGATTTTCCCTTTTAACTGATAAATAGGTAATGTTAAATACCTAAACAAACTTCAATGGAACAAAGGGCGTAAAAATACCAAATGGTTGGCTTCTGTGTCATTTGAACTCGTACAAAGCACAACATTAGTTTGGCAAAGTATTGGTAGTAAACATAGAACAAATCAGATGTGTTGCACTCACGCAACTTTCTCTACTCATTCTTCTAGAAAACATCCTTACAAAAGCGTATTCTTCTGCTTCTTGTTAATACAGATAAATCTCATTACACATTTAAACATTTGATGTAGGTATAAGAAGAATACAGTAAGCTAAAATAAAATATTTTCAAACCCACTCGCTACATATGGCTTTATAATTTAGTTATCTTTGTATGCACACGAAAGAAAGGCAGAAAGAAAAAGGAATTAAATAAAAAGTGAATAGCCTTTGGCAGTTAAGAAAAATACAAAGTATTTGAAAACACAAATAAGTAACAAAGAATATCTTGTAAATTTCATTTGGCATAACAGGATCTACATTTCTTTTGTACTAAGATTTTGTCCATCCCTTACGATTCACCAAATACACAAGTTATTCAGAATAAAGAGAATTTCACGGGCTATTTCCAGAAAATTGAACACATAGTAAATTTCATTTCTCGTGAAAATATATTAAACATACAGTATTTTAATAGAGAAAATCAACATTTTACAGACATTCTCCTTGTAAAAGGTAGTTTGGTGTGGGGGACTTCCTTGAAAATATTAATACCAAATCCTGGAAAATGCTCAACTTAAATACCAAGCTTGGAATTAACGACTTTTACATGCATGAACTTTTTTCTAAAAACAATTTTTATTTGGAAATTAATTGTTCTTTCACACGGAGATCTTAAATACATATGAGATGATGTACCTTGATGGCGAATTACTGTGTTGTAAGTGCTGAAGTCCCGGGTTTCATAGTTTAACCAATTATAAGGTCACTCAATGCTTAAGTTGGAGAATTTTATGTATCAGGACGTTGGTCATGGTAGTTCAGTGGTTCGAGCAGTCGGACGGAGCCTGGAAGATCCATGGTTCAAATCCCGGCTATGGCAGTGAATTTTTCAGTCTTACTCTACCCCTTTACAATTTTGTATTTACTCAGGGAACCTCAAAGCTGTATGTATGTCCAACAAAAACTTGGTACCGCATTTTCGGGTGGAATACAATACTTCCTCTACTTACTATAGTAGGGAAAGTAAAAACTATCTAAAGTCCTAACATTCATTATTATAATACACATCTAGTGAATTTAACATCAATGATGTTTCAGGTTCGTAGTGTCTAGCGGCGCCAGACATTTGGCGTGCAAACTTGCGCATTGAAATACTGTTCTCGGCGCTAGATCGCGTTGTGTGGTCGCTGTCCTCTAGTCGAGGGACGCTTGTACACTCACTTCCATTGATGCCGCCCCCGCAGCTTCTAGCAAGGAGGAGGTGTGCGTATTTGTTTACTTTTTCGCGCACGCAGTGGCGTTGCGTTTCACGTGCATAGTTAAGATTATTCAGATATAAATATTTAACTTTGAGCAATGTGATTCAAATGGCAATTTGGCTTCCCACACATCCAGAATTCTTCCCTGATGCACCTCCGCAATATTTCCATACATCACGTTAACTACGGTTAAAGGACACTGAGAATGAATTTTCTAAATTAATCAATTTGACATCTGTTTACTTGAAAATTGGCTCACTTAGTATGAATAAATAAAGAGATGACTGTGCAAAAGCCCAATGTTCTAGCTGAAATATTTTCTCAGATAATACAATTAATGCCATTTATTAGCAAAAAAGGTGCATTTATTAAAAACTGCCATCACATTTTTCAGTGAAATATACTAGTGGTATTTTCTGATTAAACTATTTGGCTGAAGTTAATACTATTACTTGCAGAGAAATAAATGTTTGTTACATTTAACGAAGTTGTTAGAGTTAAAACTCCTTTTCATTTCAGGATAAACTACTTTTTGTAAGCCAACGAATAAAGCAATCGTCAAGTGCATATTTGAATCGTTAAGTAACACATTTGGAGTTATGTATGCAAATTTACATACAAATCAGATCAAAGCTGAAATGTAAGGAATAAATTTCATACAAAACGCAAATCTGAGGAAAAACAAGCACCAGTGTGGTACACCACACGCACGGGTAATCTAAACATATTGCTAGACTTTTGAAAATGGCGGATGGTGAAAAATATTTCGCCAAAATGATTCACAGATGTCTATAGGATATTTATATGACGTAATTAAAAAACCAAAAATGACATTTTCAACTAAAAATGCATTCCTAAGATACACCGCTGCTTGGTCGAACAACAATAGCAGAACGCTTCACGCACTCCCCTCCCTGTTATGTACGTGCTGGCTGAGAAGGTTGGTAAAATCAGTAGGCGCGGCATTTCTGGAACCCAGGGTACAATACCGTAACGGGGTGATGGTTGCTGCTCGGCAAGGGGCCAGAATGAAGGGATATCAGCACTTGTTAAAGACTTCCGCGCGTCTCTGTGGTACGTATGCCTGTAAGCTGTGGCATCCTACGGTTCCCTCACTTCATTCCTCCTGGGAGGCGATCTATGTAGATCGAAGTGTGCGAGCTGACCCCTTCCGTGTTATCACCCTATCCTATCTACTTTAATATCACTGACGAAGATAACAACTAGGAAATGGCATTTTATATGAACTTACACTTTTTCCGTGTTTATCTAAAATTTATGCTCAGAAACTTATCATCCTGAGGTCACTGTGTATTCCAAAGCATGAGGTATCCGCCAGGTCCCTAAGCCTATACTTACATCACAAGCGATGCAAAATAGATTTGATATTTCCAGCGAACAAATTGATCAACAATAGTGCACTTTGAAAACTATCATGTACTATAATTACAGACAGGTAGGTAGCTTCTACAAGATGCATGACAAATGAATTGCGGAAAGCAAAAACCAGGAATGGTATGTCGAAGAAGATAAGTCAGGCATGTAATGCGAGCGTTACACAAAAGGATATTAAGCACTGCGAAAGGGCCTTCCATTATCTTCAGCTTCAGCAAGAGGTTTTACGAGCTGAAAGATGATGATATGACACACATACACACACAGACCATATAATGGAGAGTCCATTAAAACAGATGCTGCGGCGAGCCAATAGTACATACATCACGGCGGTCATTATCATGCCATTATCTCACCCCACACAAACCTTAACGAGGTAAAGCGAGTCCCCCATCTGTGTATCTCCAGTTCGTGCCCGGATAAAGATATTAGCACACTACGTCTCTGCGTATTTCCATATATGATGTAGAAATTCTCTCCATATGCCGCACCAGTCCTAAGAAATTGATATATGCAACCTCAAAATAGCTCGGTGGAGATAAACCAATAATAGCATCCCAAAAACACAAAAATGCAACTGAGTGAATTTTATACGAAAGAGCAGAAAAGGCTTGCTAAACCTATTGCCATAGAAGAGTGTACTCTATTCCTAACTGAAGCTACTATAATCATTATTTTGTGTAGATAAATTTACTTTAGCTCTCATTCAAGCTAGTCAACTGGGTATATTATTCTTCGATGCAGTAAATGATACACTAAGGAAACAGTCATTTTGTAGCGCACTAATCACCTGGACACATATACTTAAGAATAAATACCTAAAATTATTATACCTTAGAAAACCCTCAAGAAGAACTTAACACACACAAACATGCATAGTACCCTGGGTTCCACATATATCGTCCCCACAGCTTCACGAGGCATTTTACCAAATGTCTCAGTGTGTGTGTGTGTGTGTGTGTGTGTGTGTGTGTGTGTGTGTGTGTGTGTATGTGTGTGTGTGTGTGTGTGTGTGTGTGTGTGTGTGTGTGTGTGTGTGTCTGTGTGATACTGCCCTTGTTCGACCAAGCAGTTGTGTATGTTAGGAACCGTAGCACTGCATTTTTAGGTCAAAATAAGATTTTCGGTTTTTCAATTATATCATATAAACATTCTATAGACAGCTGTGAATTAGTTTGGACAAACATTTTTTCCTACCAGCGACATGTTTAAGTCACCTGTTCGCTTCATTCTAATCACACTGTGGTGCACCACACTGCTGCTTTTTTACTTTCTCTACTTGTAAGTAGGGGAAGTGTTGTATTCCACCCAAAAATTCGATGTCGAGATTTCACCGGATATATATGTTTTGAGGCCCCCTGAATCCAAAAAAAGCATTTTTTAGAAAAAGGTCCATGTGTGTGTCTGTGTGTGTGTGTGTGTGTGTGTGTGTGTGTGTGTGTGTGTGTGTGTGTGTGTGTGTGTGTGTGTGTGTGTGTGTGTGTGTGTGTGTCAGTCTGTGTGTCAGTCTGTGGACAGCATAACTCAAAAACGAAAACTCGGTTAAAAACCAAAGTTGGTATTTAACTTTAATGTCTTTCAAGGATGCGACACGAAGATTTTGAAGAAAATAGCCCCACCCTAAACTACCCTTTACATGGAATATTTTTCGAAAATTTTGATTTTCTTGAAAATGGCTCTAACGATTTTTATTAAAATGTCATATGTTTGAGATATTTTGATGACAAATGAAATGTATATCTTGAATTTTCTGGCTATAGCCCCTGTAGTCGTATTTACTCTGGATGGCTTTTGCATAACTGGTAAACCGTTAGAGATAGACCAAATCATACTCCACAAAAAATGTAGATCTTGCTAAAATACACAATTTATGTCTCAATAAATTTTCTTGTAGGGTGAACCATTTCGGAGATATTTCTTGTTATGTGTGAGTTGCGGAAAACTTAAAACTTTCGTGAAATGGATCATCGATGTTCATTTTTTTATATGTTAAGTGTGCAAAGACAACAGAATCTCAAAGCTTTAGAAGATTTGACTAACGCACAAAGCCTACTGTATTCTAACATTCCCCTTGCACCTACAAGGAAATAAGCAATAGGATAAGCTGTACAAATGTTTATCTTAACTAACACGAAGAAGATATAGGAATAAGAGTTTGTGAGAATGGTTAGTACAAGAGTAGAGAAAGTCATGTGAGTGCAACACATCAGATTTTTTTTCTCAGATTTGCATTTTGTATGATGCTTATTCCTTAAATTTTAAATTGTATGGCAATTTGCATACATAATCTAAACGTGTTATCTTAGAAACAGAAATGTATTTCTCTGCAAGTAACATCAACGTCAATCGTCTTCTTTGGCCTCATAGTCCTTTTAGTATAACCTTGGCCTCCCTAATGAATATCCTCCATTTTGAACGATCTCGTGATTAAGCTCTCCAACCTGTTTGTTCTTCTAATGTCAGCGTGTACATCATCAATCCATCTCCTCTTCAGTCTTCCAACTTTCCTTCTACCATCTATTTTAGCCTACATAACAACTCTAGGCATTCGTTCTTCCTCCATTCTGATAACATGGCCCAGCCACTGTAATCTTTCCATTTTAATATCAGAGACGATATCTGTATCTTTATACAAGTTTTGCAGCTCCGAACTTGTTCTTATTCTCCAGTAGCCTTTTCCTTAGTCGGTCCATAAATCTTTCTGAGCACTTTTCTTTCCCATATATTCAAAGTAGTTATACATTTC
Source organism: Tenodera sinensis (assembly GCA_030765045.1). Taxonomy (NCBI): domain Eukaryota; kingdom Metazoa; phylum Arthropoda; class Insecta; order Mantodea; family Mantidae; genus Tenodera; species Tenodera sinensis. Next base: position 313,744,094 of record CM060964.1, read on the forward strand.
TCAGTTAAAGTCCAAGACTCGCTTCCATATAGCACAATAGGTTTAATAAGAGTTTTAACGTAAATCAAATAATTTAATTTATTTTCAGTTTACTTAAATATGAGAAAATGCCATTATAATACTTGAATGTGAAGACCGTTTTGAGAAAATGCATTTTTTCGCTAATTAATTATCTGAGAAAATGGGCTAAAACACTGATTTTTTCCACTGTCATTTCTTTATTTATTCATGTTAAGTTAGGAAACTCAGTCCCATTGTTGCTGGCGCGATGTAGCAAATATTGCGAATCTGCATCAGGGAAGAATCGTAGGTATGTGCTTAGCCAATTTGACATTTAAAGACATTACTCGAAGTTATATATTCACATGTGAATTTTCTGGAACTGTGCACGCGATGCATGCGCGAAAAGGTAAACAGATACACAAACCTCCTCCTTGCTATACACACTCCACTTGTGAAGGCCAGTGAAATGCCTTCCGAAACTGCAGGGTAGGTATGCGTAAATGTATGCGGGAGTATGTGCATACCGGAGCAATGTCCAGTGATACGTCCTCCATGTTCGTAACGAATTCTTGAGACGGTAAGAGAAAAAAAATTCCGAAACTTTCAAGGATTTTCTTTATTTGAAAAAATGTAATAATACAGCATGAAATATTTCGAGAAAGGCTACCACTACAGAAAATACATCACACAGGTCGTATACTTAATGAGCTCTACGCTCCTTTCCAACTTTAACTTCCATATGGCTTGCGTGAAACAACAATTATTAACACTGACTGACCTAATAGTGGTTTTATATGCTTTACTGGAAAAATCTGAGTCGGTTGCAGCATTTAGTGCCGTGCCGGAATGCTGCCACGATAACTCATCTGGTGAGGGCAACGCACGGTAAGACGAAGATTCGTGGTTAAATGATATGAAATGAATTGCATTGAATTTTTCAGTCTAATTGCACTACTACAATATAGATTTTGTCTGCGAGATATGAGGTCATGCAGGGTTTAGAAGCGACAAATGCGTTTATTAGTAATAAAGCTCACATTAATTAGTATGTACGATAATTACATGAACAGCATTACAAGCATTGTCAATTGTACACCACCTCCAAACAGTACCAGAGCTTCTGACAGAATACCACCTGGTTCATCACATGTAAACCCGATCATCTCACGTCTCGCAGCAGAGGAATGTCAACTCATGCCTGAAACCATTCCTTCACTTTGAGTACAATCAGGTCGTATGCCTGACAACCACCCCACAAGGCGCTCGGCACGAAACATCCATCCATACGTGTGCGTGATTTCAAGGAATACGGCAATACCGTACTGAGATAATTTAATTTCGGAAAATACGTCGGATGAGTTACATTCATCAACGAACTATTCATTGCGCTCACATGACTTTCTCTACTCTTGTGCTAACCGTTCCTACAAACTCTTATCCCTGTATCTTCTTCGTGTTAGTTGAGATGAACATTTACAGAAATTATCTTATTTGCTTATTTCCTTGTAGGTGCAAGAAGAATATAGGAATACAGTAGGCTTTGAGCGATAATCAAATGTTTTAAAGCTTTCAAATTCAGTTCTCTTTGCACGGTTAACATTGTACAAAATTGAATAACGATGTTCCATTTGACAGAAGCATAAGTTTTCCAAAACACACAAATAACAAGGCATATCTCGGAAACGGTTCACTCTATAAAAAATTTTGAGCTAGACATAAATTGTGTATTTTAACAAGATCTACATTTTTTGTATAGTAAGATTTGGTCTATGCCTAACGGTTTACCAGTTATGCAAAAGTCGTCCAGAGTAAATACGACTACATGGGCTATAGCCAGAAAATTCAAGATATACATTTCATTTGTCATAAAAATATCTCAAACATATGGCATTTTAACCAAAATCGTTAGAGCCATGTTCAAGAAAATCAAAATTTTCGAAAAATGTGCCATAAGGGTAGTTTAGAGAGAAGAAATTTTCTTCAAAATCTTCGTGCCGCATCCTTGAAAGACATTAAAGCTAAATTCCAAATTTAGTTTTTAAATGACTTTTCGTTTTTGACTTATGCCTTCCACAGACTGACTGACAGAGTGACACACAGACTGATACACACACACACACACACACACACACACACACACACACACACACACACACACACACACACACACACACACACACACACACACACACGACCGTTTTTTAAAATGCTTTTTTGGATGCACGAGTCCTCAAAACGTGTACGTTCAGTTACATTTCTGGATCGCATTTTTGGGTGGAATTCAATAGTTACGTCCTCTACCTACTAAGCACCTGGTAAAGAAAGTAAAAAGGAATAACGTTTTCCCATTGGAAACACATAAAACAATGATGGGAGATTTATTCCGAGTCCCATATTGGTATATTTTATAATTCAGAAGCTATTTCCAGGAAAATGCAAGATATACATTTCGTTTGTCATGAAATCGTATTAAACATGGTATTTTAATTAAAACCTAGCCAATTTTTAGAAAATCGCAACTCTCAAAAAATGTCCCATAGGTTGGATTGGGGGGATTTTCTTGAAAATTTTCATGGCGCATTCTTAGAAGATTCTGAACTTGAATACCAAGTTTGAAATTAATCGAATTTTCATTATTGAGTTATGCTGTTCACAGTTTCATGGACCTTTTCTAAAACATCCTGTTTTCGGTTTAACGGGACCACAAAACAGGTGTTTTCAGTGAAATCTCGATATACAATTTTTAGGTGGAATGCATTATCATCTTTATCTGCTAGATGGTGACACTGTAAAATTTAAGAAATACAAACAAGGATTAGTTTTAAAAATGTAACTGATTTAATTATTTTTTAACATACACCAGTACATTTTGGTATTCGATGACACCGCCCTTCCTGAGGTACTTCAGAAAAAAGCTTTTTATAATGTTCCACTGCTTCTTCATCTAATGACGAACAAGTTATTCCACACATTTTATCTTCAATTTTTGGAAACAAAAAGAAATCACAAGGTCAGGGCTGTTCATGGTGCTGACCTTAGGGCATCCAGATACTTGTTAGTTTTGTTGTATGCGACATTACATTGTCTTGACGTGAAACTATTTTTCTTTATGGGCGTTTTCATGAACCTTTTAAAAAATTGCGTTAAAAAAATTTGGATACCAATCGGCAGTAACTGTACATCTATCTTCTATTGCTATAGTGGCAATATGGCTAATTTTAGAAAAAGAAATTGGAACCATCTTCTTAGCAGCATGTTCATCAAACTTTTATAGGCTTAGGTTTTGTTCAAAAGACCCATTAAGTATATTACTTTTCTATTCAGGATCATAACGATAGTCAATAACGATATTCCAAGCCAAATTTGAAGTGCTGTCTTGGAATTTTCCCGGAGGTTTTCTGTAGCAATAAATGCGTTATTGGTTTTGATCGAGTCAGTTTATGTGGGATCCATTGAGAACAAAGTTTTCTCACGTCTAAATGTTGATTAAAATGTTTTGGATTGGGTTCATAAGAATGGCCAATGTCGCCCGAAAAAAAAATATTTTCGTCAATCTTGTACAAGCATTGCTCGAACAGCGGCAACAACATCAGCTCCTGGGCTTACTTCATCAAATTCATCACTAAGAAAACACCGATCCCTTTTGAATTCACTGTACCAATAAGAATTGTTGCTTAAGATGGGGCTTCTTCGTCAAATGCATTTTTAAGCCGATCTTCAAATTGTTTAGGCGTTAATGATTTTGAATCGAAAGAAGCAATAGCGCGGAAGTACTCTCACTCAAATTCATTTTTGGAGGAATACAAAATATTTAAATGATGATAATTAGCAAAGTATTAGAGCAAATCGAATAAACTACATGGCAATGAAGTCACAAAACAGTAGAAAGTAGTTGTCAAATATAAACAAAATTTATTTCTTTAGAAGCATGGAATTTTAAAATAAGTTCAGTGTTGCCTTCATATATACGTGGTAGAGAAAGTAAACAACTGTTTCCATGACTTTTGCTTCAATCAACAATACACAGCTAAAATACGCCTAGATACAAGCATTAAGCATACTGTGCCCAAAACGAATCCTTTTGTAGCAATGATATAATTCCATTGGCCTTCTCCAAGCATTTTACTCCAGAAATTATTTCGCACTGAAGTATAAATTTGTAAGTAAAGCTGAGAATTACGGCTTTTTCTGTAGGGGTATTGTTTTCCACGTTACTAAGACAACGAGGGGAGGGAAAGAGGTAGCTTGATCTTTTCCTATCAGAGCAAGATGCTATAACGATGACAAGAGATGAAGCAAGGCGGAAAAGTCTTTGAGAAACGGGGTGTTGGATGAATAAAACGCGCTTCAGTTACGACGGGGGGATGGGGTAGAAACAATCAATCTACCCGCCTTCACATCGATGGCGAAGGGATGGGAGCAGAATCGGGGCTTCCGTTCTTACTCTTTTCTCTAACGGTCCTCTAATCGGGAACATACCCACCCACATGCAGGAGCCACTTAAATAACATTATGATTCTCCTTACTGTTTTATTTCCGAACTAAAAATACAAATTATCACGGCACTTAGTTGTCTTGTTTAAAAAGCGAAGCTGATTTTCCTCTTCTATTCGACCTACATTGCCATTAATAACATTCAACATGCAAATATTGTTTGACTATATTATCAATGTCGTAAAAATAACTCTACTTGGCAGGAAGCCTAAGCATCTTAAGCTTGCTACATATCTTAAAAATGTTTTTGGGAATTGTGGTTAGTTCACAGGTAAGTTAATTTCATTAAACAATCAATGTGATAATTTGTTCATTTCTAAGCAAATGCCGGAGTTTTAGATTTCACTAGAAAGTTTCATATTCTATACAAAACAGAATATCTGTACATATTGAAACGGTAGTTTTGCCTTAGAAGCTCTATATTTGTACTATCCGTTGCTAAAAACAACAGTAAGAAACTATCAGTAGTGTAGATAACTCTATGAAGATAGCAGGGCTCGGATGTCTATGAAATGTCATAGTTTGTCTTTGCGCACAATTATATTTGTAGTGATTAAAATTATGCAATTCTGATGGGTTACATAGTCATAAGGCTTTTTTTTTTTTTTTTTTTTTTTTTTTCCTCTCTACTGGTAAGTAGGGGAAGTATTGTATTCCACCCAAAAATTCGATGTCGAGATTTCACCGGAAATATATGTTTCGAGGCCCCCCTGAATCCAAAAAAAGCATTTTTAGAAAAAGGTCCGTGTGTGTGTCAGTCTGTCAGTCTGTGGACAGCATAACTCAAAAACGAAAAGTCGGTTAAAAACCAAAGTTGGTATTTAAGTTTAATGTCTTTCAAGGATGCGACACAAAGATTTTGAAGAAAATAGCCCCACCCTAAACAACCCTTTACATGGAAAATTTTTCATACATTTTGATTTTCTTGAAAATGGCTCTATTTTGATTAAAATGCCACATGTTTAAAATATTTGTATAACAAATGAAATGTATATCTTGAATTTTCTGGCTATAGCCTATGTAATCCTGTTTACTCTGGATGACTTCTGAATAACTCGTATAACGAATAACTCTTGCCTATAAAAGATAGACAAAATCTTACCGTAAAAAATATAGGTCTCGCTAAAACGCACGATTTATGTCGAAATATTTTTTTTTTTTTTTTTTTTTTTTTTTTTTTTTTTTTTTTTTGAGTGAACCATTTTGGAGGTGTTCTTTGTTATTTGTGTCAGTGTCGGAAAACTTAAAACTTTCGTGTATCGTTCATTTTTTTATATGTTAAGCGTGCAAAGAGAACGGAATCTCAAAGCTTTATAATATTTGACTATCACTCAAAGCCCACTGTATTCTAATATTCCTCTTATGCCTACAAGGAAATAAACAATAGTATAATTTGCACAAATGTTTATCTCAACTAACACAAAGAAGATATATTAATAGTTTGTAAGAATGGTTAGTACAAGAGTAGAGAAAGGCATGTGAGTGCAACACATCACACTTTTTTCTATCTACTTCATTATTAATCCACATAAACTTTAGCATAAATGCATTCATTTCATGTTTCGTTATGGGTAAAAGGGAAATAAAGGAGACTGAAGCAATTTTTAAAAGCTTCTTGAAGGACGCGGCACTTAAAATATCAAGTTGGTATCTATTCGGCTTCTGGTTACGACATTCATATCCTACAACTTCTCTAAAATGCTTTCTGGGGTTCAAGGGACCTCAAAACATGCACTTATGGTAAATTTCTACACCGACTTTTTTGTCTGGTGCTTTAGCCATTCTGCAACACAATGCTACCATATGTAAGTGGCAGAAAAAGTAAAAATTGCCATGACCAAGATGTCGAAAGCCAGTACTTAAGGGACCCTGTTACTGAAAAATAACCGAAAAATTATCAAATTGACGCTATTTAGGTTTACGCATATAAATATTCCCCAAATCTTCAGTCATCGATTGGCAGTGACAATTTTTACAATCCACAGTTTTTAACTGCCATATGCGCTACATTTAAACGCTTTCTGCTAAAATTTTCCGCAGTATTTGAACAAAATATAGGCCAAAAAGGGCTCAAAAACAACCAAATTCAGCAGAAAGAAATGGTTAAGCTATGAATCTTAGGAGAGAGACTAGTAGACAAAAGAGGGAAGGTGTGATATGCAGCAGGGCAGTTTTAGGCCAAACAGATAATCTTACTCATGATCATGATGCATATGGATGTAGAAAAAATGGTTTTTCTCCACTTTACGTTTTTAATACACTATCTGATCCATGCGCATTAAATTTCGTGTTATCTGCCTTGAATTTTTCAATCATGTGCTTCATTTATCTACTTAAACTTCAGTTCTTGGTTTTAAAATTTGAATAGTTGTTTAGTTTTAAAAAAAATAAATACCAAAAAAACTTCAAAGGTAACTATTTTTCCTTCCTGCCAGACTGATGGTGTTTGTTGGGCAATTAGACTTTATGAAATAATAAAACTGTTGGGATATTTTAGTTTTTGATGCGCATGGAGTATTTTGAATATGAAAGTATTTTCGCATTGTGAATAAATTTAAAAATTAATTCCCTCAAAACTGTAAAACATTGTGGTAGTTTATAACATAAACACCCTTAAGTGTGCAAAGTATTTGTTTCATACCCACCTGTAAAAATTGGAAAATTCAAATTTCACTCACAGGGTCTCTGAAGTATTTTAAAATTGTGGCTGCAAGCAAGGGACTGTTGTACATGTGAACAATTCCTCTGTCCTAAACTGACGCTGTATTTTGCCGGTAATTTAGCAAAGTGTTGACGTTAATATATGCTGTATCAATATCTAAACAAAAACTCAGTTTGTATTACCGAAACGGGATAATGAGGGAGGTGAAATATATTTGTATTCGCACTGCTACAGTGATTACATATTCCGGGCTTGCGGGAACGGGGAAGGGGCTGCAATAAAATCCGTTTCATGATTCATCGACATTTGTAATGAGGCATCAATGAAAACACCCCAAAGTAAACAAACAATCCATCAAATATTCAAAATAAAAATGGCAATGCAGCTATAGAAGCTGTTTGAAAAGGATCATTTGAATAGTACTGGTAAATTTTGGTTTATGTGCGTAATAGTTATTTCCGTAACTAAAGAAAACAACTCATTGCGCAGAGAGAGAGAGAGATGTTCTGTATTTCTGATAAGTTCGATAAATGCTCTTTCTTCAGCACCTACGTGCAACGTTTTGATTCATTTTTATTTAAATACCTGACTAATGAACTTGTCAAAAGACACGGAATAACTGACAAACATTCTTAACAGAAAAGGTAAATTAAAATGGGTTAGTAAAGCAGATATAATAGGTTGTTTCTTGAAATACGTTATAAATTGAATATAATTTAATTATGCTTATCGATAAGTTTAGATTGAATTACAGTATTTCACGAACAAACTTTAATCTATACAAATGTTATAAAAAGAAGAAAATATTATGTTTGTGCATATCGGTTAATCTCAAAAACCACTGAACCTACTTTAATAACTTCTTTTACCATTGAAAGACCCAATTTGTTCTTACCGACATGGGGCTATAAACACCGTCTAAGTCCACTTCATAAATTACTAAAATATTAAAAAGGATTCACAAAGCACTTGTACAACACATTAGACGAGGGCCTCTCAAAGTTTAAAATCGCAGCGGCTGTAACCCAAGGTGCAGAGGTTCCCTGCGTGGCGACTCGGTTAAGCTCGGCTCAACTCGCCCTCCGCAAAGCGAAGAAGCGAAGACCGAGGAAGTCTGTGTTGATAGATTACCAGTGAAACTTATTCGTTCAACAGAAATGCCTAAGCCAAGAAAAGTCCATTTAAATCTGAGTAGGAATCTTCTTACACTTTTCAAAGTCGTCATGACAAAAGGTCAAATGTTTCATAGGTACTACAATAATTGCGTGTGTAAGAAAATGATCTGTTGAAAGACACTCTTACAAGACAATCTGGTTTTTAATATAAAAGCTATATATACCGGGTGGAAGGGAAGTCATTACATTAATTTAAACCAGTTGTAGATTTCGGTACGCTTTTGTCTCTGACCATTTCCTACGGAGATATTTTAGTTTTATCGAAAACAAGCTGGCAACACTGCAGATTGTGTGGGTGTCACTCTCCCTAGCTTAGTACATAAATAAACAACGTCTTGAGAACATAAACACATACCCTGCCATGTCCTTCCGTGTTTACTGTGCAAGTGTAGGCTAATCACAAGCGTTATCTCTCAAAACATTACTCGAAAGCGAAAGTGCCCGACCTGTTTACATCCAGAAACCAGGCCAATTCCCTGACCAACCTCAACGCAACATTGTGGACTTATTTCACGTCTGAAAGAGCTGCTTGAAGAATTCGTTCACGTCTTTTAAGTGGTTAACAATTTCGAAATCCTGTGTGATGTCCCATAATTACTTGCCGAAGCTATGTCAGAAATAAGTTACTCTACGCATCTTACAAGTAACAAACTATTCTCTTCGTACACTCTTGTGGAATTACGCATCAAATTTGGATAAAAAAAAATCTTTATTTTTTCAAAATCGGCTGATCAAAGTACAAAATGCCATTAGATATTTTTGTTTGAAATGCTTCTGCAAAGCGCATATTAGAAGGAATGTAATGATACAGGATGGAAGGTACTGCATCGGCCATACATTAACCAGGGATTCTACAAAATGAGTGTAACAAATATGTCCAATACAATTACTGTCAATAAAGAACCGCTTCGCCGTAAAATAATTTGTGTCAAACAATTGGAGCCATATAGCTTATTGACGAATGGACATATATGGTTTATTATTTCATTAACTGTCGCGCAAACATTGTATGAACAATGCCGTAATGCCTTTTTCGTTTATTTCCATACAGTTTCTATAAAATGTTCTTACAATACTTACTTTTCTATCCACGTCATGTTAATCGAGACAAACAAAAGCGAGTCGCAATATACTGACCCTGAAAAATCGCACTCTTCATATGACATCGCATAAATAACGAACAACACGAGTACTTTAAAAAAGTGACAAAGTATTGAAAAATTCAACGTGGTCATTTCGAAAATGGCCGATGCCAGAAAAAGATTATTCAATATAAAGTTGTGCAATTTAAAAGAGATCCACATTTGCACTGAGCGCAGACTGCTAACGGCCTGGCACTGATAACCGTTAAGCTGTTAAGCTGGTAAAAAAATTAAGGTCGCTCAAGGTATCCCGCGAGTCACCCAGACCTAGGTTAAATGTATGGTAGTTTAATAAAAATAGTTTGATCCATTTATAAGAAAATAAAACATTCCGAAAGAAAACCATCTAAAGCAGGGCTGGGCAACTGGTGCTCAAAGAGCGCAGATTACTCACGACCTTGGCTGGTGACTGCATATTTAGCACGTAAAAATGAAGGTCGCTCCTTTCAACACGATTTATTCATAGCTTAAAGATGGTCAACATAGCCTTTCCAGCCTATATAAAATGTGACACCCGTTTGACAGTTCAAATGACCACACAGGTTTAGAATACAAGAAATGTAGGCAACAATGTCTAAAATTGGTTTCTGGTATAAAACAGCTAAAAATTTAGGAATAAAAATGCTTAAAACTGATAGATAAATAAATAAACAACACCAATGTTAGTATTTATAGTGATCGTCTGCTCCGCGCGGTGGTAGCGCCACAGCTTACCAAGCGGGAGACCCGGGTTCAATTCCCAGGAATTTCTCCCGCTGGGAGACCTGATTTCGGATGCACTCAGCCTCGTTAGGTCTCTGAGGGGCCAATTGAGGAGCCCCTTGATTGAAAAGTAGCGGCCCTAGTACACCGATAACCGGCCTGGAGGAGTCGGGACGCTGATCACGTATCATCCTACAGTGCTGCACCCCACACATGACGCCTGTGTTGGGCAGTGGTAGGGTGAGCAGCGGCTGGGCTGTAGGCCTTGGTCCAAAAAGGGCTGTTGTGCCTTGGGTTATTATATACAAATATATTGTTGTTAAAAATATAAAGAATATCTCATAAAGCACAGAAACAAGTGCATATTTCACCAAATTTACAGTTAATGATATCAGACCAGTTCATTGTTTCTTGGTTTAAAGCAGATTCCACAAACACCGTGTATTTTTACTTTCTCTACTAGGAATAGTAGAGAAAGTATTGTATTCCACCCAAAAATTCGATGTCAAGATTTTACCGGAAATATACGTTTTGAGGCCCCCTGAATCCAATAAAAGCGTTTTTAGAAAAAGGTCCGTCTGTGTGTCTGTCAAGTCTGTGGACAGCATAACTCAAAAACGAAAAGTCGGTTGAAAACCAAAATTGCTATTTAAGTTCAATATCTTTCAAGGATGCGACATGAAGATTTTGAAGAAAATAGCCCCATCCCAAACTACGCTTCACATGGAACATTTTTCCAAAATTTTGATTTTCTTGAAAATGGCTCTAATGATTTTGATTAAAATTACATATGTTTAAGGTACTTTTATGACAAATAGAACGTATATTTTGAATTTTCTGGCTATAGCCTATGTAGTGATGTTTACGCTAGATGACTTTTGAATAACTCGTAAACCGTAAGAGATAGACAAAATCTTACTGTGCAAAAATGTAGATCTTGCTAAAATACACAGTTTGTGTCCAAATATATATATATTTTTTTTTTTTGGGGGGGGGGGGGGTAGAGGAAACCATTTCGGAGATATTCCTTGTTATTTGTGTCAGTTTCGGAAAACTCAAAACTTTCATGAAATGCAACATCGTTTTTCATTTTTTTATATGTTGAGCCTGCACAGAGAACGGAATTTGAAAGCTTTAAAAGATTTGACTATCGCTCACAGCCTACTGTATTCTAATATTCCCCTTGCACCTACAAGGAAATAATAAGATAATTTCTGTAAATGTTTATCTCAAATAACACAAAGAAGATATAGGCATAAAAGTTTGTAAGAATGGTTAGTACAAGAGTAGAGAAAGTCATGTGAGTGGAACACATCAGATTTTTAGGTTTGTTATACTTCTCAATATGTTGAACAATTTATGGTCGGGAAAAAGAAAAACGTTTCGAGAAGCGGTTGAGGATGTTCCAAATGTTCCATTTCAAAGGTTGGTACACGTTTTGACACAAATAAACACAGCCCTAGTGACCGAATTTCAGGCCGGCGCATTGAGTCTAGAGTTTGCACTCGAAAGAAGAGGTGTGGAAAGTGGGCTAGAAATGTAGCTGGTGGGATACTCTGTGTAGCATCATTACCACGTCTCTTAAAACAAGGCGGACTGTGGGTCGCGTCTGAATGGAAAGCTAACATCGGGGAAATAGGAAATATTTAACGAACTATACGAGGGCGAAGCGCTATTCTTGGAGATGAAAAGGGAATACCAAGGAAGGGGACAGAGAAAGAAGACTAAAAAAGCGGCGCAGAGCGGAGTTTAATTTGAGAAGCTCAGAAGACACATCCATGCAGGTCGCTCATTAAGGCGTGTAAATGAATCCCATTCGGTTGCGCGCCATTCAGGAAAGTGCCCACTCCCCCACGAACGTATCGGGTTAACTGGGCAAACATGGCGAATATATTCAGCTCTGAAAACCTTTCCGAATATACATCTTTCACTATCCGTCTAGCTAGCTCATTCTTCCAACCGCGCTCATCTTTATTCAGAATCTAATATTCCAGAGCTGACTTCACCAGCGCAAAGATATATGATGTGTTGTGCTCACATGACTTTCTCCACTCTTGTACCAGCTATTCTTACAAACTCTTATTCGTTTATCTTCTACGTGTTAGTCGAGATAAACATTTGCAAAGATTATCTGAATCGCATTTTCTTGTAGGTAAAAAGCGAATGTGGAAATACGTTAGTCAAATCTTTTAAAGCTTTCAAATTCCGTTCTCTTTGCACGGCTAAGATATAAAAAATGAATAACGATCTTCCATTTGTGCAGAGTATAAGTATTGTAAAACTAACACAAATAACAAGGAATATCTCCAAAACGGTTCACTTTAAAAACAACAGTTTATTTGTACATCAATTGCGTGCTTTAGCAAGATCTACATTTTTTGTGTACTAAGATTTGGTCAATAACCTTCGCAAAAGTTAAAGGCATATGGTACTGCAGACTCCAACGAATCCTAAGCTTGCCCCTCCTACCAGCGCTGCCGAATGTGGTACAAGCATCTCACGCGCTCCTGCTTACAGAACCTCTGCCGGTACACGCAATACGCTTGGCAACAGCGCTCCGGTTGAGTATTGGCCAGCGTTCACATGTCTTTAACTTTTGCGAGCAGTGTAGCTCTTGAGGTTTACCAGTTATGCAAAAGTCATCAAGAGTAAACAGAACTACATGGAGTAGAGCCAGAAAATTCAAAATATACATTTCGTTTGCTATAAAAATATCTCAAACATATGGCCTTTTAATTAAAATTGTTAGAGCCATTTTCGAGGAAATCAAAATTTTCTAAAAATTTTGCATCTAAAAGGTAGTTTAGGGTGGAAGAATTTTCCTCAAAATCTGCATGTCGCGTCCTTAAAGCGCATTAAACTTAAATACCAACTTTGGTATGGTTTTTAATCGACTTTTCGTTTTTCACTCTGTCTCTCTCTCTCTCTCTCTCTCTCTCTCTCTCTCTCTCTCTCTCTCTCTCTCTCTCTCTCTCACACACACACACACACAAGCACACCTTTTTTTTATCCAGGGTGCCTCAAAACATATATTTCCGTTGAAAACTTGACATCGAATTTTTGGGTGGAATACGTAGTAGAGAAAGTAAAAAAAGAGTAGTTTCTTATTTACTCAACAGCAAAATATCACAGTTTGTGTTTTAAAGCACCTAAGTCAACTCAACTGTAAATTTGGGTGAAGACTGATATCGAAATTATGGCTCCTGTAAATAAAATTATTTAAAATAAAATTAATAAATGAGGAAGTAATTATTATAATTATTAATTGTCGATTAGGAATTTATAACGAACCAAGGAAGTAAAATCACTTTAAATAGTAATGTCGATGGATATGCTATATAATGTTAGAATTTATAAAGTTTGTCACACAGGACAATTAGTTTATGGTTACCAGATAGCTAAATAGGTCATTTGCGAAGGCCTGAATTCCATCGACTAATTCGTAGAATTCGCTCGGTGACTAGGCAGGCGTAATTAACGCAAGAAAACTGGATTTCAAAATTAATTACCGTGCTTGGACCTGAGAATCTCGTGAATTTCTGAGAATTTTATAGGCGAAGTCGGAGTGAATATCAGGAGACCTTGAAAATTGTAACATCTGTGTAAATCATATTCTATTCTGCTGATAAACGTATCTCAGGATTCTTGTTTTGACTTTCTTATTAGTACAACTTCAGAAATTAATACTGAAAGGATACACACATTTGATACTGAAAATGTCTAATAATTGATTTATGATATACTAAAGGACCGCCTCCGTATCACAGTTGGTAGCGCGCCTGCCTTTGACGGCAAGGACCGTGTTCGATCCCCTGTACCGGCATGGGATTTTTCCACGCTGGGAGGTCTGGTACGGGGTACACTCATCCTCATTAGGTTCCTGAGGGGCCAATTGAGGAGCTATCCTGATAGGAAGGTAGCGTCCCTAAAAGGTCAGGTAGTCGCATTACGGTTGGGGGAGCCGGCGTGCTGACCCCCGCCACCCACAACTTGCACTCCTCCGTGGCCTTGGCTGCGGCTGGAGGACGCAGCGGCCGGGCAATGAGGGTAACCTCTGCATAGAGAAGACGCCCTTGGGATTATTATACACTAAATACTTCCATCATTTGTTATTCATAAACCGGTAGAAATATAAAGTGAGACGATTTATCTACTTTTTACCGCAGTATCCACAGAATTTTAACTCCAATATGTGTTTCCTTTATAATGGCCTCTTAAAGTCAAAATAAAATTTAGCAGGTTACAAACCATTTGATACATGGAACATTTTAGTTAATGTATACGAATTAAACAAATGAAGATCAAAGTAATAAATGCTCCAGAAGAAATATATACAGCTAATTACATTTTGTATATTAGGACACCATAACTCCTTTTAACATGTACCACAGGTTCGTTGCCCTAACAATTATTTGTCATTGTTAGGGCATTTAACTTGTTCTAAAAATAAATCACTGTTTCTGAACAGGTAGGTATTCCTCAATGTGCAAAATGTCTTGGTAGTCTGAAATAAATTACCTGTACACTTACTTGAACATCCTGCATCAGGTGCATCTCAGAAAACTACAGGAAGAAGGTAGAAGGACAGACGCGAAGGGGCACTTCGGCACTTCGACCTCAGAGAACTTTTCTGCCTATGCCCCGAAGGGGCTCCCCCGGGAGGGAGGGGTGAGGTGAGAGGAGATAGACGGTGGCCAGACAACAGGTGAGCAGGCACAGCAGAGGGCAGGGCCCCTACATTTTCCCAGTTAGAAACTCCCTGACACCAGCCAGTACACCGATCCCGCCTGAGTGGCAGTAGGCCGCCTGCAGGGGCCCCCACCGAGTCTCAAGGGCCGGTGCCGGAGCCCGGTTACCGTAACAGAGGACGGAGTCACTCAGAGCATTTCATCCCACCATGCTGCACCCGAACGCCTGTTGACACTTTCGACCCTAAAAGAGATCAAACGGATGAAAGTATGAACAAAATGAGCACTGAAGTGAAATGGAGAGAGAGAAAAGAATGATGGAGCACAATTGATGGCATGACGGCGGGGGAAACCGGAGAACCCGGAGAAAACCCGCCCCCTGCGCCGGTGTATCCACCACACATCCCACATGTGAACGCCTGAGATCGAACTCGGGTCCCTTTGGTGAGTCAAGCGGTCCAACCGCTCGGCCGCAACAGCGTCTCTGCACTTACCTGAAAATAAAAGATATGCAGTATTAGAAGAAAGCTAAATTAAATTGCTGCATTGTCATCAAACAAAATTCCTACGGAATAGACGAGCATATTTAGCACATTACATTTGTAATTTAAGATTCACACATGGCTTCAGAAGATCATGGAACGCGAGTGAGTGAGTGAGTGTGTTGGGTTTAAGGGCCCGTCGACAACTTGGTCATTAGGGCCCTCATGGAACGCAAACAAAGAAAGTATGTCTCGTTTACATATAGAGGGCGTACAAAAGTAATGGTAGTAATAGTGTTAGTAGTAGTAGTGGTAGTAGCGGTAGTGGTACACTTGTTCAGAACAATCAGCGAGTCACACTTGCCGTTCCCTCCTTTAAAGTAATTGTACACGTTTTGAGTAATGTGTGCCGTCTGCTTATGTACTGGTTTTCCACATCCTATAGACGAGGAATTTATTTTATAAGTAGCAGGTGCATTACCTGTTTCCCACGACCGCCAGATATTTATACAAGTTTAAGCGTCTTGTGTAATCTCTGTTTTGCGCCACTGCTCACGTCAGAATGACTGCATAAGCCTTGCAACTCTGCCTCGGTAGTTTTGGTTCCTATACACGCACCGGCCACGCGATGTCCTTATCTGCCCCTTCCACAGTCTCAAAATACTCTGAAGTATAGTAGTAATAGCAGTCCTTTTAATAGTAGTGGTAGTAGTGGTAGTAGTAGTAGTAGTAGTAGTAGTAGTAGTAGTTGTTGTTGTTGTTGTTGTTGCTGTTGTTGTAGCAGCAGTAGTAGTAGTAGTAATAATAGTGGTAGTAGTAGTAGTGGTGGTAGTAGTGGTAGTGGTGGTGGTGGTGGTGGTGGTGGTGGTGGTAGTGGTGGTGGTAGTGGTGGTGGTAGCGGCGGTAGTGGCAGCGGCGGCAGCGGCGGCGGCGGCAGCGGCGGCGGCGGCGGCAGCGGCAGCGGCAGCGGCAGCGGCAGTAGTAGTAGTAGTAGTAGTAGTAGTGGTAAGGAGATGCCGATATTACAAACTACCTCACGTATGTAGTCAACAAAGTCTCGTTGGCTCAGAGTGCGAAATATTAATTGCAATATTATGATTTGCATCACATTAATAAGTAATATGTATTAATAAATCGCCATCAATAAACATAATGAAGTTACGATAGGCAAAACTTTGATAAAAGTTCTGATTACAAAGAAGCTATAATAGACCCTTCAGCTACAAAAAGACGCACACCGTGAAAATAGGCAATTATAAGCACTATAAAACCAGTATATTATACTCCAGAAGGCTCAAATGTATTTATATGCTCGTATATACAAGCTGTTAGAGGCATAAGTCAGATATTTATATTGGTGATTCAGGATGTAATGCACATCAATATTTATTTAATAAGACTAGTATGTTTTAGGTTGGTTAGTAACCCCAAGTACGCATGGCACACTCAAACCATATGTGTTTGTTTTTTCCAAGAGTGCGGGAAGGGTTGTTGGGAGGCGCGCAGGCCACGTGATATCGACTGTTGCGATGACTCTCACGAAACTAATAACAAACAGAGGAATCAGTCACGGTTCCTACGTACCAAAGTACTCATTTGTGTTATGCACAACTTAGACTTTCATAGAGAAAGAAAGAAATAAGAAAGGAAGTTTAAATAGTCTAATTGTGGATGTAATATTCATCCTAGAATTTCCAACACACTCATAGTTTATTTTAATAAGTGAATTCGAATGCTTTGTGCAAGACTAATGACTCTCCAGACTACCTCGACCATCTAGTCAAGTATTGCAGTGTGAACAAGTGGAAGCAAAACGTATGGTCTAGAAGATTGATAGGCGTTGTTCATACGGATACATTTTAAGGAAGCATGTTATCAAATTACCTGCATTAATACCCCTAACATAGATATGAAGTCTGCGATTTAAACAAAGGCGCAAAATAGGCCAATGTTGAACTCCAGCTATCTTATTCGGTGCTTCAAACGATTAATGAAAAAGGGAATCCCCTGAGACACCCCATAAGGTTTCCCTCCGTGGTCTATGTGTTGGGGGAAGCAGCTGTACTCCCAGAAGTAAAATGTGGGATGTTTCCTTGATACAGGAAAATGCCGTCACAAAAACTCGCGCTACACAAAGCTAATCTGTTTCGTGCACGGTTTAATAACCATGTTACTTAACGGAAATCGCTTACGGCAAGTAGATTAGCTTCCTAAATAGCCCGTCCTCCTCCCCGCACAGCTGAGACTTGTTACACAAAACGAAGGTGACTTCAACACCACGGCACTTAACCTTTCTCACCAAGTAAACGTGGTATTCCTTTGCAGCTTTTATAGAACTGTTCCGGAGATGCTGAGGAACATGAAGACCAAGAGCCCAACAATGTTCAACATAAAAGTTATATGTAACAGTAACACAACTTTCTTTTACTTGCGTCGCTTCACTCATGTATAAAGTGAACAATTCAGGATACAAAAATGTTAAATGTTGGGCGATAAAAACTATATATCCTGCTATTTTTATCATCTCGACAAGCATTCTTTCTCTGAAATTGCAACGCGCACATCAAATTACAAATCTGATGTGCGCACTAACCTCACTTTCTCTACCCACTCTTGTACAAAATATTCTTAAACGCGTTTACTCTTCTATCTACCTCGAGTTAATCTAAACAGACGTTTGTGGAAATGGTCTTATTACACATTTCCTTTTAGGTGCAATGGAAATAGAAGAATAGCATAGGATTTTTATTTATTTATTCCTTTATTCGTTTACTCGTTTACTTGTTTATTTACTTTTTTATTGACTGACTGGCTGACTGACTGACTGACTGCCTGACTGACTGACTGATTTATTTATTTGTTTATTTATTTATTATTTACTTATTTATTTTTGTTGGTTTACTTGTTTACTTATTTATTTACTTATTTATTCATTTATTTACACATTTATTTATTCATTTATGCATTTATTCACTCACTCGCTCAATCAGTCAATCACTTGGAAACATTGTATTAATCTATGTAAATTATTCACTATGGTACTTTTGAAACGAATTTCTGACGTGTTGAATATACCTACATCAAAATAGTGAATACTGTTATATAAATATAAAATTCTATTTACTGGTGAATTTTTATAAAATTCGGTATTTGCTCTTGAGGTGAAAGATAACTTCTTGAATCTACTTATTTTGTTTGGCATCTAAAACAACATACTTACAAATAATTTGACTATAACCAATAACCGAATGTACGACTTCATACAAAAACATTAATCCTGCAATTTCTGTTCTAGCGCTTAAAGTTTTAAATTTAAATATTTTAAAAAGGGTTTCGTCATTTTTGTAGCTAGGGCAACATCCAGTTATTTTAAATAGTACATGTTTTAAAACTTTTGATTGTACTTTTTCTATTAATTTGACGTATTTTGTGGTGTTAGTATTCCAAATAATAGATACATACTCAAGGCTCTGTCTAACAAAGGAGTTGTACAGTTAAACTAAGTTTTTTCTTTGAATGTGCATCAATTTCGAATAATGAAGCCTAGATATTAAGCCTAGGCTTAAGCGATAGTCAAAAATTTTAAGAGCATTTTCTTCGTATTAGTTGAGATAAACATTTGTTCAAATTATCTTATTGCTTAAGTTCTTGTAGGTGCAAGGGGAATATTAGAATACAGTAGGCCTGGAGCGATAGTCACATCTATTAAAGCTTTGAGATCCCGTTCTCCTTGCACGCTTAACATATAAAAAATGAACGATGTTCCATTTCAGGAAAGTTTTTCGAAACTCACACAAACAACAAGGAATATCTCCGAAATGGTGCACTTTACAAAAAAAAATTATTCATACACAAATCGTGTGTTTTAGTGAGACCTACATTTTTGTACAGTAAGAGTTTGTCTATCTCTTACGGTTTACGAGTTATTCAAAAGTCATCCAGAGCAAACAGGATTGCATAGGCTATACATATGTCATGTTATTCAAAATCGTTAGAGCCATTTTCAAGAAAACCAAAATTTTCGAAAAATGTTCCATGTAAAGGGTAGTTCAGGGTGGGGGTGTTTTCATCAAAATCTTAGTATCGCATACTTAAAAGACATTAAACTTAAATACCAGCTTTGGCTTTTAAATGACTTTTCGTTTTTGAGTTATGCTGTCCACAGACAGACAGACAGACAGACAGACACACACACACACGGACCTTTTTCTAAACATGCGTTTTGTGTATTAATATACCGGTGAAATCTGAAATCTCGACATCCAGTTTCCAAAATTTTAAATAGTAAATTTTGAAACATTTGCGCATTCTTTTGCTTATCATGAATTAGGTATTAGCACATGCAAATGTGATTCTAAACAGTACTCCATTTTTTGCATTGCCGAAATTAATTCTGTGCGGATATGTATCATAATAACATGATGGGAATAAAAACATTACCTCTGGCGATATAACGAGTTATTTATTATGAAAAATGTGTTTTACCTGTACTTATATTTATTATATCACGAATAGAGCCTCAAAGATAAATAATACAAGTAAAATATAATATAATACAATGTCGGCTTATAAAATATTAGTGATTATTCCATACTGAGAGGTATTAAATTATCATACACGAATTGAATTATTACCTGCCAAATCCTTTGTTTTCTACAAATTATCACTAGATGATTCTTTGTTTAGCCGCTGTCGCTAACTGCATCGCAAAAATGGCTAAAAAACAATTTACTATACATTACAATCAAAATAGTACTCCATTTCAATTTGACAACTGTGGTATTAACAACTGTTATTTTAATAATTAATCTATTTTTCCAGAAGAAAGGTTATTTGTTGATTTGTTCTGTTAGAACAAAACAGAAGATCCAAACACATGTAATTATTGGGTTTCGTTTTCCTCAGTTGGCAGTGCTAAACAAAATTAATATAGTTTAGGCCATCTATAGAATATAGAACTTTATGGCCATATCTTTGCGATGTAGTGTTTAAATTCTTATTTTATTTATGAAATAGTCCAGATAAACATCATTCAACGGTCTGACCTTCCCACAAAAATTCTCTCCACATCAGATCTTTACTCTCTCTACTACGTATAGTAAATAGAGGAAGTATTGTATTCCACTCAAAAAATTGATATCGAGATTTCACCGGAAATATATGTTTTGAGGCCCGGTGAATAAGAAAAAAATCTTTAGAAAAAGATCCGTGTGTGTGTGTGTGTGTGTGTGTGTGTGTGTGTGTGTGTGTGTGTGTGTGTGTGTGTGTGTGTGTGTGTGCATGTCTGAAAACGACATAACTCAAAAACGAAAAGTCCTTTAAAAACCAAACTTGGTGTTCAAGGTTAATATCTTATACGCATATCTTTCAAGAATGCGACAGGAAGATTTTGAAGAAAATTCGTCCACTCTAAACTACCCTTTACATGGAAACTTTTTCGAAAATGTTGATGTTCTCGAAAATGGCTCTTAATGATTTTGATTAAAATGCCTGTCATATTTTATGGCAAATTATTTTGAATTTTCGTCTATAACCTATGTAGTCCTGTTTACAGGGATGACTTTTGCAGAACTGATAAACCGTATGAGATAGACCAGATCTTACTGTACAAAAAACGCAGGTCTTGCTAAAGCATACCTTTTTTTTTTTTTTTTTTTTTTTCCCCTTTTTGGAGATATTCCTTGTTACTTGTCTGAGTTTTGGAATACTTAAAACTTTCGTCAAATGGAAGATCGTTATTCATTTTTTATATCTTAGCCGTGCAAAGGGAACGGAAATTCAGAGCTTTAAAAGATTTGACTATCGTTCTAAGTCTGCTGTATTCCCATATTTTCCTTGCACCTACAAGCAAATAAGCAATAAGATAATTTCTGGAAAGGTTTATCTCAACTAACACGAAGAAGATATAGGAATAAGAGTTTGTAAGAATGGTTAGTACAAGAGTAGGGAAAATCATGTGAGTGCAGTACATCAGATTCTTTGGCCAGATATTGTGAGCTTCCTGTTTTACCTATGTTATTTCATCGAAATAATAAACGTCTAAATATTAAAAACGTTGTAAAGGTTTCTATCCTCCATCCTTTGGTTTTCTACTTTGGAATTCTTTATACTTCCAAACAAAAGGCAGTTGACAATATCAGCAAAGAAGACCTCTGCTCCCAGCTGTTCCAAGATTAGTACATCACAGAAGATGTTTGAGATTAGAATTCTCTCGAGGGTGCATCTGACAATAAGTAGGCTTCAGCTTCCGCTCGCGTATGCAATTTCAGACTATGAACGCCTACCCACTATCGTGGATTATAAATTATTTGTAAAGCAAGTGATCTAATATTTCAGTGTAAGGACCGCTGTCTGAAGAAGACAAAGCTCCGGGCTGCCTCAAGACGCGGGATCCCCTGACAGCTCAACAAATTGTCTTCCAGCTCAATACCATCCCTCATCTTACGGATACCATGTTACAAACGTGAAAGCCATTTGTCTTCGGAAAACGCGACGCCCCGGCTCTCTCCCTTGCGGCGTGACGTCACAGGAAATTATATTAAAACCCAGGAACAAATACCTGGCGACTTCGCATCCCTGGGAAGCGTTCTACTATGCTGTCAAATGAAAAAAAGAACGAAGAAGAAAAAAATACAAGAGGTCTGAGTGACGTTTATAGCCTGTGTTTTCTCCGTGGACGTCCGCGGAATGTTTAACGACAAAAGTAACAGTATTGTGATGCAGCAGCTATGACCAAGTTTATCGGGAGGTTGGCATCCAGCAGTCGGTACTTTAAACAGATAAGCAGCACGTTCACCTAGCGTCAACAAGATAAGCGCAATCGCAATATAACTAGAAACCTCTGGAATATTCTGCCATCTCGAACGTTCTGGAACGTGTGGACATTTTCAACGGCTATGTAAGCGAGCGCTCTCGCAAGGCAACCTCGCGAAGTGAGTTCTGGCGAGAGAGTGGCGAAGTTAGAAGTGAGCCAGTCGGCGAGTGCATTTCTGGTGAGATGGAAAGCTCTTATCTCCGAGTGAGTTTGTGGAGACGACTATGATGACGTATAGTGAGTGCTGTTACTGCAAGGGAGCAGCGATGTATTGTGTTCATTCCCCAAAAGTGAACTATCCGGAAGAAGAGGCTATGTCGCCGCAAAGAAAGTGAAGTGAATGTAAAAACAAAGTGAATGACAGTGAACGATTAAGTTAGTCCACATTAGTGAAGTTTCAGAGTGAGCTGAACGAAGTATCAGAGAAAACTGAACACATTCCTGAAGTGACAGAGAAAACCGAGTGAAGAGACCGTTTCAAAAATTGACCATATCACACTGGTATTAGGAATGGGACTGAGCGCCACGAGGAGGAAATGATTAAACAAACTTTAAGTGAAGTGAAGACCATAAAATCTGTATGAAGGAGGTGAAAAGTGAAATGAAGTGTGTAAATTCCAGAATGCAGAAGATGGAGACGGAAATGAAGAGTGTTAAGGAGGAAATTTAGAACAAATTCCAGCAAATGAAATCCGACATTGAGAACGAAATGTAGAATGTGAAACAGAAATTAACTCAGCAATAGAAGAAATAAAGTCCCACCTAGGTTTTGATAACGACTATTTTAAGTTTGGGATAAATGTCATGGTGAAAGCCCTGAAAGATGACTTTGCAAAGGATTAAATCTAACATGAAAGGTAACATTAATGCGCTGGAAGAGTGCCTAGATCAGCAACAGGAACGGCTAGAATGGACAGACAGAAGAAAACAAAAGGAAGGTAGAGGCCGAAATGGGTGAGTATTTGGACCAGCAGAAAACCAAGAGATGCCTTGAGGAGAAAGTAGCTGGCGGATCGAGGCTTAGAGCCAGTCCTGAAGGATAGCGAATCCGGCGTAGGACCCTCATGGGGTTGTTGCTCTCAGTGCCCCAACCTATAACAGCTATTGAAAACAGCGGTACTCCCTGGTGGCCAGAAACAGTATGCCGAAGGGTGACTACTAATCCGCAAACTGGAAAAACAGGGGGAACGCTCCTGAGGAGAATGGCGAAGAAAATCCTCGAAGGAACCCATACCAGTGCTACAGAAGACCACATCGATGTGAATAAGACCTTGAAGAAGCATTTCGTGTCTTCTTGAAGCGACGTGGAGATGTGGTGGCAGCAACCGACATCCGCGCGACAGGTCCTGGAGCCCCACTACCCATTAGTCCCATGGGAAGTTGATGGTATTTCGTGACTATCCTTCTGAAGATCGCAGAGTTGTTCGGGATGAAAAGCTCTGAGAAGGGAGCTGTGTAACGCAGCGGCTACAACCAAGCTTGTCTGGAGGTCGGCGCCGAGTAATCGGAACTCTAAACATATAAGCAATGCGTTCGTCCAAAGTAAACACGATAAGCACCATCTCGTATGGGGCGTATTTCGTTATTACACTGTTACGTCGACGCGAAGTGGATGTAAAAACAATGTCAAGTGACAGTGAACAGTGCAACTAGGTGGTGGTGGTGGTGGTGGTGGTGGTGGTGGTGGTGGTGGTGGTGGCGGTGGCGGTGGCTGTGGCGGTGGCGTTGGTGGTGGTGGTAAGTTTCCTTTTGTAGAACTTCAAATTTCGTGTATTTGGTTTTTTCTCCCTTAATTCTTTATTCAAAACTGCTCATTTGTTTGCCATTTCTCCCTTTAGCTATATGACAGGAGCTCTTTATAAGTACAACTTATTTTGCATTCCAGTACTTAAAGTTGTCCAGACGCCAGGTTACCACATACCGAATCGTAACTTTATCTTTGTTTGCATTTATTCCCACCACAGCGATGTCTGCCTTTTTTACGTTTATCTTCTTCCCATAGTCTTCACAGCTTTCATTTATCTATATTGGTATGCTCCTTAGGATATTTTGCAGTTCTGCTACATTTGCCTTAATCCTACCAAATCTTCGGCGTTTTGTTCTTGCTTCTCCTCCCCTACACTGGAAATATTTGTTCACTATATTCTCCATCAAGGTAGAAAAATGCTCCTCTTCCACTTCTATTATGTCATCCTATCCTGACTCTGATTAGTTTATTCCTCAAGATCTCACCTTCTCTCTCTACACTTAACAATTTGTGGGGTGAATGCTACACCTAATTTGATAGATTTCAAGTTGTTCCCTTAAAAACAATAATAAATGCTGTCAATATATGACAAAACCTTACCCATTCTTCCAAACAAAAAACTTTCATATTAGAGCAAATTCCAGCCCAAAGAGAGTAATCGTCTACCCTTTCTTGTCCGATAACAGTGGCACTTCGCAGTCAGGTTTCAGCTGGTGTTCCCATGGGTAAAATGTGGGCCTTATCAAACGTTTTGCTCCCAAGTTTACGATCTCATGAAACTGTATCGCGGGAAGGAACACAATTAGGAGCAACTTTCTTCCCTACTTGTCCCATAAATAGCAATTTCGGGGAA
Organism: Tenodera sinensis; assembly: GCA_030765045.1. Classification (NCBI taxonomy): domain Eukaryota; kingdom Metazoa; phylum Arthropoda; class Insecta; order Mantodea; family Mantidae; genus Tenodera; species Tenodera sinensis. The sequence continues at coordinate 313,768,856 of CM060964.1, forward strand.
TATGAAACTTCCACCTTCTTCAATCTGAATTTCGGGGTCTAAGGGGGGAAACACCGTGCAGCTGTGCAACACAACATGACAAAGTCGGCGCACCTGCTCTTATTGGGCTTAAATTAACAGTGCTGTTTAAAATTAGGCCGTTTGAGTATACAGCAGTTGCATATACGTAAAATAAATGACTGTATGGAATGAATAAAATAACGAACTTGAGTACTGGATGGTTAGAACACACATACAGAGAACACGTTACAATAAAATGTTCCGCGAAAAAATGATCAGTTTTAATACGTAATTTAACATTAATACTTTGGAGTCACAATTTCTTTAAGTGTAATTCCATTACCCTAATAATTAAACCTAACATGTAACTAACTATATAAAATCTCATAATGCCTGAATGCATTTTAAGGCATGGATTTTACTGACTTGAAAATTTGTATGAGCGATCACTAAGCTGTAGAAGCATAATTTCCGGTTTCACCGCAAGTACGCACGCATTAACGATACATTCTACATTTTTACATTTCCTAGATTTTTAAAGAATGTTACAAATATGGTCTTTGTCAAAAACCTGGCAATCTAAACATACTTTTCCACAATATCTGAAGAGGCCTAGAGTAAGTTTAAGAGTAATACAATTATGAGTTCAAAATGGTCTGAGGATGCTACATTTGAAACAGCACAGTCATCTTCATATAGCGCGTCAGGAACCTAACAACTAAAGAGTTAAAGACACAATATGCAAATACTTAAACTGACATTAAGAGTAGAATATCAAAGCCACAAACCAAAGAACCACCATGTGGCAAGTATATCATCTAAAGGATACATTGAGTGACAAAGGGAAATATTCATATTCTCAGTTATGAACATCTATGTTAATTCTCCCAGGGAATTTGGACACCAAATTTTAGTCCCCGATCTTGAAAACTGAAAGCTGTGCATACTGGTCATACTGAATGACACCATCTGCAACGTATATCTTGCTTGTTTCTCCTTGGTAGTTTTGTAAATTGGTAGTTGTTAATATCTGCTAACCCCATATCAGTTTAACCCCATGTTGTTCAGAGTCAGAAAATAAAGGTATCATCGAATCAATAAAACGAAAATAACGCAAACAATTAACTGTTAAAATATTTCACTGCATAATTCAAATTATGAGCATAAATATACTAACTTTATACTTATCTACCGAGCGAGATGGCACCGTGGTAACGTGTGAGGCTCACATTCGGGAGGTCGTTGGTTCTATTCCCGTGGCCAACCTTCCTGACCCACGGATTTTTCGGCAGTTTCCCCGGGTCGTCAGGCGAATGCTAGAAGGATAATTACATCCCCCGAATTTCTGGTCCTTCCATTTCGTTTCATTAATAATTTCATTCATCCATCCCGTTGGTTCTTTCAGGGTCACAGCGTCAGCGAAGGCGTTAGGTGCAACTTGGCAGGGATGATATATAGGCACAAGAACTCCTTCCATCCCTCGTTGTCCATGGGATCCAAGTGGAAGAGGGAGCGACATCTGTTGGTGTTGGACCCTGCGCCAAGATCCCCCTGAGTTGGCCCCAGAAAACCTAAAGACTTCGAGGTGTCGTCAAGCTTGACAAACCTTAAGGACCTCTGTCAATATCTGTGCCGTTAGTCTGGACCTGGCCACCCAGTGTCACCTTTCACCTCATCCTTCCTCCCGAGCACACCCCCTTGGAAGACTGGCTTCAGTGCCGAATCCCCTCCGTACCAATTCCTATTACATGTATCTGGTGCAGCAGAAAGAGAATCTAACGCAGCCCTTCCAACATAGGTTCGGAACATGCTCCTCTACTTAAGAAGTGGTAATTATTCGTCAAACAAGACGAGATGCTTCTCGTTTGCCCACCTTAATATCCGACTTTTGCTTACTAAACGCATCCGGAAGATCCGTGGTTTAAATTCTGGCTATGGCATTGCATTTTTCAGTTTCATTCTAGCCTTTCAAACCTTGTATTACACACGGCTATTGTTGGGAAGAACAGTTAATTGGATTGATTGACCTTATAATTGGTTAAACTACAAGTCCAGAACTTAAGTACTTACAATAGTGCAAGTCGCCATTAAGGTATGCTATCTCATATTGAGCTGTCCTTGTGTAGTTTAACAGGAAAAATGCGAGGGAGTTGGAAAATGTAATGTGTCGGCAGGTTGGCCATGGTAGCCCTGTGGTTAGAGGAGGCGAACGGCACCGGAAGATCCTTGGTTCAAATCCCGCATATTGCATTGAATTTTTCAGTTTCATTCTACCCTTTCAAAATGAAATGATTAAACAAAGAATACACGTTGATATAGTTTTCGCATAACAAAACCTTTTACACAATATTAAATGATATTCTGTAAATAATCATCTATGTGATCCTCAGTGTCAACACTATGTGCTTTGGTCATTTCATCCAAGCAAATAGTGCTCAATGTTTAATAATGCCACTACTAATAACAATAAAGAATTATTACGACAATATCCTACGAACTGACTGCAAATAGTTAAATATACACATTAACACAAACTAAGGAGCTTCTGAGGAGCCCGACGTTATCAACATTTGTTCCATCAGTTTAACTATTCCATGCACTGTAAATATTTCATCACAGTTTAAACGATGTTGTTGAACCTTCACTGTCATTTAGTGCATTTAGCGGTTTAGCATTGATACTTTTTAGGCAACCTACGCTTTGACGTTTATTTTGTGTAACGTAAATATATTTGTTTGCTTTGATAACTAGCACATGGAAATATAAATAAAACTTTATTTTCTATTGCTTATTCCCTAACTCCCTGGTGAAGCAGCAGTACATGGTAGCAGTTAATATATCTGTAAACTGAATATCAGTCAGTTTAAGCCGCCTCGTTTTCTTCTTTTCTCCCTTCTTTCTTTTCGTACAGGTTCCCATTATCTTGGAAAGATTAATGCTAGTAATTTAGTAGGGATCGTTGATAGTCATACCTTCACTCATCGGTTAAGATGCTACGAAGGATGCTGATAATTCGTCGCTAATTTAAACTTGGGCCAAAGATCTCGAAATAATACATAATGAAAAAAATATGAGTTTAAAAGCGAAAATAAAATAACAAAAAAATTGCGTTATGGGTTGAATTCTGTGAGGCAATTCACATGGCAAGAGGTGTTATTCCTTTTGCTTCGAAACGGTATTTCACAGTCACAGTCATCACTGCAGTGCCTTAACTATTTCATCTTTTTCAAAAACCAACCGCAATTTGGTGAGATTTTATTCCAAGCAGAATCGGAAATATGCTTAAAATTTAAACTTTGCTCATACCAACTGGACAGCTATAAAAACTTATGAACCACAAAAGGGAAATGCACGAGTACATGTCCACGTTTTCTCGTACCGTAATGGAATCGAATGATCGAATTGAGATGGTGGGAATAAAACACATGAAAGTAGAAGAAAAAAAAAATGATGCCTGACACAAAATTTATGGCGGGCGGCTCAACACAGAGGACTGCCACGCCTTGCGGTGTTGTATAGTTAAACACGCTGTGAAATCACGCTGTAAATCCGGTCATATAAATATTATTTGCGCCCACAAAATTTATTTGCACAATAGGAAAGATAATAACAATGGTCAGCTATCAGCCGCCATTAAATGTTCTGTCTACCATAGCTTTCAACAGCATACATTCACTTATTAATACAATTTGAATGTTATCGAATCGCAGTGAGTTCACTGATTGTCCCAAAGCCGCTCACAACTGATTATTGAATAATCGAAAAGTTAATGCTAGGTGTTTAGCAAGTAAAAAAGATGAAGGCGCTCAAGGTAACGACAGTTACCGCGCGCTTAGTTATGTCTCATGCTAGAACGCTCCTGTTGTAAACATATGGAAGGGGAGAAAGAGAGAGACAACGACAGTGTAAGGGAATGCTCCTAGGCCTCTGATTAGTGGAGGGAAGTTCATGGTTGTTTTACTTTATTTTTAATCGCACAATAACCGCCTCTAAGAAGTACAATACTGGAAGTAGCTTTCTAATCACTGCTCAGCGTGAATTGGTTTCGAGGAGAGAAAAGCCCACAAATGTTTAGATTCATTTCTCTGCATCCTGCACATACACCACAGATACCTGTGATCTAGGCTCATTAATTCCACAAGGAATGTTCACAGTACAGAGGTATGATGAAACAGAAGCCAGGTGCAGTTATACACTATTAACTTATATTGCAATGCAACACGTATAATAAAATGCATTCCTATACGATACTGCTCTCTCGGAACAAACTAATAGGTTTCGAGATGAATGCTGATTTAGACGTTATTGTTTATCGTGCAGAGGCACTTCTGATACTGAAGACTCTTTTTCTTCTTATCTCGCATAGAGTCTGTTTAGTCAACTCGTGTGCAGTTCGGCCGCTTCTTTGGGAAATCCTAATAATAGTTTTACAACACGGTCCCTTCCTCTTGAGCTGACGTCGTAACATGAACCTTTGCAGCTAATGAAAAAGAAAAGAACTGGAGTTCAGAATTTTGGCAACTGAGTCTCCACGCGGAGTCAACATGTAACTGTCACTTCCTTCAAATCAGAGATACTATTGATCTTTAAGGACAAGGATAGAGGTTTGCTTTTTCTGAAGCGTGGAGATGCATTTATGATAGTCATTACTTGTGGATAGCACACATTTCCTTTGAGCAGCAACTGCACACGCGTTGAGTAAACAGGCTCTACCTCTAAAGCACAGAACCCTTGTACGTAGTTATAAAATGGTTAACTTCCATCACGGAACACAACTCTATCTGCCGAAATAAAACACAACTGAGGCAAACCTTAAGAAGTGGCGAGAAGCAAATTGTCGCGCATTGTTTCACGATGCTTAAGAAAGAAGCCCCGAAGTAGAGAGGTATCTTTTAGACGTGGCGAATAACCAATAGCTATGCAGTGGTTTATGGTAGACTTCATTTGTGTATTTATAAGACTACAGGGTTGTCAGGTTAGTACCTATCCTACTTCCATGTAGTAAAAATCGGGAACAGTATGTGATTAAGCAAAGTGCCCGTATGGGTCTGTAATGCTGTGTGAACGATAGCACAAACCGCCACTCAAAGGTCATTATTAATAGAAGCTTGTTATACAATGTGGTCATAGATCAGCCGGACCGCCCCGCGGCGGCACCGAACAGGGCAAGGACCAGCACGCCCTCCGCCAGTTACACGTAAACGACCAGCAAGTCATGGGTACGCAACACTAACTATTGTACTAACTTACATTAGGCTCACCTGCGCCACAATACATGTTGAAATTAATGACCTTCAACACGAATACATGCCCTTTATTTCCGAAAATAAACCTCGTTTACTCCCAAAAGTTCATACTCAATGATTACCTGTGATTTTCTCGTGATATTTATTCTCCAATTTCTGTAACGTGCGAGGATCTAATGTATACACTTTCTTCTTTAATATTCCCCATAAATAAAAATCGCTAGGAGATAGGTCAGGGGAACGCAACGAGGTAACCTCAATCCTTAACTAATTATTCTGTCACCACACAAACTTTGCAATTCATGAATAGAATTCACAGCAGTGTACACGGTAGCTGAATCCTGCTGAAACTAGCCAAACAATCTTTCATTTCTTGTTAGTTGCGGAAAAAATTACTTAAAATGGAATTTAAATAAACATGCCAATCAACGTAAAATATGGGACCGATAATTCAGCGTGCACTCACTGCGCACCAAACCCCAACTTTCACAGTGTGGTTAAGATCTTCATGAATAATATGAGAATTTTAGGTAAACCAGAATTGTTTTTGGAGATATAGGAAATTGTTCGCGTTGAAGGTCATCAATTTCAAAATTTGCTGTGATACAGGTAAGCTTAATGTAAATTAGTATAGTAGTTACCCCAATTATCGATCTACAATTGTATTTATTCTCTGCTTACTTTTATTAACTTGATACTACGAACTTAATTATCCGATTCAAAGATAGCAAAACTGGATATAGGCTTATTGAGAAAGAATTCTGCGGTGTGTCGAACTAGCTCGCAGAATGACGGCGTTCGTGACGCCCCTTGGCGATAAGGGTGCTAAATCAAATTGAAAAACAGAGGCGAGCCGTCCTTCTGGTTGCTGGATATTAAAACCTGGCTGCAAGCCCCGATTCTGGTCCATTTTATTGTGATTTAAGAGACCGCGTTGTGTTACTTCATAAAGCAATGCATCTTTTGCTCCAACTTCTATGACCGAAGCACCAGACTTTACAGGGGTGTACATCAATGCCTAGGTCGCCAAATTGTATGCCATGTCTACATTTTGAGGCGATATTAATTATGGATCTAAACTGATATAAAATATACAGCGATGCACGATGAGCTACATTTCGGGAAATAAAAGGTCAATGAATCATCAAGAATGTAACAAAACACCAACAAGTTCGTTATGACTGAATATAAATAGATGAATGTGGCACAGCACAATCTGAAGATAGTGCGAAGGATGCATTTCTTTATCATCTCTCAAGGATAGATTCCATTCTGTTCCGAATGGAGAGAATCCATTCGTCCATCCCCAAGCATTCTGTGTCTCTTTGGCTGATACTGAAGTTAATGTATAAATTCTTATTCCTTGTAGTGTTCTATCCGGTTCCTCCATCTTGAATTTAGGACTATAATTATATGATACTTTGCTTCATTTCTTTGAACGAAGCCGGCTAGCGACCTCAGGAATCATAACTCTGCAAAGCATCATTCTCTTGTCACATCTGTGTTTCACCATTTAATCTGGCTATATGGTTTCGAAACTTAATTTGTGATTTTAGCTTTTAGGTTCCTCTTTATTTTGGCCATTATCTGCCTAGGCTTATTTCATTTAGTGTATATTTCTTCAACCGTAAAACATGAAACATTACAACTAATATATTTAAAATGAGTTATACACTAATTATATCTTTCTTATCGTTATTTTTCACCTGCAAAGGTCACTGCAGATAAATAAAACGTTTAATTATACCTTCCTTTTCAATGTATGGCCACTGCATTTATTTAAATATATTTACGTCAGGCCACCGTGCGAGAGGCCCCGCGATAGCGTGCGAGACTCGCATTCGGGAGGTCGTGGGCTCGATTCCCGTGGCCGACCTTTCTGACCCATGAGACTTTTCGGGGGTTTCCCAGGGTCGCAAGGCAAATGCTGAGAAGGATAATTGAATCCCCGAATTTCCTGTTCTTCCATTTCATTTTATTAATCATTTAATTCATCGTTCATTCCGCTGGTTCTTTCAGGGTCGCAATTGTCAGCAAAGGCGTTAGGTAGAGCCTGGCAGGGATGATATGCATACAGAAAATCTTTATGTCCCTTGTTCGTGGGATTCGGGTAGGAGGGCGGCATATAGGGGCGTTGGACTCCGCCGGAGTCCCCCAAGAAGGTTCTGGAAGACCTAAGAGCTTGAGGTGTCGTCAAACTTGGTAAACCTTAGGGACCTTTACCAATGTCTGTACCGCTAGTCTGAATTTGCTCGCCCGGTGTCTCCTATCACCTCATTCTTCCTCGAGGGGGTGCCTCTTTTGCGGGCATAGGTACAATTAGCCTAGATTCGGTGCCGAAACCCCTCCGTCTCTCTCCTATTCCTAAGTTCTTTTTAATTAATAACCAAACTCTTTTGTACAATTAAGTACAATATAGTTTAGCTAAACTAGACACCGAACAACAATGAAACTTGTAATTGGGGTACCATCCAGCGATAGTCCCAATAATGATACATAAAAATAGAGAAAAACAATTTCAGCATTTTATACAGCTAAATGTTCAGACGCAAATCGGAATGCCAGCGACATTTCAGTCCTCGTCGTAGAGGTTCAGGAGGAAGATAAATATGGCGGAGAAGAGGATTGCGATGGCGCAGACATGACTGATGCAGCTTCCTGTAGCAGATGCGGAGGATACATATCGCCACCGGTAGACCTATATCGTAATGCAGAGTATAGCTGCGCACGTACCAGGGAGCGCCGGTCATGAGGCGTAGAAAATGATTATGTGTACACTAGATCCTCGGGATCTGCGATGGAGCTGCAGAACCCCAAATTGCACAGTTGTACTGCCACATGGGTCGAATTAAGGAAGTATAAACAAGGCGCTTGTACCGCAAAGACAATGGCGAGGAACCGGACACTAGATGATGGACTTCTCGGATGCGGTGACGAATCCTCTGTACTAGACTACAGAGATGGGGACCCCATGTTAGTCGGCTGTCCAAGATAAGGCCGAGGTATCTTATGGAAGTCGCTGTGGGTATCTCCGTCCCATTGAGATAGAGGAGATGATGGGTCACGTTCTTTTTGTAAGTGAACTTCACAACTCGGGACTCATGAGCGTTCATAGTCACCCTCCAACGTCGGCACCAAGACTGAATTTGATTGCAGAAGTCCTGTAGGTGGCTAGTAGTCACAGCACAAGTACCCACACTTAGGGCCACTACGTCATCGGCATAGTGAGCGATGGTGAGCTGAGGATGACTAGGAAAACCCTAGGTATATACCAGATATAATAAGGGGCCTAGTGCGCTTCCTTGCGGTACACCAGAGAAAATAGGAAGGGCCTTGGAGAAGGCGCGGTCATATTTAATGGAAAAGGTGCGATTATACAAATAGGACTGTAGGATGCGGAAACAGGTGTCCGAGAGATGCAGTTTGAGTTTGGGTAACACACCATTGTGCCAAATCTTATCAAAAGCCCTCTCCGTATCCAAAAACAATCCTAAGCACACAGATGTTCATATCAAGAATAGTGTCAACAGCGTGATGTAGCTGCTGAGAGCAGGAGTGAAGAGGGCGAAATCCAAACTGGATATCAGAGATAATTTGTACGAGCTGAGATAAGAGGCGAGGCAGAAGGAGACGTTCGAAGATTTTGGAGAGTAGGGAGAGTAAACTAATAGGACGATAGGAACAGGTCGATCGAACCATATGCCAATTGCGGGACTGAAAACAGCAACAGGAGCTGTTGTTGACACATTTGAAGAGGCGAATACGTTTAGCAATGCTTTTGCTCAAGTATCTAGCTCGGAAAACTACTCCCCTGAGTTCCTTCCAATTAAAACTCAGATGGAATCTCAAGGCTTTGCGTTTAGATCTAGAAACGTAGATTACAATCGCCTTTTCACCATGGCGGAGCTAGAACATTCTCTTAAATCTTCGCGATTATCAGCACCAGGACCGCACGGTATTCATGTACAAATGTTACAACAGCTCTCTCCTAAAGGTAAGGCATTCCTGCTCGAGGTCTATAATCGTGTTTGGGTTGACAGTGCACTCCCAGAAATTTGGCGGGAGGCCACCGTTATTCCCATCTTGAAGGCTGGAAAGGACCGTCATCTTCCCTCCAGCTATCATCCTATTTCCCTCACCAGTTGCGTTTGCAAGCTGATGGAACGCATGATCAGCGGACGATTGGTATGGTGGTTAGAAAGTCGTAACCTACTGGCTAACATCCAGTGTGGTTCTCGACGACGCCGTTCAACTGTAGACCATTTTGTGTCAATATCTTCACAGATAATGGACGGATTTATGAAAAACTGTCAAACCATTTGGCATATTTTTCGATTTCGAGAAGGCTTATATACGTGTTGTTGAGCAGGGATTCTACGTTTCCTGTATACTTGGAACATACGTGGACGCCTACCTCTGTTCATTCAGGAGTTTTTGAAGGACCACTTTTTTCGAGTAAGGGTCGGCTCGGTTTTTTTTAATTCTTTTGTTCAGGAGGAGAGAGTACCTCAGGGTTCGGTACTAAGTGTCACGCTATTTGCTATAGCAATTAACTCCATCTGGAAATGTGTTCCACCTGGAGTTTCGTCCTGCCTATTCGTAGACGAATTCGCTGTCTATTGCACATCTCAGCGCACGGCGTTCTTACAACGGCGCCTGCAGGAATGTTTGGACAACCGTAGAGAATGGAGCTCAAAAAACGGCTTCCGTTTCTCGATTGAGAAGTCAATCTGCGTTAATTTCTGACGTCGTAGGAGACGATTGCCACTTTCGCTCCGCTTCTGTCCAGATTTACTTCCCTTCGCAGATGAGACGCGTTTGCTGGGTTTGATCTTGGACAGGAAGCTTAGTTGGTCGTCGCATATTGCACAGCTAAGAGCGCGATGTGATCGTTCCCTAAATATCATGCGAGTACTAAATGGCAAATCGTGGGGAGTGGATCGGACAGTTTGTGCGAATGTATCGCGCACTGATCCGATCCAAACTAGACTATGGGTGTATTGTTTATTCGTCAGCACGACCATTTGTGTTGAGAAGATTAGACGCGGTCCACAATAGGGTCATTCGCATTGCAATAGGAATTTTTCCAACAAGTCCAGTGGTAAGCCTTTACGCCAAGCCCACAGAACCTCCTCTGTAATATCGGCGTGAGATTCTCTTGGAAAATTATGGTTGCGCGCTTAGATGTGTGCCTAAGCACCCAACGTTCGCTTCTTCTTTCCCCACCACGCTAAGAGAACGGTATAGGAATAGCACTCTTAATCATAAGCGTGCGGGGTTTCCTTTCCAAGATCTTCTACGGAAGCTTGGAGTGGAACTGCCTAGGATGTTCGCCAAGGGCGAGAAACTTTACCCCTCTTGGCTATCTGACACGCCCATGTAGAATTTGGGATGACCGTACACCGGAAGTCCACGATGCCTATTTCTAGTATCCGCACGTGTTTTTTTAGAATTTTTGTCAGGCTATACTGACCGTCGATGTATTTATACCGATGGGTTAAAGAGCACCAACGGTGTTGGATGTGCTTACGTTTATGGAGCCTAACCACATTCATTCGGTTTTCCAAATAGCACTTCCATTTTTACTGCAGAGCTTTATGTAATTTACCGAGCCGTTTTGTATGTGCGCCGTCGTAAATTAGGTAACTGCCCGATTTTGAGCGATTCCCTTACTGCACTTCAGAGCCTTTGTGAGCTACACAACCCCTATTGTACAACGTATCCAGGATGCACTTCATGTTTTTCACGCTTCTGGCATTAACGTGGTGTGTGCATGGATTCCTGGGCACGCAGGTTTGCCGGGGAATGAAATGGCGAATTTGGCAGCTGCAGAACCCAGTATTACCATCTCACGTGTTACTTCGGAGGATTTAGGCTTGAAGTGCGTAGAGCGGTGCTGTCGTCCTGGCACGAAGAGTGGTCAGCTCTCCGAGGTAATAATCTTAGACCAGTGAAACAACTTCCGGTAAACTGAGTAACTTCCTGTCGCATATCTCGCTGCGAGGAGGATAGTTTGGCTCGTTTAAGAATAGGGCACTGCAATTTTTCGCATGGTTAGCTATTTAAAAGGGACCTTGCCCCTCTATGTCCGCTTGTGACAACCTTTTGACTGTCCGTCACGTGCTGCTAGAGTGTTCCTCTCTAGCGCACCTTCGAGATTCTCTGCAGCTGCCTGCCGGACTTGCAGAGGTCTTGGCGGATGACAAAACAGCGGTTCATAGAGCTTTTAAGCTTTCAGCGGAGTGTAGCATCATTTTGAGGATTTAAAATTTTAGATATCCCTTTTTGTGTGTTTTACATATTTATCACCTTGTTTCATATCTGGCTATTGCCATTGTTTTTTACCTTTTTGTGTATATTTTCCTTGTTGCTAGTATTTTTATTTTTGAGTGAAATTTATATCTGGCTATTGCCATGAATCCTTTAAGGGCACTGATGACCTCGAAGTTGAGTGCACTTAAACCATATGTGCGGACATTTCTATGCATAATGTTGGTAGTACACATTCTAATCCTGGTCTTAGAGCAAACATTTTAGGAAACGTTATCCATAATTTACATTTGCCTAATCATATGTGGAATGAAATAGTAACACCTATTTTTGAGGATGAAGATTCAGATAATCCCAAAGCATTTAGCGAAGGATTGCAGGACTATTTCACTGTTAAAAACATACCCAAGCAGTATAAGATGGTAATAGTAAGGAAATATTTTAAGGGAAGTGCAGCCAACTGGTTTAATTTATCTCTGGGAAACAATAACTACTTTAGGACCTTTATAAATATATTCGTAAGCAGATATTGGGGAACAAGTAGGCAAGCTTACTTTAGGCTTGAAGTTAGCAATGGGAAGTATGATCCCAGGAAAGATCAATCCATGATGAATTACTTTATGAAAATGGCACGGAGGTCAAAAATGTTAGAACCACCTTTAAGCGAGAAAGATGTCATTAATTTAGTCATTACCCACTTTCCCGAGGAAATCCAACATTATTTAATAATAGTTTGACCTGAAAGTGTGGCAGCTATTATAGATTTATTATTAGCTTTGGAAGCTAACAAACAGAAATAATCTATGGGACATGATATTATAAATCAAGAGAGATTTGAAAGGGAAGTTAGGAATCCTTTCGGGCAAGAGGTAAACTTCCATAAAAATAGAAACCAGGAAGTTAGGGATAGATACCACGGCCCAGTACCAAGAATTATTTGTTTCTCCCTCTCCCTTTCTTGCTCTCTCTCTCTCTCTCTCTCTCTCTCTCTCTCTCTCTCTCTCTCTCTCTGGGCAATGCAGAGAGAACGTAACTTCAAAGCTATCACGTAGCGGCCCGCTTTTAAAAGAGTTGACTGTCGGTGAAATATTCCCCTGTTCCCGTTGTGGTTACGCGGAAATATGCAATGAAACAATTTCTGCAAACGTTTATTTTGATTAACGTTAAGTAAACAGTAGAATAAGGATTTATAAGAATCATTTGTATTTGTAGGAGAGAAAATAATGCAAATGCACACATTAGATGTCTTTCTACAATTATATCAATAAAAGTGGTCCAGTATTAGCTTCGGCACCAACACATAATTCTTCTCTCGTTGTTTCTTCTCTGAGAGACCCTAATGACCAAGTTGATTCATGAACAGGTTATTTGGTGGTTTATATTTTGAGCATATGACCTTGACAATGATTCCGTTCCTTTAAAACCAGTGGCTATCGCAATAAGTGGCACGGACATTGTGTTTTCACTCAGGCCGCATGTACGCAGACGCAGACACGAGCACGCACGCACACACACGCGCACACACACACACACACACACACACACATCGCGGTTATTCTCCCACTCGATCTGGGCCAAGAGTTGTGTGTAGCCTCGGGGAAATACTTCATCACGCCTGTCCTGCGAGCACAAACTGTGACGTCAGCATCGTCACTACCACAAGCTTTATATTTTACACCACAATCACTCATTCTATGCACATAACGTTTTCACATTAGCCTAAGTTTCTCCAGCAATTTATTTATACACTCCTTCAAACTTCTGGCACACTACAGGAGCATGGATGTTCCTTGCTGGATCAACGTTGTGTAACCTTCCGTTAGGCGCTCCCCTGGTAGAGCACCGTTGGTCGCACGGCACCTAGCACGCCCGCACTATACATTTGTGCTTATATGCTTGTACTTATTGTTTTTAATTTCATTTTGCCTTCATTTCCATATTTAGTTTCTTTTAGCTTAAATACACATGATGTTATTTACATTATCTTACTAAATAGATCAAGGATAGATAAAATGCAGCATTAACATATATTTTATAATTTATACTACACTACATGGAAAGATAATAAAATGAGATGTTCAGATATACAACTCGTAATTTGAAATTGACTGTCGATAACAACAACAACCACAACAACAACAACAACAACAATAATAATAATAATAATAATAATAATAATAATAATAATAATAATAATAATAATAATAATAATAATAATAATAATAATAATAATAATAATAATAATAATAATAATAATAATAATAATAATAATAATAATAATAATAATAATAATAATAATAATAATAATAATAATAATAATAATAATAATAATAATAATAATAATAATAATAATAATAATAATAATAATAATAATAATAATAATAATAATAATAATAATAATAATAAACTTTGATAGGCATATAATGCTATAATATTACCTATAAAATACATAGGTTGCTTTAATTATCTTCTTAATGATTATTTCTATATCTAAAGCTTTCATTTTCAGTTTATCTTCAGAATTGGAATCATCTAATTCATACCAATTATCACCCATGTGTAAGGCATCATCATCGAAAATAGATGAGGCACTTATTCTATATGCTTAGGGTTTGTAGATCGTACCCCTGTTTGTGTGAAGTAGTAACACACCACTTGCAGTAGCAAAGCAATATTACACAAATAACATGGAAAAACAAGTACAAGCAATTTGTAACGATAGTAGACACACAGAATCTGGTTGACCTGTGCGACACCGATGATAGTCAATCTTGCAGGTAAAGAAATAAACAGATAAAGTTATTGTAGAAGTAAATAATCGAGTAAAGTGTAATGTTAGATGTCCTAGTCAGGCAATTACGTAGATGCCTTCGTTCGCAAACTATACCGTTTAAGTGTCTCCCAGGCCCCTAGCAAACAACGCAGGGTTAACTTAACATACTGTGAATAAGATTTTTGTAACATGTACTGGGATTTACTGCAGCCTTGCCTATTCTTATCATTATTGTTGTTATTGTTATTGTTGTTGTTCTTCTTCTTCGTCTTCTTCTTCTTGTGATTATGATTATGATGATGATGATGATTATGATTATGATTATGATTATGATTATTATTATTATGATTATGATTATGATTATTATTATTATTATTATTATTATTATTATTATTATTATTATTATTATTATTATTATTATTATTATTATTATTATTATTATTATTATTATTATTATTATTATTATTATTATTATTATTATTATTATTATTATTATTATTATTATTATTATTATTATTATTATTATTATTATTATTATTATTATTATTATTATTATTATTATTCGTCATCCGATTTCCCAGTCTACTCAGCCATTTTTTGTAGAGTGTCGAGCTCTTCCTTGAGGTGTTCGAGGTCCTTAGACCAGAAGCATTTATATCCTTTCTGAGCTCCTCTAGGAATCTATTGCTTACTTCCTTTTATATTATTTGGGTAACCTGTTTGTCTGTTGCGCTTGGGTGTAATTTGAAGTCAACTTTTCCAATATGAAGTCCAGTCTCTAAATATGACTTAAAAGAGTTCCAAACTGTTTTAAAAATTCTAGGATTTCCTAGCATATTTTTGCTAGAATTTTTGCTTAGGGAGTTTAATGTTTGCAATAACAGGATTATGTCCCGAACATGGGTCTTCAATAACTAACCTTTCAGTTTCTGAATATAAGTCGGTGGACACCAATAGAAGATCAGGAGAGGTCTGAGAGCCACTGTGGTGTAGGAATGTAGGTCTTCTTTATTATACACTAATTCAAGTTGTATGGTGTTCAGTAGGTCTTCTATTTCTTGTCCAGCCTGATTGAATCTCGATAGCCTCACTTGGTTGAATGAGCATTAAACTCACACAAGAATACAGACTTGTTACTTATATGGAGGAGTGAGAAATCTGGTTTACTATTTGGTGGACTATATACATTAAATATTGTATTGTGAGTATTATTCTTCCATGTATCTATTTTTACAAGCTCACCTTTATCTCACTTGTTACCCCAAAAATGTATATATCGTTAAAGAAACAATTTATGCCAAATATTTTTGTGACGTTAACTATTTCCAAGATATTCTTTGTTATGGTCTCATCTCAAATATTTATGTTTTAAGAGGAAAGTCGATATTCCTTTTCTTTCTTCTCGTGGGCAAGCAAATAGAACAGAATTTCAAAGTCATCATAGAGCGACTACCTGATAAAGGATTTGATTATCGCCTACACCCACTGTATTCCCCTAATCTCCTTGTACCAGCAAGAAAACATAGAATATAACCATTTTTGCAGGTTTATTGTTCCTAAAAAGTGCTTTCTGGTTATTTTAAAAATTTTGTAGTTTACCTTATAAAAAAAGGTATCATCACGAATCATAGATAATCATAATCATAATCTTGGTAAAATTGTACCTCTACAATATAAAAAAATCTGTTATATTTATAGCTGAAATGTTTAGGCTATATATTTAAGAAACGGTCTTGGCAAATCATTTTCATTATTTGCGCAATGATTCACTTTAGATACAATTATAAAGAGCTTTAAAGTTCTTTAGCACCTTCTAACAAATCTTTGTGTCAACAAACTTCTGCAAGTTATTTCAACGACAGTTGGATGGAATTTTTACATAATACAAAGTTTTACTTCGAGAGATTTCAACGCCAGGGTAAGCGACAAATAATTGAGAAACGCCTTTAAATGTAGATATAGGTAAAGTGCCATGCTCAGCAGTGGAAAGGAGAACAAAGGTCATTCAAACGACAATTAAATTCAATAGAAACTAGCAATGGTGAAAGTATAAAAAGGCGCAAAAAGCCACTATGACCAACAATTTAACAATAAGGCAAAGTTGTGAAAACCAAAGCCCGGAAATACAGACACGGTCGAATTATAAGATTAAGGGTGGTAAATACCGAGCGAGATGGCGCCACGGCAACGTGTGCGACTCCCAGGTTCGATCCCCGTCGACCGACCACTCTGACTTGGATTTTTCCGGGTTTCCCCTTATCACTAGGCGAATGGTGGGTTGGATTCTCTGCTCCACGGATTCCTTCCCATTCCTTTCTCATTTCCCTTCCTTGTCATCTTTTAGGTTTGGTTTATTGAGCGGTATGTTCCGGCGGATGCGAACAGATGGCACAGATGATTGCGTTCTGTAAATTCCTCCTTCCCTGGCCTCTCTCGGAAGTTGCTGCCCGGGTCGCAAGGATCACCTCGCCGCCCTCTCCCGGGCTAGTGGACATACTCCGGTTGTGCGTCAGGTGGCAATCTCTGTAATTATTTGGGACTAGTATACGTCTCTAGACTTCACTATCTCCGTCCTCTTACAAGCCCGTGGTCTCATGTCACTTCATCCCTTCCCCCTAGGGGGCTGGTAGCCCACAATAGATCCATGTCGTGGTCGCGGTGGGTCGAGGTGTGCCCTCTCCGTTACTAACAATCACAATCACAAGGGTGGCAAGTTTCTACCTCTTACCTTCTGCAGCACATTGAAAGGCATGATAACATCTCATTTGTGCATGTATGGTAGGATTAACAGATAACGACAACTGCACCAAAATTACTTAATGTAATATTTTCATCACAAAGGTGAAGTTGGATAGCAAATGCACAGTAGGGTTTTCATTTAGTAAAGCATTACAAGAATGTGGAATAATCGACGTTGTTCAAACTAAACTGAAATGCTGCAAAACTGACATACAAAATGTAAGAATGGGAGAATTCCGGTGCATACATTATTTTGCTGGAGATTAGAATGCAAACGCTGAAGGTGAGCAGGATCTGTGCAATTTGGCCATTAAACAAACTTACAGATTGCAATTATTGATACGTGCATATGACAAGCAGCCGAACAACTGCCGATAGAACAGTAATGAAACCAATATGTAGGATATGTAATACTATGTTTAAGATATTCAGCTTGGTGGTGAGATCCAAGATACATCTCAAAGTAACTTTCTCGGAAGATTTTCTCTTAAGAGAAACTGGTTCCTTTTAAGTGCTAATTCTATGCCTTTATAAAGGACATGAAAGGAAATGAGTAAACCTTGTATAGGTCAAGGTCATACAACAAAGGGAGACACCTTGTGCACTGCGACTTAAGATACATCCATTGCATCTAGCATCCCCAGAAGAAAGGGGTGAAGTGAAGGAACCAGAGGAAGCTGCGGACCATAGCAGAGAGACCACAGAGAGGCACGCAAGTCCCTAACAGTTTCAGGCTCTAAGACCCGTCTCACTGTCGGAGCAGCCAAGAGAGGACGATGAACGACCGGTCGACCAAGCAGCTCTGCAGTGCTTATGGGCAATACACTTTCCTTTAATCAAGCTCTATGTGTAATATATTTCATAGTCTATATAATTTGGTTGATTTCAGTCGAGGAGTTACGGTATCAGATCAGAAAAAACAAACAAACAAACAAACAAACAAACAAACAAAAACACACCTAAGAGAAAATTGAGCTTGATGTTTAAAATTGACATTTAAAGCCATAATGTTAGGAAATGGAATTACAAAACCATATTTGATTTCTTGTTTATCTAACATATAGCCATAATTTCCATATCATTCATAAACTCCCGAGTGACGAGAAGAGAGAATCTATTAGGATTTCAAAATCAAGAGTAGGATTTGCTAGAATTATTTCACGAGCAGAATGAAATGATTTATATAAATCATGATCATTAAAATACAGTAATAAAATAGTTATATTTACATGTAATGTGAACGGCATTGTTTTAAAATAAACCAAAATCAACTGCTCACACTTCATTTGTTTGACCATCGCAAGTTGATCTTATAATATTTAATGCCACCTGACTTGGGAAACTAGAAGTACACATGCAATATTGTTAAGGATGCACTGACTACAGTATAAGTTATGATGTTCTTTACTGTAGCAAAATTATTTCAAAACATAAGAATTATCGAATACATAATTAGTATTGAATTTGCACGAATTTGAAGGAATTTGTTGATTGTTTACTATGCTTGATGTACCTAAGTAGTAGGCATATTGTTTCTTAATTTCGGTACAATGTGGGAATCACGTTCATCTAGTTGCGGTACAAGATATTATTCGGATTTGTACAGAATATAAAAAATCCGATGAATTCCTCTCGTATGACATTCTTTACTTATTATTCAACAAACTATTCTTACAAAACCTTACGTTAATAAACAGACAATTGTAAAAATTGTTTTATTACATAGTTCCTTGTAGGTACAATGGGAATAGGAGATTACACAAGGTTTAAGCGATAGTCAAATCTTTTAAGAGGTGGTCGCTGTATGATAACTTTGAAATTTCATTCTCTTTGCATGCCCAGAACATACAAAATAAAAAATAACGACCCTCTGCTTGAGAGAAGTATAAGAATTGATAATTCTAGTCAATAATATGGAATATCTCGGAAAGGGTTATCTTTACAATGACATTTATTTTAGATAAATTGCTTCAATGAGCTCTCCATTTTTTGTATGGTAAAATTCTGTCTATCTCTTATGGTTTACAAGTAACAAGAAGTCATCCGAAATGAAGAGGACTTAAGACGTTATTCGCAGAAAATTCAAATTAGACTATTTATCTGCGATAAAAAATATCTTAAACATATAATTATTTAATCAAAATCGTTAGAGCTTTTTTCAGGAAATGAACATTTTCCATGTAAACGGAATTTTAGGAAGGGTATGCTTTCTTGAAAATATTTTTAGTGCATCCTTGCATGATGCTGAACCAACTTTTCGTTTTTGACGGATACACGAACCTTTTTCTAACAATTTTTCTTTTTTTGGAATCAGGGGACCTCAAAATATGTATTTTCAGTGAAATACATGTACCGAATTTTTGGATGGAGTGCAGCCTATTATGTACGGGTAGAGAAAGTAAATGGAGGAGCTAAGCTTATCACGTAAGGAGAACATAATAAAGAGATTTCGACAAAATGTAAGTGAACCAGGACCGTGATTAATTGAAAAACAACATTCTTTGAATGGTCATTAACTCCCACTTGGGGCCATGAGTGAAATGGTCGCTATAACACTACTTATAGGCACTACTAACAGGTTGTTTCATCCCATAGCTTCCCTTTCGAAACAAATCCAAAGGTACCCCTACTGAACATACATAGGTAAGTATTTTTACAATCGCCACGTTTCGCCCTCTAAAAGGGAAACGCCAAGAGAAAGGCCCAGATTACAAAACTATTTAACAATTAACCTAATTTACATTTTCTATGCATTCTCACAATAGTTAAACGATGAAGGGAAAAAATAAACCAGCACATTGCTGTGAAATAATACTTCCTTTCATAAAGTTGTTCTTTTACTACATCTTTTGTTTAATTAACCTCCTCTCAAGCTACCAGACCACACAAATAAGTGAACTGAGACAATTAGGCACAGAAAATATGAGACGGGTTACTGAAGTAAGTTATAAAGCACGGGTTTTCTTTATTATACCCAGTGCGAAAATAACTGGCTACATAAAAGATCAACTACTATATTGTGCATTGCTGTAATCAAAGAGTGCAATAAAAGTATTAGCAAAATCCATTCTCGTTTCTGTTTTGAATGTGCTCTCGCGAGATCCAACAAAATAACTGTAATATTTATGAAAAAAAAAAATAACTGTAACCAAATACTTGTTCTTTGTCACAACAGAGGAAAGTAGTTTATACTGCACTGACACACGAGGCTCCCGCTTTGTGAAGATAGATGTGATCACAGTAAACTCAACCTTTCTAATCTCCAACATGGTCATATCTTCCACCAACAGTGGAACATTTTGAGACTATTCCGTTTCATTAAATTTAGTTCATTTCCTTTAGTCTTACCTTCACTCCCCCCCCCCCTTCTCTCTCTCTCTCTCTCTCTCTCTCTCTCTCTGTCTTTACCTCTCACTCACTCTTTCTCCTCCCTCTCATACACGAGCTGCAGTGAAATTTTCCGATTAAAACAGATAAATCATAAAATAAAACCTCACCAGTGCTATTATTTGCTAAGTTATTTATGTTTCAACAAGATAAATGAACCTGAAAATTCTTAAAAAAGATGCTACAATGCATTATTTTCAATTTTTCAAATGTTTATATTTAGTGTACAGCTACAAAGGTTACACCAAAATGAGCGGAAGATATAAGATATTCACACTGATTAAAACTTAAACATGGATAAAAATGACAAAAATCACTATTTACATTCCCCTTGAAAGGTATTATCTCCATTAATATTCCGCAGCATGAGCTTTTCACATTTAGCTGCTTGATTAATACTGAATACTTTACAGGCACATGGGCAGGTTTAAAATATTGAGGCATCTTTCTATGTCCAGAATACTCTTCTGCATGTTTCTCTGTCTTTCGAATATATGCCTTATATATCTTTCTGTCATACTTTTGGTGACTTTTTGCATCTATATAACCTTTGTTCTTTCTCTCTTCTCTCTTACTGCTGGTATTCATTCCGAAATCCGTGGCGGTAGTCTTTCATTGTTCATCTCCCATCCATCGAACATGGCAATACCAATGGACAAAATTAATTAGTGCATTTCGGTAAACCACCCTTCGAGTTTCATGTTTAATTATACTCAACCGTGAACATCGAGCGTATTATTTGAGAAAGTCTGTTTCTATATCCTGTAGTTGATAGTTTACTTTTGAATCTAATGCCCAAACTTCTATTCAATAAGTGATCATATTCCTGGATAGTGTTTTACTTATACATTTTTAAAATGTTGCGTGTTTATTATATTTTGCTCTTCCTTTTGCAACTCTTATCTTCATTTCTGTTTCATGTCAATCATGTTTGGTAACGTTATCATCTAAAACTCTTCTCAACTTTTGATTTATCCTCCTGTATCTTCCAAATTAAATCACTTAGTATTTTCTTTCCATTTATCATATGCTTGGTCTCATCCATAACAATTCGTTTAGTTGCAAATAGTTGCACTCTTCTTTAAATTTTTTAAACGTACAGTTTAAATCATACGCTATTTTTAATTACTATTCTGCAGATATGTTTATAAGTATTTTCACCTACCATAATACCCATATTCCTGCATTTTGTTTTCTAATTTTTCATTGCAAATGAAACTTAAAGAAAACGTTACATTTCTTACAAATGATATGTTTATGACCAAGTCATAAGGAAAATAGACATTTCAATCACAGGACATAAATTTCACTTTTATTTATTATCTAGACATTTAATTATTATTCTTATACATATATGGAAATCTATGCTGACATATAAACATCTCAATGCAGCGCTATATTATTTGTTGGGACGTGCGTTTTGAAAAGTTAAATGCACTCAATGAAACTTCATGTGCAAACTTTATCAATACTAAACTGCAAAGTTTAAAGATGGAAATATTGTTCTACAATGTGTATACATATGTTACTGCCCTACTGTGGCCTGAAATCTCCTATTTTAGAAGTTTTCTTATGTACGTTGTAATGCAGAAAACATGCTGAAGAGTAGAAAATTCTTTTAGATTAGAAGGAAGTAAATTTGGAAAAATGATCAACCGCATGTGTTGTACTTTTTATGTCCTGATTTCTTATCATTAAATGTGTGTCCGTTCGTGTAATTAGCACCATTTAATTAATTTACTTTTAAACCTGCAAATTTTCAGAGGATGGCATCAAATCCTTATCTGTTAATCTCTGGGCATCCCTATTACTACACAAAGGAGTACACCGAGTGTTGTCTGCTGGCTAGAAATTTAGGTTAAGTACGATAACTATCAAAGTTGTTGCTGATAGCACAGTCAGAAATGGCGTTTTGGACAGCAAAACATCGTGTTACTTAGCAACGGGAAGCTCTTGTCAATAGTCATGAATGTTTAATATATTCATTAAGCAAATTAACATCGCTTCTATCGAACCACTCTCTCTCTCTCTCTCTCTCTCTCTCTCTCTCTCTCTCTCTCTCCCTCCTTCCCTCTCTCTCTTCCAATTTAATCACGTTTTGTATTATTTTGTGTTTTCCTCGCTAATGTCACACTGCACAAGAAACAAATTTGTTGCAGTTAGAAGCTAACAGAGCAGCTTACTTCCGTTTGAAGAAAAGACACTATATACTTTTCTCATGTTCCCATATCCACGGACTTCATCTTCACAATGGTGGGTGAATTAGGATGCCCATCCAGCACTAAATTCACTAATGTGTATACACACCTCCATAGCGAACTTCGCAATCTACACTGAAGATTGTCATTACATCACAATTAGAGCATATATAATTAAATCCCATGTCTTGTCGCTACTATAGAATAAGCAGATTACGTAAATAAATTTCAACTACCGAACAAATTTATTGTGAACTGAAATATAAAATAAATATTGTGTAATAGCTATTAACAGAAAATGAGCACACAAATTCAGTCTCACAATATGAGCTTTTTATCTGAATCTATATAATTGTACGGTGTTCTAATTCATTACACTCATTTATTCCTGTAGGATGGACTTCTCAGAGAGTTAGAGTAGCCGTAAGGAACAATGGCGGTAAATAACATATAACGAGCAGATAGGGTTAATAGGGGAAGTGCTGTATTGCAGCTGTTTCCCATCTTTCTCAGGAAGTATCTGCACACATTCACCATTTGTCTGGCTTGACTGTAAATAACGTGACTTTTTTTTTTAATTTCACTGTTAAATTGTAGGCAAGTACTCTCACTCACGCCCTGAAACAGACTAACATAACTATCTTGACTACTCATTGTTTATCAGAAAGACTAACAATGAAAACTTTGAAACAATTACGCAATTTAGTATTAAAAACGACAATAACTATTGACTGCATGCCTTTAATCAAAAAATTAAAAGGCAGAATTTAACTAATTGGCTACAAAACACGTGACTGTAACGTAACTGAATATTGGTCTGTGCAACCACCTTCATTGGTGACGGCGACTATAGTATAAAAACAGACATCTGATACACAGTACTGTACGTATTGCTTTATTTACATTTTATTTTCTCTACCGTTGCAGCAAGTACTGCGAGTGAGTGAGTGAGTAAGTGAGTGAGTGAGTGAGTGAGTGAGTGAGTGAGTGAGTGAGTGAGTGAGTGAGTGAGTGAGTGAGTGAGTGAGTGAGTGAGTGAGTGAGTGAGTGAGTGAGTGAGTGAGTGAGTGAGTGAGTGAGTGAGTGAGTGAGTGAGTGAGTGAGTGAGTGAGTGAGTGAGTGAGTGAGTGAGTGAGTGAGTGCGTAAGGTTTAAGACTCCGTCGACAACTAGGTCTTTTGGGGCTGATAGAGGTATAGATGTAGTGTGTAATATATCTATTTCTTCAAAAGTTTATTTCGATTAAAATGATGTAGAAAATTAGGCTTTCATAACAGTTTGTGTACCCACTAATAAACGATAGAGGGTAATGAATGTCATATGAATCTAACACATCAGGTTCTTTTATTTACAAGCGGTGAAAAAATAATGTTACAAATTGTCCATGTATAATACCTATTACTTTTATTTCATAAACACTACATCCACCACGGCGCCCGATACCGAGCCAAGGCCTACCGCCCAAACGCTGCGTCCCCCACCTCTGCCAAAAGCGGCCGTCATGAGTGGGGAAAGAGTACACCTTAGTTCACCTTATTGTAATATTTGTGCTCGTTTTTCAACAAAACTGGCATTTGCTAATTGCATATACCTCTTGTATTCAGAGTCGTAAAACTACCGCAGGCTACAGTAGACTAGCATAAGTAAAAGTAGACTACGGTAGTTTTCCTAGTAGAATTGGTCAGTTAAGAACCTACCCGCATTACCAATTACTTTAGGTGTGTTGCATGACTATAGGGCGCTATCTCATATCGACCGCGTTGTTTACGTTTATCATAATTTACTAGATTCCTCTGGAAACCGGAAGCGCTGAACTCTGACTCTTCTCGAAACTGAGAGAGGGTATATAAAGGGCCGCTTAACCTACGGAACATTAATGTTTTCAAAAACATTTGGAAGCTCCACTATTTTAAGGTGAAAAGCACAATTTTTATTTTGATCACAGTGACCAAACCTATGATCACAGTTTTTGGTGATCCTTATGTCTGAGTTTCACATTAAATATCTCAATTCGTTGTATTTTGTATTACATTTCTTTCACTACCAATGCTACCAATAAATACTACCGGTAATCCTATCATTCATTACATCGAAATTCATTAGAGCGAAATTATAATTCTGAATCTATAGCAACATTTTCTATACTTCTCTCTCTCTCTCTCTCTCTCTCTCTCTCTCTCTCTCTCTGTCTGTCTGTCTTTATCCTTCTGGTGTTTCCCGTGTTACTCAGAAGGGTAGTCTAAGAATTAAACTAACTTCATTCGACGCCTCACAGCAAAATGGGCGGATCGAGATTCGAAAGCTTGAAGTATGATGTGAACAAAGCTAACTCAACCGATGAACGAGCATATCATTACATTCCTGTTTCGTCACGCACCATCTGCATTGTTGTGTATGTCAATGTTTTCCCACTTTCACCTGAACTCCTTTACTTGATTTCCAATTCTGCTGAATGCTCCTAAGGGCGGTTATTTCCTTACGTTCTCATGCACATTTAATGTCTGTTCGCCTACTATATGATTAAGTGAAACCTCGTAGACGTTTTGGGGGCCGTGAGATATTCACATGCCCGGAGCCGGAAGAATAATATCTGATATTTGTCACTGAAAGTTGCTGCAATACATAACTACCTTTTTCTGTGTGGAGAAATCCAAAAACTATCGTTACTTTCGCTGTCTTCTCCTATGTTAGTAGCCAGTGCTGCGTTTGACACCAGAAAGTTACCACAGCTGGTAGATATTGTCTACACGAGGTTTCGAGACTATTGACTAATTTCGGCGATTAAGCTCAAAAAGCTTAATCGTGGCTAACGAAAAGACAGGCTGCGGCGCGAATCGGACTTACGTAGTAATGGTAGTCTGATACATGACTAACAAGTTTACCATCATGATAAAACTGTGTCTTTTGTTGGAATTCAACGAACAACTTTGTTTGGTTATTTAGAATATGGATGTATTAGGCGATTGTGGTTTTACTTCATTGGGCCACGACTGGACTAGGAGAATTGCGTCACTACAGTTCGCGCCGTAGCCTGTCTTTTTCGTTAGCCACGCGCTTAGTGGCATATGTAACCGTGGTTTCGTGTAATAATCGCAGTAGTTTAACATTTAAGAATATTTATTTTAGAAAATCTCAGGATCACGCTTTCAAATGATTAAATGATTATATGTTAAACAGATGTTTCGTTAACACGAATAAAAATGCTCATCTTAAGATAACCATGGATCGTAATTAAAAGAAAAGAAGGAAATATAAAGACACCGAATGAAGGAATGTTCCATATATACCATAATTAATATATGTTATGGTACATTTCTACTGATTTCATTTCTCTGGATCGTAGATGCATAAAGAAAGGAAAGGAGAAAACAAAGAGAGAAATAGAGACAGAGAGAAATAGAGACAGAGAGAAATAGAGACAGAGAGAGAGAGAGAGAGAGAGAGCGGATGAAGAAATTTGTCGCATATACCACAAATATGCTATTGAGAGCACACGGCCAGTGACTTTATTACATTGTTAAGTCCAAATTTGATCTGTAATTCCTTAGTTTCATTCTTTTTTAAGAACAGACAATGACGTAATAGTATTTGTAAAAGGAAACATCATTTGGCGATATGCCGAGCGAGATGGCACGGTGGTAAAGTGTGAGGCTCGCATTCGGTAAGTCTCGGATTCGATTCCCGTCAATTGCCCACTATGACCTTTGACTTTTATGGTTTTCCCGGACAGTAGGCCAATGCTGGGATGGTTTATCATCTGCCATATTTTCTTTCATTATTTCGCTTTCATTCATTTTCCTTATCATCTTTCAAGTTTGCTTCCAGGCTTCTTGAATTATGGTGATGCCGGACAGATGGCACGGATGCTTGCTCAAAGGTAAGAGTACTTCCGTGGACCTAGAGAGCTGTTTGGTCAATGCGTCGTTCATCACCCTCTCTAGGCAACTCCAGTAGTGGGAGGCGTTTTCGAGCCTGGAGCTGTTAGGGACTTCTGCGCGTCTCTGCGGCTTGTTTTCCTGTGGTTCATTCACTGCATCGCTTCCTCCTGGGGTTTTAGCCACAATATATCTATGGTTGCAGTGTGCGAGGTGTCCTGCTCCGTTGTATGAAATTTAACCTATAGTTGACGATATCGTCTCTGTTGGTTCGATTTTCCTAATAGTTAGGTCTAATTTATAACAGAAACCTTTCCGAAAACTTGCTACCTCTTCTATAACGTCTTTTTTGGAAAACTGAAGTAGATATCCAAAGTTATGTAAAAAATAATGTTAAAAAGAAGCCTATCAAGTTTGCAATCAAGTTTGCAGGCACTTGTAGCGCTTCGCCGCAACCTACTTCAGAATTATTATCCCCCCTTGTAAACTAGCTGTGGTGCATCAAACTTCACTCTTGTGATCCTCTTAAAAGGTTTCATACTCTCAGTGCGTTCTCAAACTAGTTTATAAGGGAAATTAATCCGTCTCTCATCTTCCTTTATGATGAAACACTCTTTTTATTTTCGCAGTAATTGCTTGTGAATTTCAACAGCACGTATATGTTTACATAGCGATCCTTCAGTGCACTCCTTGCAAAGTTTCAGCTCAACAAATAAAGAGATTCGTGATTATATAATATCTAAAATCAGCCCAATACCACACTCATTCATAAGCTTCTTAGAAAGGCGTATCACAAGCATCAATTCATAGTTCCCACATAAAATATGTGCAAAAATACTTTTACTGAGAGAAAACAAATTTTAAACTCAGTAATTATACCACATATTTATTACACTACACTCCTACCCAAATAGTGAACACACACTAGTATCAACGAAACATTAGCGAGGAATATTTCACGAGGGTTAAGAAATCGTGAGTCGATATATCCTACAACAAACAAAACAAACTTAGTGTCACAGATGCGAACAAAAGTTACGATATTATTAACAATTTGCTTGGGGTATTGTTAATAGATTACAAACAAAATTGTACATATGAAGATTGATTGGTTCATTGATTAATTTATATATTTATTTATACATTTATCTATTATTTATTTATTCATTTATTCACTTACTCATTCATTCATTCATTCATTCATTCACTCATTCATTCATTCATTTATTGCATAGCACTGCAAGAATTGTTTGTTGTGAAATAATAATTAACTATTTGTTTCAAGAAATTGGTAACAAAAGAATTTGAGAATATTATCGCAAAACAGATCGTAAATAAATGTATTAATTTTTACAGTTTTGGTTATTAATAAACGCAAGTTACTTACTAAATTTAACCGATACTCTTTATTAAAATAAGATAAGCACCTTTTCCTTGTCGGTGGCTACATAAGCTTAAAAACTCACATGCTTACAGTTTTAGTTATTAATAAATTCAAGTTATTTGCGAAATTTAACCGATACTTAAAAAAAAGCTTTCACGGCCGGAGTCCTAATAAATGACCTGCAATTATATTTGCAGCTAATCGAATAGCTAATGTTCCTGGTCGAATTACATTTCTAATTGTTTCAATACATACTATAAATCAGGAATGAAGGAACCCAGTGAACCACGGCCTCTTAGTCCGGAAGCATATCTAACAATTATTAACCGATACTCTTTATTAAAATAACATAAGCACCCTTTCCCTGCCGGTGGCCACGCAAGTTTAAAAACTCACGTGCACTAAGAAGAGAAGATTAGCAAACGTTTAAAATAAGACACGCACACAAACTGTTCCATACATGGCATTCAAACGTTGCGAAACTGAACTATATACATCCACCGTACTAATATAAACTAATAAAGTATTCCAGCTGTCAACACAAACACTTAGTAGTTACATTTTCATTGTGAGCGTCCGAGGGTGCATCTAAGAGATTGGCCAGACTTGGAAGGTTGAGCATTAATGGATTACACTGTGACTAATGAAGTAGTTTCGCTACTCAACCTTGACCATCCGTGGTGTAACGGTTTTTTGTTCTTAAATGGTTGATTCTAAAACCGTCTTTGCTCCTCCCACAGCGTGGCCATCACAAAGAAACCGCACCAGCCATCAATCAACTTTGAACAAGGGACAGGTTATGTTTGTGCTATACTCCACACTAAAGCCCACATGCCGCGAGGCAATTTACTACGATGAGAATGCATTTTCAAGTAAGTATAATGAACTTGCTTCATTTTCTCTTGCGGTATACATGTGAGAACTCTACAGGATACGAGATGTGGTACGCAATGAACTTATTATTAGAACTCCAAATGTTCGTGTCTGCATTATAATGTGCTTTACAAAATTAACATAAAAAGGCTTGAGAAAAAATTTCTCAGACATGCTTTAAGCGCCGGATAATAAACTCCAATACGAATACATACGAATACACGATTCTAAGGAATAAGGAAAATATAACACAGTTGTAGCTCGCGTTTAATGTATGTCCGTTCCATGCAAAAATTAAAGTGAATTTTTAGAAACATTCTTAAATACAATGAATACGATCTGCCCTTTGTAGATTTAAATTACGCTTTAGGTGTAATAAGAAGCACACTGTAGGATGTAGTTTTTTCAACTTCAACATTGAAGTCCAAGGCACTAGTAGTAAAGTAACACGTCAAGTGATTATTCTAATGCAAAGTTTAAGCTATATATTGTCACCAGAAGACCAACGAACGGTTGCTGCATTTTAACTTCGAACACAGAGTAATTCCACCTTAAGTGTTGTAATTATTGTGTTAAGCTTTATCTCTCCTTCACTCCCACTTGTATGTATACATACATACGTGCACACCACACACGCACACACACACACGGACCTTTTTCTAAAAATGCTTTTTTTGGATCCAGGGGGCCTCAAAACATATATTTCCGGTAAAATCTCAACATCGAACTTTTAGGTGGAATACAATCCTCCTACTATATGCAGTAGAAAAAGTATATATATTACTGAGATGCGGTGGCCTGTTACACCCACCCAACATTAGGAATTAACGTTAGCCTTAGCTAGCTTAGTGTCCGGCAGAGGAATAGCCAATTATAAATTGTCATAGTCTCCAGTAAAAGCCTCGTTTTTACTTTCTCTACTACGTAAAGTAGAGGAAGTATTGTAGGTATTCCACCCAAAAATTCGATGTCGAGATTTCACCGGAAATATGTGTTTTGAGGTCCCCTGAATCCAAAAAAGGAATTCTTAGAAAAAATTCTGTGTGTGTCTGTGTATTTGTGTGTCTGACTGTGTGTCTGTCAGTCTGTGGACAGCATAACTCAAAAACGAAAAGTCGGTTAAAAACTAAAGTTGGTACTTAAGGATGCGACACGAAGATTTTGAAGAAAATTCCTCCACCCTAAACTCCCCTTTACATGGAAAATGTTTCGAACATTTTTATTTTCTTGAAAATGGCTATAACGCCATATGTTTGAGATATTTTTATGACAAATGAAACGTATATCTTGAATTTTCTGGCTATAGCCCATGATGTCCTATTTACTCTGGATGACTTTTGCATAACTAGTAAACCGTAAGAGATAGTTCAAATATTACTATACAAAAATTTAGATCTTTCTAAAACACACAATTTATGTCTAAACAATCTTTTTTTTAAAGAGTGAACCATTTCGGAGATATTCCTCGTTATTTGTGTAAGTTTTAGAGAACTTATACTTCTGTCAAATGGAATATCGCTATTTATTTTTTATATCTTAACCGTGCAAAGAGAACTGAATTTGAAAGCTTTAAAAGATTTGATTATCGCTCAAAGCCTACTGTATTCCCATATTCCCGTTGCACATGCAAGAAAAACGAGCAATAAGATAATTTCTGCAAATGTTTATCTCAACTAACTCGAAGATAGAAGAATAGGTGTTTGTAAGAATGGTTAGTACACGAGTAGAGAAAGTCATGTGAGTGCAACACATCAGATTTTTCAGTTTTTGATGCAGGCAGGAATAGTGTATCTCCCGTTAAAATAAATGGTTACTTAGCAAGCCGATTGTACTCTGCGAGTGAATTGACAAAGGAAACAAAGGCTACACAAACAGAAACGATCATTCCTGAGATAAACAATAAGTATTGTGTTTTAACCAGGAACTTCAAGGTCGGCATCTGTATGTACATGCCTTACAGAGTTCTCCTGGTCCACATCTAATGGCCGTAAACACAAAAAGCGTTCCATTACTGACCACATTAAAATAATGCGTAGAGGAGTATGTAATAAGTCCAAAGAAAGTTTCTTCTTGTTTTTCTTTCAATGCTAAATGAATGTGACGTAGAATATAACTTAGTGTGCCAGAAAAGTGCCGAAAGAGGACAGCAGCCTTTTCCAGTGACCGCAAAATGCTCCTAGCAGGTGGTTTTGTGGTCGGCAGGTTTCATTCGACTGTGTGCAGTTCCTCTAGGAACAAAAACACACTCTTCTCCATAAAATTAATGACATAAGCTTTCTTTTCTTTAACGCAGTTTCCGTGTTTATATCCCTATACATGTATGTGGAGAAAATGTGAAGGTACTTACCGCAAGTCTCGGTGATTCAGCCTTGTAAGTGAATAACTAGTTTACGTGAAAATATCTTGAAGTATGACGATTATAGTGACACAGAAAAAACCATGACATCATTTAATTTATACCAAGAAGCCGAATACCCATCGACACCCACCGCAAATTCATGCGGTTCTCGCGATTCAGTATAAGCATCGGATAAAAGTAGTTCAGTATTTGTATTTGATGAATTTACTGTAGCTATATCCATGAACAGCTAAGATTCCAAAAACAGCAAGGCTTTAAAATTGTGTGACATCTCTCCCAGTGTGCAACTCTTTTGATGCCGTCTCCAATATCATCTCAGTCTTTGATGAATCTGCTGTCGGCTGTTACAGAGCTGAACTACGGGATCTTTCTCCCAGAGTATGCATGGGTGGGTCTGAGAATAGAGAACACCAGTTAAGCTGGCTGTTAAGGTTAATGGAGGCTAATAAATTAACTATTTGAAGCGAGTTGCTGACTTTTTGAGGATTAAGAATTAAACTGTTTCTGAATCTTAGTAATAGAAACTGTAACTATTCAAGTACTATATCTGCTAACTTCTGATGTATCAATAAATTCACATTTAAAATAAATGTTCCCGTAAATAAACCGAGAAGCGTAGTTGCCGTGAGTTACTGAAATGTTAGTCGGAGAATTCTCTTGCGACATTCATTAATATGCATAACCCGAGCACCGTCTTTAGGCGCTGTGGATTCCCGACAATCTCTTATAGTGAAACACTTCTATAATGTAAAATATAGTATGGCTTTAAGTCACGAAATATACCAATTTTAGAAATAATAACATCAAGCTCCGCCAACTTCATGACTACTCCACCAAAGTTCCATTTGGTTATTTTAAGTGAGGCAATTGGATATGGTTTCTATTGATCATTAATTCTAAAGTGTGTTCATTTATTTTTTATATCAGATGTTAAAATGGTCTTCACGATACGGTCTAAAACAGGAAGAAGATTAGTTGATCACCCTTACGAGATTATCACTCAGGATTTCTAGATGAGGTCCGTACATGCTTTCGTGCTTCTTCTCGAATACTATGTATGCTTTTAAATTTGTTTTAATTTCATATTACAAGTTTATTTTATGGAAAGTTAAAAGAAACGCTAGAGGGAGTCGGAGTGCGGAGTCGGAGTGCACAAGACGTGCACAATATCTCTCTACCCAGAGTCTGACGGCGTGGTTGAGAGTTACGTAAAGACCCCTCGAATAACATCTGAGAAAGGTCGTGGCCAACCATCAGGATGACTGGTATGTCTGGGTACCGCTGTTCTTGCTGGCCTATCACTCATCCCATGACACCACCCGGATGACGCCAGCTAATTTGGTCCTCGATAGGGAATTGCGCCTTCCATGCGACCTGATGTTAGGGAGTCCTCCTGGGTCAGGACAGCCGACAGCCGGCTAGGCTACGTGGAGAACTACGTGGACCGTCTTGATGATGCACCCAAGTTGGCCAGATAGAACATTCAGGTAGCGACCGACTGGATGGAGTCCCAGTACCACCGACATGCCAACAACCTTGGGTAATTTTGTGTGGCTAATCGCCCTACCTGCACAAAGAGCGTTCTCCGAAGCTGCAACAATCATGGTAGGGACCCTAACGGATGGTGAAGAGGTTCAATGACGTAGTCTACCACAACCAGAGGCTGCTCCGAGGAAAGATGCTGGTGGCACATTCGGATCTCTAGCCCATTACGACGATGCTGGTCAGGACGAAGAGCCCTGAGGAGGACGCACGCCTCCAAGGACATTTGAAGGTGGCTACCTCATACCGCTACGTTGCTAGGCGAAAAAAATTATTTTGTTGTTTAACGACGCTGTCAATTGCCAGGATCACATCAGCGTCACTGGTGTGTCGGAATTTTGTCCCGCAGAAGTTCTTTTACATGCCAGTAAATCTACTGACATGGAGCTGTCGTTTTAAGCACACTTAAAAACCATCGGTCTGGGCCGGATTTGAACCCGCGACCTTGGGATAAGTAGACCGGCGTCTAACCAACTGAGCCACCCAGACCGTCGCTACGTTGCTAGGCAACGCGCGACCGATAAACATAAGGACAACAATATTCGGGCCGGAACAAAGACCGATTGTAGACTGTCCGAGAAGTTTCCGATTGCCGGCTTATTAGAAGTTTTCAGAAAAGGTGTATTTTCCAGATAAATCGTCGGGACCTAATGCTGGCTTATATAAGCGCATCTCACGAACACAGAAGCCAGTTTTTTAAAGTGAGAGTTTATTCTTGAAGTAGTTTGCGTGAGTACATCGTCAGAGAGTGTTTAGACAGATAATAGTCAGAGTTCTTTCTTGTGTACAGTGATCAGTATTTGTCAAGGTTACGATAGAACAGAACAGTTATGAGTCGCAAGGTAATGGCAAATTATAAATTGTGTCAACGATAAAACAGAGAACTGTGTTTTTGTGATTCTGTTTTAAAAGAAATAAAGTTACGTAAAAAGTAACTGGACTTCTCATTTGCCAAAATACAGTAGATATAAGAAACGCATCTCAGTTTTGCTTTGTGAAACAAACATGCTATGCACATAAAATTTAATTTTGGCAACTTTGCTTTAGGAAAAACGATAGCTTACAAAAAGAGAAGGGGAAACCAGCTGTACTATACGATGATATGTTCAACACAAAATACCCCAATGGCAAGAAATTAAAAAGGACTAAGAATGAGGATAGTATGCAACATAAGAAATTTGCACCCTCTGTATATCTGACATTTTACGACAGCATTAGTTCACACTAAAATAATACCGGTATCTCAGCTATTAAACATCTCGACTAATGAGCAGTAAATTTTATTCAATTAACTATTTAGTCATGAAATAATTATATGTAAGCTTATATTTAAATTTTTTGTTGTTATTAATTTCCTTATTTCATTTGCTCTTTCTTATGAAAGAAAACACTAAACTGCACTGAACTTTTCAGCTAGAGAGCTAATTTTATGTACAACACAGTACCAAGTTTTACTAAGGTGTGCCTTTTTCATTTGGAATTATATAAAATCTAACAAAACTAATGCTTCTCTCCTCAAAACTCAGTCTTGTTGGGATGGGGTCTTATTCTGTGAGCCCATTCAATTGATAACCTAGGTCATGGAACAACTGACAAGAAAAAATGTGATTTGATGCATCCGTACTACTTTCTCCACCAATGACAAACACACACATGCCCTTATTTACATAAAAATAATTATACAATCCTGGCTACGTTAATATATATATATATATATATATATATATATATATATATATATATATATATATATATATATATATATTACCTAGAAATTGCTACAATTTAAATAATAAATAATATAAGTTTAGTTACAAACAACATGCGGGAATTGGTTCCAAATCTAAGAGGTGCTTTTGCAGTGAAAACAAAGAAGAAAAATAAAAACAGCAAACTTTCAAACACGTCTGTTAGATGCACTCACCTTTGAGAAGCGTCTAAACTTGCAGCATGGAATATTTCGAAGATATCTAAGAGTACAAAAAGAAAGCACACAAATTGCGTATCTTATGAGCTCTTCACCTTTCTTGCAATATGTTTTTGTCCATCTCGTATGGTTTTCTAGTAATAAAAATCTGATCTGTTACACTCATATGAATTTCTCTACTTTGCACAAACTATTCTTACAGACGCTTATTCCTCTATCTATTTCATGTTAATCGAAACAAACATTTGCAGAAATTATTTTATTGCTAATTTTCTTATAGGTGCTAGGTGCAGTACGCTTTAAGCCTGTGTTTGGTCTATAGGAAGTGGGATAGGGGGTAAGTCTGTCACATGATCACAACACTGAGGAGGCAAGATACAGTCAACGTAGGAATGTTGTAGATAAAGTTTCTGCATAACTTACATTCAACATTGTCACCATTTGCAGTAAAATATTCACTCCCTAATTCTTGTACAAGTTCAGCAATACGTTAATATTTTGATTTTCAAGCTACAGGCATTTCACTGCATACAACTAATGAACACATTCAAGAGACATTGTGCACTGTAGGCAGTGTGTTTTGAGCTGGCAATGTACCCGCACAATGACGTCACGTTCTGGCTTTGTGGGGGTAACTTGCAAACACCTCATTTGGCGATGGCTGTATAAAGGTTCGGACCCTAGTCATATCCTTTAAGAGCTGGTCGCCATGGGATGCTTCTGAAATTCCGTTCTCTTTGAATGACCAAGAGAAAAAGAAAAACTTCACATTTAAGAAAAGTGTAACTATCGGAAAATTCAAACAAATAACAAGGAATATCTCTGAAACAGTCCAGTCCACTAAATAAATGTATTTGACATAAAGTGCTTTTTTTAACGAAGTCTCCATTTTTGTGCAGTAAGATGTTGTCTATTTCATACGGTTTACCTATTATACAAAAGTCACCCAGAATGAAGGGATTTCTCTGGCCATTCCCAGAACATTCAAGGTATACGTTTCCTTTGTAATAAAATATCTTACACATGTGGTACTTTAATTGAAATTCTTACTCATTTTTTATATAACATTGCTTCCGAATGAGAACTCCCCAAGCTATTCCCAGAAAAATTTAGATACACATACGTATATTTTACTTGTGCAAATTTCTCAAATACATGGCATTTTGTTAAAAATCGTTGATATTTTTGAGAAAATCAAAGATATCTAAAACATTTTCATATGGAGAATAGTTTGGGGTCGGAGGATTTGCTTTAAAATCGTGGTGGCGCATCTGTTCAAGGTACTGATCTTAAATACCGAGTTTATTATTTGTCCATCATTTCGTTTTGAACTTACAGTGTTCATAAACACACGGATACACGCGCGCGCATCTTTTCCTAACAACGCTCTTTTTGGAGCCAGTGACCTCAAAACGTATATTTCCCTTAAAATCTCGATATCGAACTTTTGGACGGGATGCAATTAGGATTACCTGATGCTCCGTTTTGGGGAGGCAAATATACATCTCCGTTTTATACTTGCCCGAAGTGCATAATTCTCCGTTTTTCTCTTTCCTACAAAAACAATATTGAAGCTAAAAAGTTGATTAGAGAAAAATGCCTGTTTAGCGGCAAGTTAGTTATTTTGAAAATTTGAAATTGAGTTGGTCGTACTGCAAAACAGATGTGATTCGACATGCGGATGTCCAGAAAACTGTCTACATCCGGTTTAGCCATTTTTATTTGTGCTTTTTCTCAGGGTGGAAAATATCTGCGGTAATCAAGATAACACTGCGTTAAAATGCGTGAAAATGAAGAGGATCTTTCAAAGACTCCCCCGAAGAAGAAATTGAAATCTTCAAAATCACATTACTAGGCGTATTTGAAGATATGGTAAGAACAGTTTGCGTGGGTTAAGCCGGCACCAGATAAACATCGGGCACTTTGTGTTCTACGTAGAAAAGATTTTAATATTTCACATGGTGGACAGTCTGACCCAAAACAGAACCAAAATATAAAGGCTATAAATAAAAGGAAAAATTGAAGCTAGGAAGTGGAAACAAATTATCTGATTTTTTCGTAAATCTTAAAAACAATGACGAGCATAAGATGTGCCAAGTGGTAGGGGTTTTGTTTAGCATTCCCGGATCTAATGCATTTGCAGAAAGAGCTTTCTCACTAATGAATAACAAGTGTAGTGACACAAGGAACAAATGTTCTGTAGACTTACTTAAGACTGAACTACAGGTATCAGTAAATTACCAAAGTATGCACTGTGAAGAGTTTTATAAATTTGCAAGCAATGATCTCAAAATGTTATAATGCTTATAACAGGTAAATGGGAAGTATATTTATCATTTCAGGTACAAATAAATTGAGTGTTTTAATTATTAAGTGAAATTTTATTAATGTAATATCCGGTACGACTTTTTATTTTGGAAAATCTGGTAACCCTAGATGCAATACCTCCTCTGTCTACTAGGGACGTGGTGGAGAAAGTAAACAACTATGATGCGTTACATTCATATGGAATTTTAGTCACTACGGTTTGTTTTTATATGGGGAACTCAGGCAAATATGAACAGCGTTGATAATACGAGCATACACGTCTGGAACGTTTCCCGTAGCAAGTAGGTGCTGCCACCTTGCTCAAGAACAATCAACGTCGTAGAAACTTAGAGGAAGCACTTGGTGATCACAAGATTTTGATCTATACATTTATCAAAAGCTACGTTTAAGGCTGACTTACTAAAATATATTTCCTGTATTTCCAAATTTGACTGAGAACAAACACTGTAGAATGCAATTTGATTGTGTTGCCTATAAACTTTTACTGTGCAAGAAGTAAAGAATTGGGGGGGGGGGGGGGGGGAGATTTGGGAACATCCCAAACATTCCATTCACGGTTCCGGTTCCCCGGCCTTCCTTGTAAATGGATTTAGTTCTGGAAAGAAGATACTCCAATTTCTAGCGCATGGACGTCAAACACCTGAGATAGCCTAAAAACAGGTCAAATGAATTAATGTGAAAGTCCACAGTTCGATACCGCAGTAGCGCTTTGGAAGAGAGCCAGCTTCTAAAACTGAAGTACGCAGGTTCAAATACCGATACTTTCTTACTTTCTCTCTCGCTCTCTCTCTCTCTTCCTCTCTTTCTTTCTTTTTCTCACTCTCTCTCGCTCACTCACTCTCAGTCACTCACTCACTCAGTCACTCACTCATTCACTCACTCACTCACTCTTTCTTTCTCTCTCTCTTCCTCTCTCTCTTTCTTTCCGAATTATATATACAACGAAGGAGCTTGTTCCAGATGTTCAATGTTTTACAACATTCGAAAAGTGTGCTATAGAATTATTTAATTAGCTAAGCTCTTTCATTTCCCTACAGGCATAAACCATACATTAATTGTAATTAAATAGCTGATCATAAACAAACGCAAGAAAAACAATGTTTTTACGTGTGTAGTACGCTTCATATTGTGACAAAATGACAAAATCAGCCCGGTTACTTTTCTATCACTTTATTGTCTTCTTAAATTAATCACAAATACACAGTTTTTTCTCATCGTTAATACAGCCTACAGTCTTTCGTGTTATCACAACTCACAACTGTTTACCTCTCGTAACCCTGACTCAGTCCTTTCAGTATCTTCCTTCACTTTCTCTGTTCTCATACAATAGCTACGACGATGCAGTCTCTCGACGCTCGTGAAACTCCCGATGACCGACGTATCCTTCACGACAACACACACACGCACAACTGTCTCGCACTCACTGACATACTGACCGGCTCTTGTCTGTAACTGTAACTAACTCGCCGCTGCTTCCTCGCCTTCTTATATAGTGGGTATGACGTCACACGGATCTTTCGCGAACTTTTTCAAACACCCTGGCGGTGACGTAACCAGATTTTTCTCGTAGGCACCGGAAAAAAAAGCCCATTTTGTGTAGCCGTTTCGATTGTTAATCACGCGATCGCTTGCGTGAGTAGTGTGAGGAAACTTGACCTTGTGCCTTTGTTTGCTCGCCGATTTGACATGTGGTGTGAAACAGCTTAGCCCCGTCCGTCCTTTGTTGAGCGCCGAGCCCGTGGTAACAATATCATTTCTACTTACACAAGCTTAGAACTTTAAAAAAAAGTTACATATTAGTCGGTTAGAGTGCTATTAAACTACTTCCATTACTACTACCATCTCTATTCTCTATGATAAGTTTTGAAGCTGCCGTTATCGCACGTTAATGTGACAGTTTGAAGCTATTTGCTCCAAAAGATGATTTTTTTAAAATTAACGTCCTCCAACGTAATATCATATCGGACGGTGGATGAATGGGTGAAATGATGCTCAAATGAGACCGAGGTCCATGGAGCTTTAAGTTACCCGACATTCGTCTTCTCAGGATAAGGGGAAACCTCGAAAAAAAAAAAAAAAAAAAGAAAAAGAAAGAAAAACTTTACCCTGATAACTTACCTAAGCGAAATTCGAACTTACGACCTTTTGAACGTGAGGCAGACACGCTAACCATCACACTACCGAGGCGGGCCCAAACGACGGTGGTTGGTGATGCACAAAGCATACTGCTTATTGGTATTGATGAATTGTTTGGGCGCCAGTGAAGTTTCTACCTTCACAATGTCTCGAGTTCTCAGCTGGTTCCCTTGCTTGGTCATTGCCAGATATTCCCGCCATTTCTAAACGAATTTTATCCACAATTCAGAGAAGTCAGAAGCACCTGATGGCTTTTTCTTCCCAATCCTATACTGTTTTGGTCAACGTTATTCCTGCCTCAAATTTCCCATAGATGCGTTTCTATCCTAGCCACTAGACCTCGATATCTCTCCCTAACTTCATTATTTCTGTTTTGATGGAAGTGTCCGTTGTCCGAAAGAATTTGAAATTTCTTTTTCGTTTCCCCCATGATTTCTAGTGTTCATTTCTCGGTTTGTTGCTCTCTAGCGCTAACAATAAATCAATCATGGCTGCGACACTACTGCGTTCAGCTATGATTAAATAATGCTGAAGCGTCTCCGGGAAATGTCTAGTGACCAGGTTAATTGGTTTATTTCGCTCATAGATGGGTCCAACATTTTTTACTTTCTTGTTGCTTTCATGAAGCAACTTACCAGGGACTGGTCTGCTCTCATATTGAATTTCCCACTACTTAATTCTAGGTTTTTTCGTAGCTCTTGTTGTCCTACTTCTAATTTATGACTATTATTTTGTCTCTTCTTCTACGTGTAATTGCTATTCTCTATCAGTTCTAATCTCTGATTGCTATCTTCTAACTTTTCTTCAAACTCTGATTTCTAATTTCTATTTTTTCTCCTAACCTCTGATTTCTATTTTCTATTTTTTCTTCTAACCTCTGATTTCTACTTTCTATCATTTCTTCTAACCTCCGATTTCAATTTCCAACATTTTCTTCTAACTTTTGGTTTCTATTTCCTATCTTTTCTTCTAACCTGTGATAGCTCTTTTCTATCTGTTCTAGCTTCTGATTTCCTATTTCTTTCTAAACTTTTTAACATCTCCAGAACTAACCCTAGCATATTTCCTTCCATTTCTGAATTATTTCTGAGTTTTCTTACTTTTGCTACTTTCCTGCTCCTGTTCTAAACTATTTGATACAGTTCTATTACTTTCTCCTGATCCAGCTACTTTCTCGATCACTTCCTGTCTACTAATTACTACTATTACTGGACCCATAATTTCGGTGTCGATGTTGTTCATAACATATGTTTGCCAAGAGTGAAAAGTTAATATGACTTACGTAATTTAATTATATACGCATTTAAACAGATTTAGTTGTAATAATTGCTTAAAGAAAGCATCCTAGTCTGTCTTTAATGACTAGAGCCCGGATGTTTATGTAATATCAAGGTGCGAAATATGTACATATTTATGTAACAAAAAACATCAAAATATGTAATGAAATATGTAATATCAACAAAATATGTAAAATTATGTAATAATCTAAATGCTAAGATTACAACCTCAAATCTAAATGCAGACTGCAAGTTACCTAGAATTTTGTAATTTGATCGGTCTCTAAGTACATAAATTAATTACAATGAGTTAAAATTTACTAAATATAGAATTAATTATAGGGAAAATGTTTTGTTTTATGCAGAATTTACCTAAAATTTATTTTCAAGTAGGTAATCACGAAATAAAAAATGTGTTTTGGATTATGTTTATTAAACTTACTCATTTCAAATAATTATTTTACTTAAATTGTATACGGTAAAGCAATGTTGAAATACTGAACCAATTTATCAATGAGTGACACAATTAATTCAAAATAATTAACTTTTATAATGTGGATGCATTTTCAGTTTTTTATCTCTTGACATACAATGAACCAGGCTTTTTTATTTTGAGTCTTTTGCTTCTTTCAACGTAGTGAATAACCATATACTTTTCTATATTTTCAGGGGTCATTCTTTGTCTCCTATCGGATAAAATATTCTTATAAGCATAGAAGGTTCTCCCCACGTCACACGAAGTAACAGGAGCATATTTTAGCATAGGAATCTGATTTGCAGAGAAATGTTTTGGTAAATCGACAGTCACCATTTAGCACTTTAGACACGGACACAAGCGCAGAGTATCCTGGATTCCTGTTTAGCACAGCTTTGAATTTTTCACCTACATCTCACACAGGGGATTTTTATAGCACTGAATTCTGTGCGGTGCTTTCTCGAAGACCCTTCTTGTTGCTGATATCAACTTATTCGCACAGGGAAAATTACTTCTTGCTACTTCAGCAACACGTTACAATGCATGGGCCAAGCAGGTACATTCGGGTAGAAAATCTTAAGGGCAATAGCAGCTTTAATCATGTAGTACGCTGCGGCATCTGAATATATAATTAAACCTTTTCCCCACACACACCCTCTGGCCACAGAATCTTCATCCCATCATTTACAAATCTTGCAATTGTAGAATTATTTGTTTGTTCTAGCACCTTGCAACAGATTAGAAATGGGTTTGCTGGACTTTCGGAATCCAGTTTTCCTACTACTAAATTTGTTATGTACCGACCCATGTCATCTGTAGCTTCATCGACGATAAACCAAATGTAGGAGTCTCCAATTGCATTCCGCATATGAGCAAGTGCTTCTCCATAACACACATGAAGATACTTTTTCCTCAGAGTATATTCGTCAGGAATAACTTTCTTGCAATATTTTTCTAGAAAGGAACGAAATTGAGGAAATTGAAGTTTATGCTACGGAATATTAGCTGAAATCATTGCACTGCACGGGTCTTTAAAAAAATCATTTCCGGACGGTTCCTGTTGCATTTGTGTCAACAGAACTTGCTTTCGAGAAAACTGTAGGTGAGAAGAGCACTTTTGATATATTGTTCCAATTGAGATTTCATGGAACAGCCAATTGTTTTACCGCATGCTTGACAGACTATTACTTTTCCATCGGTTGTAAAGGCGCTATCTAATTTCACCCATGAATTTAACTTGCAAGATAGCGAGGACGCAACTGGTGCCATTTTACTAAGACTTGCAGGAAACTAACTGCAGTATTATCGCCTCGCTCTATTGATGGTTGTCCAGCGGCTCACTTTGTTTCCTCGCAGCTATTATATTACAAGATGCCGACTATCGCGACAATGGTAACAACCAATTTCTCCAGTCCTTGTAAATGTCCAAAGCGCTACGAGAAACGTGACTCTTAAACATTGTCGAGCGGCACCTGCTTTGGTATAAACGGACAACAATCAGAACGAGGCGAGGCGCTTATTATAACATTCTTAATTTAACTTGCATCCTATTCCGCAGATTGATTTTTGTTGCTTTCAGCAAAACTTGTGAAAACAGTAGTTTATAATTAGACTACAACATTTTTTAAAAAGTAATAAAATTGTAACGAAACCCAGAAAATATGTACGTTTTATGTAACATCGTCAAAATATGTAGTAATGTGCAAAATATGTATAAAAAAAATGTAAAATAAAAATTTGTAAGGGAGTCCCAAATGACGTAATTCGCCAACATTTTTACTTCTCATTGAAATATTATGCAGGATTTAAAATATGTAATTACATAATAATCCGGGCTCTATTAATGACATTAGCAAACATTTCAACTGCATAAATGTCCTGTGCTAAAACGGCACAGTTCTTTCTTCCTTGATTTCCCTTCAAATTATAAGATATAAGTGATTATTTACAGGAAAGAATCGTTTCTTCAATTAACTTTCTATCAGTGCAGACTACTGCCCTATATAATAATGGTGGGTGTTAAAATAGCAATGCAGAATGTAGAACAGGAGTGCTCAACAAGCAAGCACACGCTCACTTCCCCTACACATGTTATTTTCCCCCCTCCACTGACCAAGACTGGTAGTTGCAGATTTATACCATTTCCCTTGCTTACGTTCCGTGTTCACTATAAACGTATTCTCCTGGGAAAATACAACGAACTTTTGAAGGGACTGCACGACACATTCTCTTCACAATATGAAGATCTAAAAACATGTCAAACCAAAATCCAATTATTTTGCACTCCCTTGAAGTTTCCATGTAGTGAGGCTTCACACGAGCTACAAAATATGAAACTACTTGCATTGCAGAATTCCACGACCGCAAAATGTTCTGAGAAAGAAGGGTGGAAATTATGTAGGGCTCTGCCCTGCTGTGAGTATCCGAAATTACGTTTGTTTGCATCTAGTTTAATGGCAGTCTTTGGCTCCACTTATATATGCGAACAAACATTTTCAAAAATGAACTACATTAAAAGTGAGTAGGTATCGCAGCAAGATAAGTGAAAATCACTTTGGTTATCTTTTGAGACTGCGCACTTCATCTTTTGCACCAAATATTGAAGACCATCTGAAACGTAAATCGTGGCAAAAAGGTAATCCTCAGGAACATCGTGGGTTAATCAGGAAAATAATATGAATGTGCATGCCTTGGATTTCCTATGCACAAGAACGACAACACAGTGCCACCACTGGAACT
This sequence comes from Tenodera sinensis, assembly GCA_030765045.1. Classification (NCBI taxonomy): domain Eukaryota; kingdom Metazoa; phylum Arthropoda; class Insecta; order Mantodea; family Mantidae; genus Tenodera; species Tenodera sinensis. The sequence goes on from CM060964.1 coordinate 313,812,383, forward strand.
CAGTAACCACGGATAAATGCGTCATTCTGTTCCATCGGGTGGAAGGAGGTGATTTCAACCTCCCCTTACCTGTATGTACTTGAGCACCGCTGATGTAGAAGTCAAACACCGGTCGGTCGCCTGCTGATTTGGTATATGACCTCCCTGACCCCGCAAAACAACGAGTGGTTCTGCCCTCCACTGGCCAGGAATGAACAAAATACGCGTACGCGATTCATTCTCTCGAATCGTGACCCCAGATTCTTTTATGAGGGATTGTGCAAAGGGAATAGAGGAGACCGAATTAATATATTGTTTAAAAGCGGGTCTCTATATGCTCGTTGAAATTATATGACCTTTCAATGGCCTCGCGAGAAACTATTGAATAGCGACAATTTTTAAAACTCAAACCGATAACAATAGATTATCTCGGATATGGTTATTTCAAAAGGTTATTTGAAATAAATCGTGTTTTGAATAGATCTATATTTTTGTACTGTATATTAAATTGTATGCGTATCTCTTATAGTGTACCAGTTGTACAAAATTACACAACGTACATTCCAAATGAAAAGAACTTCAAACACTATTTCTAGAGAATTCAAGGTATAAATGTTATTTTTATATAATTATCTTAGATATATAGCATTTTAATAAAACAGTTTACGGCATTTTAGAGAATAAAAAGAAACATCTAAAATATTTCCATGTAAAGAGTGTCACCCGCATCTTCAGCAAGTGCGATATTTACCCGACTTTTCGTTTTTAAGTTATGATGTTCTCTCTCTCTCTCTCTCTCTCTCTCTCTCTCTCTCTCTCTCTCTCTCTCTCTCTCTCTCTCTGTTTCTCTCAGAAACATATATGGACCTTTTTACTTTTTCTACTACGTATAGTAAGTAGGGGAAGTATTGTATTCCACCCCAAAATTTCGATGTCGAGATTTCACCGAAAATATATTTTGAGGGCCACTGAATTCAACAAAGCACTTTTAGAAAAAGGTCCGTGTATGTGTGTGTGTGTGTGTGTGTGTGTGTGTGTGTGTGTGTGTGTGTGTGTGTGTGTGTGTGTGTGTGTGTGTGTGTGTGTGTGTGTGTGTGTGTGTGTGTGTGTGGGTGGGTGTGTGGGTCTGTCTGTGAACAGCATAACTCAAAAACGAAAAGTTGGTTAAAAACCAAAGTAGGTATTGAAGTTTAATATATTTCAGAGATATGACATAAGGATTTTGAAGAAAATTCCTCCACCCTACACTACCGTTTACATGGAAATTTTTTCAAAAAATTTGATTTTCTCAAAAATGGTTCTAATGAATTTGATTAATATACCCTATATATAAGACACTTTTATGGCAAATGAAATTTATATTTTGAATTTTCTGACTATAGCCTATGTAGTCCTGTTTACTCTTGATGACTTTTGCAAAACTGGTAAACCGTAAGAGGTAGACTAGATACTACACAAAAATGTAGATCTCGTTAAAACACACAAGTTGTGTCCAATTTCATTTCTTGTGGAGTGAACCATTGCGGAGATATTCCTTGTTATCTGTGTGAGTTTTGCAATACTTAACCATTTCTCAAATGGAAGGTCATTTATCTCTTGGCCGTGCAAAGAGAACGGAATTTTAAAACCTTCATATAGCGACCAGGTTTAAAATATTTGACTATCGTTCAAAGCCTAGTGTATTCCCATATTCTTCTTGCACCTACAAGAAAATTAGCAATAAGATAATTTCTGCAAATGTTTATCTCGACTACAACGAAGAAGACAGGGGTATAATAGTACAAGAGTAGAGAAAGCAATGTGAGTTCAACACATCAGATTTCTCTTTAAAAAATACCTATTTTCGTTGGGTTTAGAGAGCCTCAAAACATGTAGGTTCCGGTGAAAATTTGGTATCGAATTCCTGTGGAATGCAATACACTTTCTACTTCCTAAGAAAGGTAGAGAAAGTAAACAACAATGTTTCGCAGAAAACGGAACTTGTTACCATAACAACGTGAAGCCTAAGACCACGCCTGGATAAGGAAGCTGCAGGACAAGTGCCTTCTGTTTCTATCATCAAGGTCAGGTGAAAGTTGCTGCACTCATGTGGGACGTCCATCAGACCGCCACAATTCGACTTCCCTATCACCAAGTTCCCTTACGCACCTTTTCACATCCATCTATCACAGGATACACGATGTCCAACCTTTGCGAAAGAGGGGAGTGTGGGATTACCTCTTTCCAACATACGCGGACTTCGCCTCTTTTTAACCCCTTGCCGGGCCTTGTGTTGCAGTGGCGGGTTGGTGATACGTACATTACGTTTGATTTACGAAAGCACTTTCAAATCTTATGCGATAAACATCTACTCATTAATGATTTCTTTGGTACTGCTTACGTTTAAGAAGTCTAACAATCTTTAACATAGCCCTAGAAGATCCACCAAGTGATCGTCACGTAACATGTTGCGATACAGCCTTTTAATATGGTTCAATATGGAGGAATTCTGTTCGCAAACATATGCAGAGCTATATTCACACTTACACACACTACTCTTGCAAATGTTTACTTCTCTATCTACATTTTAATGGACATAAGCATTTTCAAAAATTACCTTTCTGCGAATATTCTTGTAGGTACAAATGGAATATAGGAATACAGTCGGCTGATAGTGAAATGTTTTGAGAACTGGTTATCATGCGATGCCTTTAAAATTCCGTTCTCTTTGCAAGACCAAGGAACGAAAAAACGAATACATAGTCCTATTTTAAAAAAAGGTATAATTATTGGCAAATTCAAAAAAATAAGAAATAACATCTCGGAAATGGTTTACGCAAAGGAAAACGAAGTATTTGACATAAATTGTGTTTTAACGAGATCCAAAATTTTTATTTAGTATGTTTTTTGTCTGTGTCTTAAGGTTAACTATTTATGCAAAGCTCATCCAAAATTAAGAGACCTTCTGAGAATATTCCCAGAAAATTCCAGGTATGACGTAAAAACTTCCATGGAATCGCCTGTTTGTGTCCGTCACTGCCTCTCCCTCCGACTGAGGAGTGAGGTGGGTTATTGCCGCTCGCTGCGTAAGGTTCTCCAAAGAGAACATTTTGGACATTTTGGACATCCCCATTCCTATATTTCAACGAATCTTAATGTTTAATTTTGAAGGGAAAAGTAACAGAAAAAACATATTAAGCTACATGTGTACTTATTATGTACCGGCTAATGTCGCATCCTTCATTGGCTGTAGTTAAGTTCCTTACTAACCCGTTTCCATCCAGCAGGAATAGAGTCATATCTAACTTGAGCCAATCAGAGACAACAAACTGTCTTCCTCACGTGGAGTAAATCACGTGACAAGACCTGGTTGCGGTTTACTGCTGTGAATACCTTAGTTGCGATGCCAGTCTAATTATAAAATGGACTACACACACTTTTTATGGGTTACATTTCATTTTGTTTGATAGATTCCAGCACATATTTATTTTGCTTCAGAAAGATCTTTGGACTCGGACCGAGAAGTCGGCGACTAGCTAATGTCTGTATTTTTGTATCCAACAAACCGGTCGTTCTCACAATTTGATATTTCTTAATCCTTTCAACCTTAGGAAATGTACTCTCTCTCTAATTTGCATCAAGATTTCCTTCGCTGCCTTTCCCTTTCTTACCTCCCTTCTTGTCTTGTTTGACATTTTCATTTCGTTTCTTTGATTCTGGACTTCAACTACCTTCCGTTCCTTACGTATAGAACGGGTTTGTGAACCCGTCTTACCAAACTTCTATGCTGTTTTTCAACCTCGTTTGTTTTGACCTTTTTCCTGTAATGGATTTTCTCTTGTGTATAGCTTGGTCAAGGGAGCATTGCTTGCCTCAAGTTGGATTCTTCTTCTGTTTTACCTTTAACCACACGACGGCAAATACGAAGACAGTGAATCATAGTTTATGCTAAGGGAATGACAGCTAACGTAGGAGAAACAAATAGCTTAGTTTCTGTGGGCAAAACGTTGGGTGACCCCTGAGGAATTAATTTACTTTTTGAAAATTGTAAAGAAATTGTTTGGATCCGAACGGAAATGTTATTCAGAATGTGTACATGCGGGTACCTTTAGTTGAACCTGTGCATGGCTCGGTAGTTACAAAAGATCTTCTAAATGAGTTCCGAAAACTTTCTAATGCAACAATAGCTATACCGCCAAGAGTGTGCTCTCATCTCAAAAACCAAGCATCTGGATTCTTAAGGAAGCAACAGGTGATTTAGTCCTCAAGAATGTCTATATGGTAATGATTTAACTTTAGCAACTTACAAAAAAAGTATTGACCATTAATGAAACAACTTTCACGTTTCTATTCTAAATATTGTTGCAGTAAACGAACGCCAGATAGTAAAAAAAATAAATAAATAAATGGATATTAATAAATATTTTCTTCAGTCTACAGTTTCATCAGTCAGAAGATGTGTATAACATGTTTCTAGACACAAATATTCAGGCACATTATAACTCAAAAGTATAACATGAACGAAACTTGAGCTTCACTCAATGTGTACATATCCACATATATGAAAGACATACTACGGCTTAGACGATTCATATGGTAAGAGAAATGAGTGTAGATAATTGAATGAATTTCTAAAATAGAAATGCTTTTCAATTTGCATTTTTGGACTGATGACCACAGCTCCCGCACAATTCGCAGCTTTTCAATGATTGACACGTTTTTCCTTAATCTCTTATTACAGCTTTCTTAAATGACTTTCACAATACACCAATGATCCCAGGAATAAATATTTTTGTAACCCCATGGCTTTTGGGTGAATAAAGATATGTCTATCTATCTATTATTATTATTATTATTATTATTATTATTATTATTATTATTATTATTATTATTATTATTATTATTATTATTATTATTATTATTATTATTATTATTATTATTATTATTATTATTATTATTATTATTATTATTATTATTATTATTATTATTATTATTATTATTATTATTATTATTATTATTATTATTATTATTATTATTATTATTATTATTATTATTATTATTATTATTATTATTATTATTATTATTATTATTATTATTATTATTATTATTATTATTATTATTATTATTATTATTATTATTATTATTATTATTATTATTATTATTATTATTATTATTATTATTATTATTATTATTATTATTATTATTATTATTATTATTATTATTATTATTATTATTATTATTATTATTATTATTATTATTATTATTATTATTATTATTATTATTATTATTATTATTATTATTATTATTATTATTATTATTATTATTATTATTATTATTATTATTATTATTATTATTATTATTATTATTATTATTATTATTATTATTATTATTATTATTATTATTATTATTATTATTATTATTATTATTATTATTATTATTATTATTATTATTATTATTATTATTATTATTATTATTATTATTATTATTATTATTATTATTATTATTATTATTATTATTATTATTATTATTAGGAGAGGAAGAAACTCAAAATGAGACTTTGGGGCAAGTACACACGCTATATAGTTGGGATGTACCACAACAATAACGCCAGATGCTTTCAGTAAGTCTATGAGAGCATAGAAAAAGGAAGCTTAGAAAAGGAGAGCAAGGATCTTCTGTGGTCCTTGAAGAAGAAACTGAGGAAGAAGTTCCTAAAGCGTTTATGCGGAATATGGCACTGTATAGTGTAGAAACTTTGACACTGCACCCAAGTGAGGAAAACTATTGAAACCATATGGAAGACGTCTAATAGTTAAGACTGGAACATGCGAAATTGACAGACAAAATAAGTAATGCAGCTGTTTGATAAAGAATAGGAAGGAAGAACATGCTGAAGCTGAAAAGGAAGGGGAAAATAAATGTACAGTACCTACTTTGGATGAACAAAATTTGGTTGCTAGGAGGTGAACAAAATACCAATAATGTACAATATTAAGATAAAAAGGTACGCACAAACGGAGAAACTGAAGAGTGAAGGATACAACAAATCATAAAAACATTGCAACATTAATTCGATCGTAGTTGGGTCAAACCCGGGTTCTTAATTGGAGATATCCAAATTGGTAATGGCAATTTTACGGCTCAATAATAGAGAGAAGGCAGGGCTTGCACCTAAGGATCTGCACATGGAAGGTGAACTACAATTGATGAGTACTACTGCAACAACAGCTGTGACTGGAGAAGATTCAGCCTACAAAGTAAAAAGTCCAGCAATAACAAATAACAGCTCCACGAATAAGAAGTGTATTTGTTATAGCTGATCCTGCAACAGCGCTTACAAAACCGGTCGCTTCCTAAAAATAATCCATCCCCAGATGCGCGACATTGCATCAATCAGCTGTTTTGATTTTAATGTGGATAATTAACGAAGCCATTAATGAGTGTGGGAACTGAAATTGGCGAATGAACGAGCGGAAGAGCCAATTAGAGGCCGTGGTGTGGCCTCCATAAACATGTGGGTCCAACAGAGCAGGTTAATATGGCACCCAGACACGATGTCCTCAGGGCACAATTTGGCGAGCCTTCCTTGCACATCAGGGACTATAATAAGCTCTTCATGAAACACCTTCCACGCGTCATCTGCATGATTACATGCCGAATCTTAAAAACTGGTCTAAAGACTGTGGTGTCATTTCCTGGAAAGGAGGCATTTTGAGGAAGACAAATTTATCAGGATAGGTCTGAGCCCTAAAGAAAACTGTCACAGATGTTGGAAAAAAGCTTATCAAAAGATTTACACAATAAACAAAACATTCCATAGCTGCGACTTTTGGGAAACGAGGCACTTATTAACCTTCATTAAAATATATTATTTAATAAGCACTGCATTAAAATTATTTTATGGTGTTTTAATGCATATCGTTTTCATTGAAACTATGCAAAGAATTTAGCATGGCTCATGTAATCACAATGCTCCACCAAATCTTGAATTAATAACATAGTCCATGGATTGTGTTCATTATATTCATCTATCTTATTTGTCTCAAAAACAGTGAGCAGATATTTCTACATGGAACGATTCAAATGTTATTACAGACATTTTCTGAAACACTATATACTTAACAAACATTGGCCAGTAGGTATAATTATGGCGAAAAGTGTCATTGAAAGCGAATGTTTCCACAAAATGAGCTGACATAAAACTCATTACAATACTAAACACGTTGCAACAATAAATCTTTCAAAACAATACACCGTGCTCGTTGAATTCACCGTAAATTGAAAGCAAGACCGCAGCTTACGAGTTGGCAATATGAACCACCTGTCCCACTAGCGGTTACAAAACAGTATCTGTGAGTTATGGGATATTCAGTATTTGTCACATAAAGTGAAATGTCACTTTCTGCTATACTAAGAACAGTTCGCTGTTCTAGAAGCAGCTACAGATATAGTTGACTTTTGCTTCTTTATCTGGGTAAGTTGAGGTTAACAAGAACTCTCCATCGTAATTTCCATAAACACTGGTGAAGCTTCTAAGTTTAGCAATGTAAGACTTGGTGGAATCTTTTACTTCTTGGCTAGTTTAAATGCTTCTAATTTCCTAATTTTTATTACTGTTATTTTCGTTAACCACGTTTTTGTTTTAATGTAAATATTTTTTTTATTTGTAGAGGACCTTTTAACTTCTTTGTTCCCATCGGGGACTATCATTTGAGAAACAACTTTCTGATAGTGGTTTTGCACTCTGAACTGTAGGTCCTTTTTTTTAAATATTTTTGTTAACTGTTACACAGAACAAACATAACTCACCCTCACATTCGTGTTATGAGGGAGCATATGGAATGAGCTCTATAGAGAACAAATTTCCCATATCAGCCAGGAAGGAAACCAGGGACCTCTGGGTTGAGCAGTCAGAATGCTGACCACTCAATGAAGAGGCAGTCTACCAATCTTTCAAAATTTCATATTTTGTTCATGCACTCGGGTGACTGATGAGAACATTACCATAATTTAAAGTGGTAATAAAAGCAATATAAATGTGCAAACTGGGACGGAAGAAAACAGTAATCCCGTCCACTGTCACTGTACAGCTAGTAATTGAAGTGAGTTGTACAGCGATAATTCTAAGACAATTTGTCTGGTCTAAGTGATCTGCTTCCCCCACGTTGTACACGTACGTCCAGATAAGTAAGCAATTAAGTCACAGATACCACGGAAGAAGGCAGTATTTTACCGGTTCAGTGACTGGAAGGCGGTCTGAATGCCTTCTGCATACAAATTATTGTTAAACTAGTCCTTTAGTGTAATTAATTTTTACTGTTAGATCATTATCTTTATAATAACGCTTCTTTTTAAATGCTTTTGGAACACATTAGCAACGAAATTTGTTAAAAGTAACGAACACTGTTTAACCAAACTAAAGCATTGGCTGTTAGTATGAGGTATGAGAGGGTTCGGCAGGGGGGTTAGCACCTCGACTTATGGAAGAGTGTGTGAGTGATTAAGAGAGTGAGTGGGGTTTAAGGGACCGTCGACAGCTTGATCATTTTGACCCGTCCCAATGGAAAATCTTTTGTACCTATACATATACCTGACGGGGCGACCCCGGGAGGGAAAGGTAAGGTGAGAAGAGACAGAGGGTGGCCGAACCTAGGAGAAATTAAAACAGAGGGAAGGTTTCCTACAGTTTACGGATAGAAATTCCCCGGTGGCGGCTCCCCTCCCCCTGCAGGCTTACACGTCCCTCTGGGTAGGGCTTGGGACCAGGAAACCCCCCCGATCCGGAGGACGAAGGTTTACAGAAAGCATATTCTCTGCCATGCAACACCAAGATTCCCGTCGAGACTTACAACCCTGAAAGAGCCAACTAAGATAGAGTTGAAGTGAAATGAGAAATGGGGTAAAATGTAGAGAGAGAAAATTGGAAAGATGTAATTAGCTTTCTCAGCATTCGCGCAGCGACCCGGGGAACCCCCCGAAAAAACTCAATAGTCGAGAATGCGAGCTGCATATGTTATCGCGGTGCTACCTCGCTCGGTGATTGGCTGGTAGTATCTAAATGGCCGATTTGTGTATTTGGTTGATACAGAGATATTTCTCAGCTATGCATTCATTTTCAGCTTGTGCTATGTAATATTAAATGTCTTACTCAACTTTGTGTTATACTGCTATTTTATGGGCTATAACAAGCCGGAAGTTTCTTATGAATAACGTGGATTGATACACTTATAACTTAAGACTTAAGATAATCATTTGCTAAAAGTAGGGTTCCGCAGCTATAGTAAACAGCAGCGACCTGTGCTATTGTTATTATTATTATTATTATTATTATTATTATTATTATTATTATTATTATTATTATTATTATTATTATTATTATTATTATTATTATTATTATTATTATTATTATTATTATTATTATTATTATTATTATTATTATTATTATTACTATTATCATTATTATTATTACTATTATCATTATTATTACTATTACTATTATTATTACTATTATTATTACTATTATTACTAAATAGTAATAATAGTAATAATAATAATAATAATAATAATAATAATAATAATGATAATATTATCATTATCATTATTAGTATTATTATTATCATCATCATCATATATCTATCTGTTTGTCTACCTGCATGCCTGCCTGTCTAACTGTCTGTCTGTCTGTCTGTATGTATGTATGTATGTCTGTCTGTCTGTCTGTCTGTGTCTATCTAGGTATCTATGTATGTATTTATTTATATATTTATTTATTATTTGCCATGTCATTTTGGAGATTGTGTCTCAACTACTGTACTTGCAACATTGACACTTGGCCCCATTCTTGTAACTTGCAATTCAGCTTGCCTTTGGGAGGAATAGTAGAGCCGAACATACAGGTGCCCATAGCAAAAATGGATGATATAAAGCGCATAAATTATTAAATCAATTGGGACAAAGAAAACTTTTAAATTTCAGGGACTATAAGAACGGTGTTTACGATATCCAGAACCGATGATTTGTACTTTTCACCACAGGAGAAACAACTATGGTCAGAATTTACAACATGCACCTTAGTACTGCTATTTCTGAGGTAAATTATTCCGACCAATGAGCACGAACACATCCGAAAAGATAGGGGTGTCACTGAGATTGCCTTATCATTATCTGAAGTTGCTTTCCAACACGGTTTGCCCATCAAGAACGCAACTCTCTAGTCCCTGATGCGCGGGGACCAGTCTTCACCCAAGTAGGTCACTTTGGTGGCCGGATCTACTAGCTTGACCGATAATCAAGCACTTACATCACCGGTTAAGAATAGCGATGCCTCAAGAGGAACTGTACAAAAACTGTGTTACAAATAACGTCTGCAGTGTCGAAGGTCGGGATATCCCAAGGCCAAAAAAAAAAAAAAAAAAAAAAAAAAAAAAAAAAAAAAAAAAAAAAAAAAAACAACACTTCCGAAATCTACACCCATATAAGAAAATGCGTCTCTCCTCGGTGCCCTGACCCTTTATTTGATCTTAATATAGTGGAATTCTTTCGAGATTACTTTATTTACTGGACTTTCTTTCTTTTCAATATTTTAATGTGCCAGTGAAGTGCATTTTGCTTGTTTTTGCCTCAACGAATTTTATGTTAACACGCTTTATTTTTTTCTTTCTTTAGCATTTCTGTAGTTGACATTACTATACAATTCAGTTGTTTTGTCAAATAATAAACCCATCCATCTATCCATCCAACCGTCCATGAGTCCAGGGTGTAGGTTCTAAGTATGATGCATTATTCTCTGTACTTTTTAGGTGACTTGTGGTGCTTTATGTACCGGTCGCTGTATAGCGGCGATACAGTCGGGAGTGTCGGTCTTGGCACCTTATGTCAATCTGTGTGTGTGTGCGTGTGTGTGTGTGTGTGTGTGCGTGTGTGTGTGTGTGTGTGTGTGTGTGTGTATACTCAGCTGCTAATAAATTGTTCTTCTAAAAAGCGTATTACTTCAGGAGCTGAACCATCAATCGCCAGCCCCTTACTTGTCTCTTCACTTTGACAACTTACGCACTAAAAAATAAACAACGAAATCCTCTGTCGCGTCTACGGTCTTCGAAAACCAAATACCGCTAACATGAATTTCGGTGTTTTATATTTTACAGTCATGAAATATTAATAAAAAGGTAACCCTGTGGCACAACAGCCCTTCTGGGCCAAGGCCTACCGCACGACTGCTACGTCCCCCACCTCGGCCCACCACAGTGTCATTAGTGGGGTGCAGTGCTGCAAGTGGGACGCAGTCAGTGCTCCGGTCCCTTCGAGCCAGTTATGCGGTCTTAGTGACCGGATACTGCTACTTTTCAATCAAGTAGCTCCTCAATTGACCCCTCAGAGACCTAACGAGGCTGAGTGCACCGCGGACAAGGTCTCCCAGGGGGATAAAATCCCCACGCTGGTACCGGGAATCAAACCGGGTCCCCCGCTTGGTAAGCAGCAACACCGCATTAAGGAGACGACCATGAAATATTAATACCTAGGATTTTATATATAATATTTTATTGTGCTTTCAAGAAAAATAACTCAACTCTTGTCAAATTTTAAAATGTAGAATACTTTAATATTTTTTTTTTCTTTTTTAAACTAAGCATAAGCTATATGTTTTCAAAATAGTGTATGAAGTTTACACAATCGATTTTTAAAAGGTTCATTTTCCTAATATATAATATATATAATATATATACCACTTTTGCGTTAAAATGGAGTTGACCCATTTAAAATATAAACAGAACACTGGATTATTCAATATCTAAATGTACTTTATTACTAACATTTTGAAAATCTCCGCAAAATGTTCCCAAATATTGAAACAAAGAAATAATTTTAATGTTAAAAGATATTTTATATTGACGTGTTTATGACTCCAATTTACAAAACTTTAAACAAAAACAATGATTTATTACAGCTTCACGGGTGATCAGCCGTGTGAGGTTTAAAAACATTGAGCTTTCATTGAAAAATGAAAAATTTTCATTCTGACGAAGGCCATAGAGTTTACAATGGCCGAAAGCTCAATGTTTTTAAACCTCACACGGCTGATCACCCGTGAAGCTGTAATAAATAACGTGCGCCGTGAAAGCTTTAAATCTTACAAAAACAATTATATACATTTTTTTCACTTTTGACCAAATTTTACCCATACCCTACAGTAGAAACATAAAGAGTTAGATTTAAAATACCACTTATTCATTAAAAAGACTGCTGCAAGCAGAAGAATCGCAGGAGTTGTAACTGACGAGTTATAAACGTGTTTCAGCCTACAGAATGGCCATGAAATAAACAACGCTGGTACTGTTAAACATTCCATAGCTGATTGTGCACTAAATTAGAATCCCGAAAAGGCACAATGTTGTCTGATGATTCTACTGGTTGGCATTGAACCCTCGTAGAAGTCAAGTTCTTTATGTGCCTAGGAAGTCAGACGAACGCTTTCAAGGAAAGCTGCATTTTCCTGTCTTACAAATGTCATACTTGTTTCTCCAATGAAGATATTTGAAACCGACGCACTTTATCTCTAAAGCATTCTTCAGGAGAAGCCTAGACTTCCGCAACAGGGGGTTCAATATAAGTTTTCATATTTTAACTAAGAGTGGCCATTTTTAGACAAACCGTTGCGTGAACGGAGTTGAATATAGAAAAGTGAAATGTGGTTGAAATCGGTAAAAAATAAAGTTCCATTACCTCCAATATAACAATAATACTAAATGTACCGAGCAAGATGGTTCAGAGATAACGTTGCGGCTCGTATTCGGGAGGTCTCGGGTTCGATCCACGGGACCAGCTTAAGTGCCTTTTGTGGCTTCCCTTTGTCGCCAGGCGAATGTTGGAAAGGATTATTCATATTACATTTGCTTTCCCTCATTTTCTACCATTTCATTTTCCTTCCTTCTTTCAGCGCTTGCCTGGTTCGTTGGTTGGCAGAGGTGCGGCGCTGTAGCTGGCGCGGTTCTTCGGGATGGCGCCACCAGGGAGCGGCGTTGTCCTGTACCACTCATTAGCTCGGGGGAGTCTCGACGATGCACGTACTACCTTCATCACATCCTTCCCTCCGGGAGATTACATAAGCAAAAGGATCATCGTTGGCCGAAGTGCGAAATCCTCCCCCAAAACATACCCATAACCAATACTAAATGTTGTCAGTGCTACTGCATTACTTCTGCCAGTAACTAAGCCCTTATTGCTGAATTTCAAATTATCCCCACATAAAACTATGACGTAATATGGGTAGAAGAAATATATGTATGCGAATAAAACACATAGGGAATGTAAATTTTTCATAGGTATAACATATAGCGCTCGCGTGTGTGTGCGCAAGATTTTTCTTGGTCCCTTGAATTTAGTGTTAAAGTAATGTAAAAAAAAAAAAAAAAAAAAAAATTACATGTAATTCGAATTTAATCTTCCTTAATCCAAAGTTTTTGTTCAGTAATATCAGTCGAAAATTATTTTAAGCGCGGAAATTTAATGTGATAACTTCGTTCATGTTTGTGCATACATTGTTCACGGGTTGTCTGTTTTGTCAGTTGTCAGAATATAGTTGGAATGTAGTTTGGGAGGGGGGGGGGGAATAGCTTTCCTAGCTGCCGGCCTTAAGCTTCTATACCTACTCCAACATCTCCTTGTTTAAAACACGTGCACCTTTATTTGTCGCTTGAGCTTCCTACGTTTCAGTGTGTTGCAAAATAATGCAACTGTCACCTAGTAAACCGCGTGTCCAGTACAAGATTTTAATTTTTGCGGAAAAAGTCGCCATCTTTCGAGAAGTTGAAGAGGGTTTGAAGAAAAAATGTGAAATCCGAAAGAATGAAAGTGGAAACAGCGGAAAAAGAGTGAGACAACCAGAAAACTCTGATGGACATATGTATGTGCCTGTATTGCTGAAATGTCAATTTTAGGCGTAACTTTTGTAATCTGTATTTTCTTAGATGTAACATGAATAAAATGTAGGGAAAAAGAATGTCTGGGACACATTCTTATCTAAGCTTTAGAGAATCTAAAAGTAATACCAAAATAGATATTACCCATCGCGGTGGATGGTTATACAAGAAATACACTTAGAAAGTAGTGCTTTCTAGTACCAAGTTAGAGGGTTCGGTTTAAAAAAAAAAAAAAAAAAGTGTACTTGAATCGCAACGCTATGTGTATATTTACGCTCTTGTTTTTGTTTAAGACTATACTTATGCACTCACGATTCTTGCGTTGATGAGAAAGTAATAGAAAGGAGATTGCAGGAAGAGGAATTTGAACGTTGATCTCTTGCTAATGCTCTGTGACAGGAGAAAATGCAATGATACATGCAGATATTCACGATAACATATGAATTAGAGTGCTACAACTTGTTTGGCGCTAATGGACTGGCTTTCTCTCAAAGGGCAAACACGCACACACAGTAACAGTGGCGTATGCTGCACTTTCAGTGGTGAGGTCAAGGGGCTACGGTTTCTCCACAGTTATTATTTTAAATGACTACACTCACACTTGTCTCACTTACGTGGAATATCACAGGTATTGTAAAACATTCTGGAAGGAAACTAGGTCGAAGTGGCTGAGTCTCAAACCCCACCAGCATTCTACCAGGGGCTTTTTGGGGGGTTGTCCGTGCTAAATGCTGTAATACATAAACATAAGCCATGAAGACCGAGTGGGATGGCTCAGGTGATAACGTCTGTGGCTCGCATTTGGGAGGTCGCGGGTTCGATCTCCACGGCCGAGCTTCCTGACCCATGGTGAGCCTACTGGATTCTGGGGCCCCCATGGAATGGTACAAGCCCGAGGGGGGGGGGGGGGAGGTGAGCCGGTTTTCGAGTCCCGCGCTCCCTTTGGAAGTAAGAACCCGAAGGGGTGGAAGAGAAACCGGGCTGAGTCAGCCTCCGCCGGGGTGATTCTAACCGAGAAAATGTAGGGTCACCTGTTCTGTCATGGCAACGTTCAGGCCGCCCTTAGGATCCATTCGCCTCATCCATCCTCCGTCAGGTGCTCCGCCAGGAGCCTAGGCACGAAAGATCGCATTTCGGTCGAGGTGCTAAGTCCCCCTCCAAAAGCTATAGAGTCAAGCTATGCCTTTTGCTCTCATTTCAATTCCTTCAAGATATTTCAGAGTTGCAGGATCAACAGCCGAAGACCTTGCTGTATAACTGTGCTTTGATTATGTTCTGTCCATATCCTTCATGTATGTGTATTAAAACCTCCGTTCCATTCAAAATGTGCCTCATCCATCCACAATATATTGCCTAAACAATCAAAGTACACCTGGATTTGTGCTAACACAAAAAAGAACCAAACCTTCTACACAGTAGTGATGCCAACATGAAACCAAACTGCTAGCATGTAAAGAAGATAGAGCTGTTTCAAAGTGGGAACTTACTTTAGAATAATCTGATATATTATAAAATTATTATTGTGGTTCAGAAAGTTGTATACATAAACTGCAAATTTCAGCTCTCATACTTTCTGAGAAGAAGGCACATGAATTTCATATGTTTTAAAAGTAAATTTTATTATTTTTCTGATGGATGACAATTTTTATAGACTCAACCACATAAGCTATCGATGCAAATAATCACTAGATATAATTGTCATGATTTATAGAGTAATTCATTTTCAGAAGAAAAACCATTGAGAATATAACAAAGGTGTAATTTCTGTATGTTTAGACTACTTGTCCCCTTAAAGATCAAAGAAAGATGCTCATAAAAAAGTGTACTCCTCTATATTCTCTCTCTCCTCTCTCTCTCTCTCTCTCTCTCTCTCTCTCTCTCTCTCTCTCTCTCCTCTGTATACAGACACGCATTAAAGAATGGTATATAGTTTCTCTTCCATTCACTTCGGAGCAAAGTTGTATTTTCGATCCTCTGAATATTAGAACAGCTTTTCTGATAGCTTTTTTTGTTAAAAAGGATGAAGGCCCTCACATTCAAAGAAAATTTTCTACAAACACTGACACTAAACTGTGAAAGGAAGTAAGAGCTATACCAAAGCATCATGCACAGTAGGACATACACTTGATACGTATTTGTTCACTGTAACTGCAACATTTATGAACTTCAGCTTTCAACATCAGACCCGTTCTCAATCCCTCTGTTGTGTATCGGATACGGATATGCACTTTGAGAACAGAAGTAAATAACGTGAAGTTTAAATCGGAGGATAGCGGAATGTTAGCACAAAGTGACCATGCCCTGTTGCAGAAACAGGATACATACACTTTCTCTTGTTCCTTGTCCCATTAGCGCCCAGTGGTAATGGATTTGGGTGTTCGTCCCACATACCTTGCGATAAAGTTACACAATATCGCTGTAATGCCAGTCCATTTCCCTTTTCCGAGCCGACAGGCTTTGTTAACCTGGTACTGCAACACAGGACATCGCGAAGGGCGTTCGGCACCTGGTGCCTATTACTGACGTTTGGGTTATTGCATGGCAGGCAGGCAGGCAAACACGCCGTGTCCACGACATAAAGAAATCTGACGTGTTGCACTCACATGACTTTCTCTACTCTTGCACAAACTGTTCTTACAAACACTTATTCTTCTATCTAGTTCATGTTAATCGAGATAAACATTTGTACAAATTATCTTGCTGCTAATTTTCTTGTAGGTGCAAGGGGAATAAGCGATGGTCAAATGTATTAAGCGTGGTCGCTATATGATGACTTTGAAATTCCGTTATCTTTGCATGAACAACAGGTTCATTCATTTCAGAAAGCTGTATAAGCATTACAAAATTCTCATAAATAACAAGGAATATCTCCGAAATAGTTCACTTCACAAAAAAAGGATCATTTGTTATAAATTGTATGTTTTAACAAGATCTACAGTTTTTGTACAGTAGGATTTAGTCTATTTTTACAGCTTACCAGCTATGCAAAAGCCATCAAGAGTAAACATGGTTACATAGGCTATAGCCAGAAAATTCAACATATTAATTTCATTTGCCATTAAAATATCTTCAGCATATGGTATTTTAAACAGAATCGTTAGAGCCATTTTTGAGAAAATCAAAATTATCGAAAAATGTTCTGTATAAAGGATAATTTATGATGGACGAACTTTCTTCAACCTCTTCGTGCCGTATCCTTAAAATATATCAAACTTAAATACCAACTTTGGTTTTTAACCGACTTTTCGTTTTTTAATTATGCTGTTCGCTGACAGACACACACACACACACACACACACACACACACACACACCTTTTTCTAAAAATGTTGTTGTTTTTTTTTTTTTTTTTTTTTTTTTAATTATTATTCAGGGGGCCTCAAAACATATCTGTGAAATATGCTTTTCCTCTGATAATTACAGTTTTTATCTGGTTTCCACCTTCATCCTGCACTTCTACCGCTGTAACTTAGCTTCGTTGTACGGCTACAACACTTCCATTAAATATGGCACAATTTCAAGCAGTGCATATAGAAGTATTACGTGTTATTTCTTTCCTATAATTTAATGCAAAGGGTGTGTAATATCAAAGCAATCATACGTACATATATCAAATTGCTTGTTAAATAACTGGTCTTAGGTTACTTACATACAGGAAGTAAAAAGTGACAAGTTTATGAATGACGATTTCTTAGAATAGCTTTGAGAATCGAACTAACATAATTGTTAATATATGATTTACTTTAATTAAGTACGTTTTGGGGGGTTCTTTAAGCGCATTTTTCAATCTAATGTCGACATTTCTTTTTAAGTAAAATTTAATTCCACTGTATTAGGTATGCAGCAGAGAAAGTAATTAGGTCCAACACAATATAAATGTACTTAACACTGACCTTAATTTTACTTTCTCTAGTACGTATAGTAGGGGAAGTATTGTATTCGACTCGGAAATTCAATGTCGAGATTTCCCCGGAAAGAAATGTTTTGAGGCCGCCTGAATTAAAAAAAAAAAAAAAAGGTATCAAAGGCGTGTGGAAATGGCTTGTCTAATATGTGCATATGTAATAAAGGCGCACATTAAGTTTGCTCTTCTACGCTGTTTTCGTAGTTAGGTTGTTTATTTCCCGTTTGCGTTTAGAGAGGGCTATAGCGGCAGCTTGAGATCTCAGCTTCTTGAACAATTTCTACCATGCAGACAGCTGCACAATAAACCATTCCGGGCTCTAAGGCGCCCCCGTTAATCGCAAACGTTCACGTTGTAGTATACGCATTTTAACCTTGCCGTTCTGGTTATGGTTCCCGTTCTGTGTTATAGTGAACCAGCTTTAAGATGCATTAATGTCAAATAGCGTGAATACATTATTTCGGAGGAAATCAAATAAACATTCCTGGCAACATCTGACTAAGATCATTGGCATTAGTGGCTGATTATCTCTAAAAGGAGAGTCAAAAGTTCCCTTAATACAGACTATTAAGAACGTCAGGAAGAAAATGCTCGCTGCCTTTTTACTAAGTTAAATTCAAAGAGAAGAGAAATTTCAGTAACTAGCTTAATATGGAAATGGTTTTTGGCTTAATACTTTCCTCTGTAATATATAAAGTGCCTCATTTTGCTTCTCTAACTAATCACTTAGCCGTTTTTCATTATTTTCCATTTCTTCAATTTACCGCACAACTTTTCTGCCTTTCTAATAAGCCAACAACTTATGGAATAAATTATCATTTCCATTCATATACTGTTTCTTTGCAAATAGCTTAGTTCTCACTGCAACCGTTTTACATTTTCGCAATTCAGCCCGCATTTGCGTCCCCCTCCACCTTTCCCCTCCGTTATCAATATTACATTACGTTTCGGTGATGGAAGTGGCAGCGGTAGCTATGGCTCCTTTATTTGCATAGCATAGCATTAAAAGGCAAGAACAAATCTTCAAGATGCTGTTTTCTTTACCGCTTGGCGCATTAAAATACAAAACCTTTCCTTCCATTCATTTATATAAAAAGAAGGCAAAGTTTATAACCGTATTTCACGCCACTGATGAAACTGATGGTAAAGAAAATATATCTTAGGAGCAGAAACTTATAAATACAATAATAACAGAAACTTGGCCCAACCCGTACAGGCACCGAAGAGAAAAAGAAACAAGTAGAATGAAGAAGAGGAGATGAGCAGTGAAAGTTCAAAAGCACTTCTGCTTTTAAACTTGATATATTTCTGCTACTTCTTCGTCTTTTTATGAAGATCCCTAATGAATAACTTGTCTTGGAGAATTAGACGAAATGTTAAGAAGTGAAAGAAGGATAATAAAGTGTAAAGTTTGGATGAAGTTTTGGTCTTAAGGCTAACGAAGTCAAGAGATGATGGAACTCAAAAGTATGTTTAGGTATAACTGTGAAATCCAAGTAGACCCACTTTCCTACATCCAATACTGAAAGGGAATATTCACAGACGTAACATGAGCATTTTAATTGCAAAATGGCATCTTCTAATTCAAGTAATTTATAACTCATCGTATATAGGCAGCGTATAGCAAACTTAGAGCTGAATAAAGGTGCAAATCACAAACTCAACTCCGCTATATAGCGGGTTTGCCATAAGCGTGGGGTTAACACGCTTTTTAAAACAACTAATACTTTATTACTTAAAATATTCAGGTAAACAACAATAGTGCATTGTGATAAACGTGCGTGGTTGTCTCCTTAACGCGGTGGTAGCGCTGTTACACTACCTGGAACACTCGGGTTCGATTCCCGGTACCGGTGTGGGGATTTTCTCCCACTTGGAGACCGGGTACAGGGTGCACTCAGCCTGGTTAGGTCCCTGAGGGGCCAATTGAGGAGCTACATGGTCTAACCGGCTGGAAGGGACCACGTCTCACCTTTCAGTACTGTACCCCACTCATGACACCCGTAGTGGGCAACGGTGGGAGACACAGCAATCGGGCGGTAGGCCTTGGCCCGGATAGGTCTGCTGCGGCGCTTAGCTTTAATAAAATTGCGGCAGGTACATCATTGCACTGAAGGGTGAACAAGAATTTGAAACTACGAGACGAGGTGCAGTGTTCTCTATTTCCGACATTCTCCAATGTACCTAGCGCAAGTGCACTGCATACTGCTTTTTCTATGATAATGACTAATACTGGGAGATCCAAATACATTAGAACCGCTACGCGATGTTTTTCCACTGCGAACGCGGAAATACGATAACAGCAGCTGATATATACAAGGTCACGAGCATCACTTGTCCTTCGCTGCTCTGCTCACAATCAGTATTGAGTTGACGCGATATCGTGCGGCTGCATTATTCCTAGTGTGTTTTATTATTTAGTCCTGTGCTTAGTCACAAAGTGTATTATGGCTCAGCATTTGTTTTCTACTGCATATATAGCGTATATTTATTATGTTTTTTTTTTTTTTTTTTTTTTTTTTTTTTTTTTTTTTTTTCGAGTCAACAGTTGTCGCCGGTACATACGTGAATAGAATTTTGCGCCCTTTCTTTTTAGAGAACTAACCAACATACTGTTCTATGACAGCGCCAGTGGGCGACGAGCGCAGAGGATTCGTGCAGATAAAACACAACGCAGCCGGTTCACAGTCTTTTAGATCTCCCGTTAGAAAAAGTACTTACATGAAAATAATAAAATTAATTACTAACATCTCTTCAACATGGCAGTTCCAGTAACTAGACAGCCAACATTTGGGGCGAAATGGCGATCTGTTGAATTATTCTTGGTGAATAGGCTGTGAAGTCCTTTTCGTTCTTTCTGAATGTGTACCGCGGACAAAATTTACCCCAGAAAAATCTTGATGAGAGTGCCTCCGAAGTGGAATGGCCTGCGTTCTGTTTCCTGAACTCATAGATCCCAGGTTCGATTCCAGACTGAGGTGGGAAATTTTTCAGTAACCAGAATCATTTCGTGTCCTCCTCAGTGACTGTAGATATGAGTGTGGGTCTCAATGTATGTTTAATGGTAAAACGTATTAAACACCAACTTTATAATAACCTGCAGTTCTTTAAGTAATAACACCATTCGTTGTTTCTCGAGTCAGGGCCTCTAATAAAACCACCGAACTTAAAGGGGACTGAACAAGCTAATCTTGCACTCTTATGACTTTTTCTACTCACTTTTATACAAAATATTCTTAAAAGCGTTTATCGTTCCATTGCTTTAAGTTAATCGAGATACGCGTTTGTGGAAATGGTTTTACTATGTTTTTCTTGTATGTACAATGGGAATAGGAGAAAGCAGCAGGCTTAAGCAATAGTCAAATCGTTTAAGAGCTGGTCACTATGTGATGGTTTTGAAATTTCAATCTCTTTGCGAGACCAGGACATTACAAAGGAGTAACGACTTCCTATTGGAGAAAAGTAAAGTATTGGCGAATTCAAGCAAATTACAAGGAATGTCTCGGTAAAGGTTCACTCTACAAAAACCTGTATTTGACACAGATTGTAAATTTTAACATCTATATTTTTGGTGTAGCAAGGTTTTGTCTGTCTCTTACGGATTACCAGTTGCGCAAAGTCATGCAGAATGAGGACTGCTGAGGGGAGAGAGAGGTGTTTTTTAAAAATGCTTTCTTTTTAAATTCAGGGGTTCGCAAAACATGTATTTTCGGTGAAATCTGGATGTCAAATTTTTGGGTGGAATGCAATACTTCGCGTAGGTACTTATCTACTCTAAGTAGTACAGAGAGTAAAAATAGTGGGTTCATTGAAGTAGTTTGTGTCCATATTTTAGCCCAGGTTTAGCAGTTTTGTAAATATTTCTTTTGCATATTTATATTTTCTACAAAACAAGTTCGCCATGTAATGGAATATATTTGAATATCTGCTGGTTCTCCCTTTGCTCCCTTTTGCAACAGATGGTTACCAGCAAAAACTGATTTGTGACGTGATCAGTGTTTCCGGATGTTGTATGTAAATAAGTACATACTGTCAATTTGAAGTTATTTTCAGTCAGATGTTTACCATGAATAAGGTAAAGTGGGCAGTATAATAGGTATATAAGAAATGTATGTCATGTTGCCATAGAAATATATTATCTTCCATGACATCTAGTATGAAGCTCTTTTCCACTATGCCCTTTCAAGGATGTTGGGTAAAACTATCATGCGAGTTGTATCAGATTTCCGAATTATGGCATCCAAAGTTGGAGCTTATGGCACACAGATAGGATAGACAAGGTTTGGAGGGCGGGGGGGGGGGGGCGGCCTTTAGCACCTCGACCTGTAGAAGACCTTTTGTGCCTATGCCCATGACGGAGTGTCCCCCGTGAAGGAGGGATGAGATGAGAGGATACGAAGGGTGGTGAAACCTCAGGAGAGACGACAGCCGAAAGCAGGGTCCCTAACAACCACAGATTTGTATTCCCCGGTGGCGGCTCATACTCCGGCTCTTCTCCCGCCCTATGGGCTCTAGATCCCCTGGGGGGGGGGGGGGTGGGACTGAGATTCGGAGACCTCTCCCGAACCGGAGGATGAGGATTTACAGAGAACAAGCACCTGCCATGCTCGCTGAAGCTCTCCGAAACTTAAAATCCCCAAACAACCATTGCAGATGAAAGGTTGAAATGAGAAGTGAGTTGCAATGGAGGGAGAAGAAATTCGGGGATGTAATTATCGTTCCCAGAACTCGCCTAGCGATCCGGGAAACCCCCCGGAAAAGCCCATGGTTCAGGAAGGTCGGCCACAGTAATCGAACCCACGACGTCCAAAGGCGAGCCTCAAAGGATACCGCGGAGCCATCTCGCTCATTAAAACGCATCGATTAACTTTAGGTAAAAGCACGAAGAGCTTAAGAACCACCTAAACCAGGAGACAGTCAACCTACTGAGCTACTGGGCCCACGCTCTCAACATTTGTACGTAGACACCCTGAGGCGTACACATTCGGTGGGAGTGGGTCAATGAGCAGCCTAAGTAAACAAACAATTGAATGTGGGAACGTGAACAATGCGACAACAGGTGAACAAAATATCGCCAACTATACGGTAGGTACTAACAAGCACAACAAAGTTACAAAAACCATATTACTTTTTCTATACACTCTTCTACAAACTATTCTTACAAAAGATTATTCTTCTATCTTCTTGTTAATGAAGGTGAACTTTCATTACACATTCACACACTTTGTTGAACGTATAAAAAAGGATTCAGCATGTTAAAGCGTTAAGTCAGATTTTTAAAAAGCTGATCGCTATGTGACTGAAATTACATGCTCTTTGCATGACCTTGAGAAAAAACGAATAGCAACTTCCAATTTCAGAAAAGCGTAATTATTTGAAAGTGCAAACCATCATAAGTAATATCTCAGGAATGGTTAATTCAAAATAAAAAAACTACTTATTTGAGATAAAATGTGCACTTTAATGGGATCTACATCTTTGAGCAGTAAGATTTTGTCTATGTCCTACGATTTATCATTTACAGAAGTTATTCAGAATGAAGAGGACTTCACAAGCTACTCCCAGAAAATTCAATATATAGATACATTTATTTTTGTCGTGCAAATACTTTAACATATGGTACTTAATAAAAGTTTTAGAGCCGTTTTTGAGAAACGAAAAGTTTTCCATCTAAGGGGTGGCATGGGGTAGGGGTATTTTCTTGAATCTTTAGAAGATGTCAAACTTAAATGCAAAGTGTGCTATTCAACCGACATTTTGTTTTTGCGTTAGCTGTTAACGGACGCGCGCGCGCGGACCTACACAGAACGCAAGTTACTGGAATTCACCAAAAGCCAACTATAATATATTTCCCCCATTATACTGCTCTTTGGTTATTTTTGGTAACATTCAGTCCGTTCACTTGATATCAGTACCACCAAGTGCTCCTAAAACGGACACTTGATAAAGTTATGGCCGCAGTTGGTGTTAATTGCAGCTGTTATGTTGGCCACACAGGCATTATCTTGCAGGCACGTAAACTATTGAGTTTAAAGCAGAAATTCCTTTGTTACATAGACGCCATTGTGATCCATGTGTGCGTTTATTTACTACTGTTTTAGTGCTTCCATTAGTATTACTTATTTTCTAATTGTTGTTTTCATAACACAATTTCATATTAAATAGAACATTTGTCTTTTTGTTGTTGACAAATGATGATTTGAGTCTTGTTTCCTTCTTTCTTCAGTGAAGTGAACTAACGTGTTTTTTCAAGTCTAATAAATAGGTATATATAACTATGGGGCTATAATGCATTGATAAATTCGAAATTTAAATAATCTTCCTTTATACCTACCAGGTGTATCTGGTAAGTGGCTTATATTGAAAACGTTATTTATGTAACGTAATTGTTATAACTGTGATGAGTCAATTCATCCATCCATTTTAGGTAAATGCATGACCTATTCATATAGGATACACCGACTGACTTGGAAATAGTAATTCCCATTGTTGTAAGGTTGGCAATATTTCACTTTGTTCAGTTTTTGTTTCTCCCATATTTCTTTAAGTACCATTGGTAGGAGAGTATTCAGAGAATCTCAAAGCGTGTTTTTGCGATGAAATCTGGTACCGAGTTTTTTAGTGGAATACAATACTTCCTTTTTCCCTGTACTTACTAGGTAAGCAGTAGAGAAGGTAAAGAACAAAAGAACAAAACTTAATGAGCGGTTACTTCACTAATTATGCTCCACACAAGCCCTCTTTTTATACCTACTCTGGGTATTAAATGAACATGTTATTTCCGATTTTATTATTTTCTTTGCTGCTTACCTACATTAGGAAGAGGAGATGCTGTGGTTCGACCGAATAGCTCTCTATCGGGTTTCACCAAATTTCTGTTTATGGCGGATTCTTGTAAGTATATGTTTGGTTCTCTGGGAAATGTGTAACTCAAAAGGGAAAATACCTAGGATAAATACCAAATTTTGTACCTAAATCAATTTTTCAAATATTACAAGTCTAACTTAATTTCCGTATTAATAAAAAGGCATTTACATTGAAAAGATTTCGTTCTTTTCCATTTGGTCAAAAATAGCTCTAATGAATTTAATTAAAATGACATGCATAAGTTTAAGACACTAAAATCAAGAATAAAATACGAGGCGTGTCCGGAAAGCAACTACCAGGTTGGAAAAAAGGCATAAAATATTTGTTTTCACGTTTATTTGTACATGAAAGAGCACTCCTTAACCTACTTTTCGACATAATTGCCACCATTGTTCAGGCATTTGCCATAGCGGGGAATCAGCTTTTGTGTGTTCTCTTCAAAGAAGGATACCGCCAGTGACAATTTCGTGCAAAACGTTAACGTGACGTCAAATCTCTCTTAGAAATTAAACTTTGCATGACATTTTAATATTAAATTGTGACTAAAGCTATTCGAATTAAGGCAGAAATGCATTACAGCATTGTTCACACAATGTTTGCGCGACAGTTAGTAAAATAATAAACTATTTATATCCATTGGTCAAGAAGTTAGATGGCTCCAAATGTTGGATACAAATGATTTTTTTCGGCGAAACGGTTCTTTATTGACAGTAACTGTATTGGACATATTTGTTACACTCATGTAGAATTCCTGGTTAACGTGCGGCCGAAACGGAACCTTCCACCCGGCATAAGGCTTGAGAACAGTCACATTGTATTGTTTCATCGTCTTGAAATACCGGTGGCAGTTGGTTGCCCGTTAAACACTCACAGAATAGCAAGAAATGCAGGACACTAATTACTGTTGACACCTGTATCAGTGAAAAGCACGCAGTGGAAGACTTGATGGCTGCTAAGAGAGGGAAAGGACCATGTTCGGTAAAAGTAGCATCTGTGTACGCACGTACATTCCACGCGCCGGGTCAGTGTGGTACAGTATCCGTGCCACAACCTCCTTACCCGGTTCCGACGCCAACTTGTTCGTCATCCCACCTGTTTCATGCATTCCAGTATTGTACCAATGACAACGTTCTTCGGACCACTTCACTTAAACACTTTGTAGGTCTTCAGCCACTGCACATACATACGTATGGACGATGCATCTTTAAAAACCCAACTTCTTGGATGAGTTAAAAGGCAAACTGTATAATATGCACCGTAGCTATGGAAAATCTTTAATTGGGTGGTGAGAGTAATAGTGCAGAGCAGATATGGCGGTCGATGCCGTCGATACTATCGATACTCGGTGATATCGAAGAATGTCTATTTTGAAATAAGCCGTCAATACACGTTTCGATACTTTTAAATTTCCTTCGTCATTATAAGCGAGGGGAAAAATGGGAATCACTCTTAAATAAACCAATACCACAATGACCATCTAGAAGTGAAAATCTAGCAGCTTTTCTCGCATAGCAAAAGACCATGATTGTCTGGCAGAACGCCAACATCGTATGAAAATTATCGATTCGCTAAACTGTATGTTATGTAATAATGACAATCCCATGACTTTCGTACATGTGAGAAAGTGTGGTGCGCTCCAGAGATATGGCCACGCCGTAGCCGAGGGGTTAGACCATTCGCTTCTCACCAAAGTGGCCAGGGTTCGATCCCAGGCAACCGCATGAGGGATTCGTAGTGGACAAAGCGGCATTGGGGCGGGTTTCCTCCGGGTTCTCTGGATTCCCCAGCCATCTCACCAGTGCTCCATCTTCATTCCATGTATCATCAGTATCACCGCCTGTGGTGTCGTATGTAGTAAAAGCGGGCGTTAAAACAGTACAACAAAAAACACTCCAGAGATTATGGAATGGAGCAAATGTTTGTTGATAAGCCATAAGACTGATGGCAAATGGTCCACAAGTCTAGAGCATTAACTTAAATAACTTTTAAATTGTTCAATTTTGCATTATTGAAAATTTTTGCGCTTAACTTTATGCTAGAGAAGGAATGAAAGAAGTCGAAACTTCAGTTATAGCCTATACCGGGGCCTTTCAAAGCTTAAAATCGCACCGGGTGCAATCCAAGGTGCAGAGCTTCCTCTCACTATGTATCGTGGCGACTTGGTTGAGTCAGGCACAACTCGTGCGCTGCAAAGCGAAGAAGGCAATGTTGATAAGACAGCTTGCTTATCAGTAGGCTTCGAACTTAATGGTTACGCGCACAGAGGATATCACGCTAGCTCCCCCTTCCCAAGTACTGCCTGCCATTCACCCTAAGCGCTCGCTTGTAAACAACGTACCGGTCGGTATACTACAAGTGCACTTATCCTAAATACATGTCCGAGGCCTACTAATAATGGAGGAATCTGCTCCAAAGAAAGTAAAGAATGCAGGAAGTCCATTTAAATCAAAGTGGGAACTTTCTTATTTTTTTGAAAGTCATGACCATAGAGCTAACTAAATACCTCATCTTCAGTACAATAATTACATGTGTGAGAAAATCATCTGTTGAGAGACCATAACAGAATACACATATGGTGAAATCACATGGGACGCTAGAGAGGAAGAATTTTCGAGGTTGCTACATCCAGAACATTCTTTAGCCAAAAATGAAGCTTGTGCCAGTGCTTTCTAGATATTAAAACAAAGGACCAGATTTTGTATTAAAAACCAGATTAGCCAGTTTAACATTGCGCAGTGAGGAACAAACAATGCTGAAAGTGAGGCAAACTGAGTAAGACGGCAAAGCGAGTGAGAGAGAAAGAGAAGCGTAAGGAAAGAGGAAGCGGAGGCTTGCACCAAGGCTGACTTTTCGTAGTGGCGTTTTGCACCTTGCACCATCCGATACACCGGTGCATGCACCCTGAGAGGCTCTGGCCTATACGATCTACAATGCTCTATTATGCGATCTACGATACTGAAGCGATGCCGAACAAATAAAGACATTAAATAAGAAAATAAGTAGCTTGTCATGCATTGGCCTTGTGTGCAGGGTGGTCATGTGCGCAAGGAATCCAAGTGAATAGTGTGATGAACTGGACCAATATGGAATGAAACCACATGTCAAAGCTACCACCGAGAATGATTTGTTGCTTCATAATGACTCAAATCCTCTGAATGTGACTTGTAAAGAAATGGTTTGCTGCATAGTATCACAAATGCATGTGAAGAAAGAACTGCTCGAGATAGTAATTCCGTATTGGGACAAACGGGATACAATTTTTATTTGCTAGTCTGCATCCTATACACTTGTCTTTACCAGAGACCCAGAAAATATGCTCATGTGGTATGTACACCCGTGGACAACAAAAAATTAGTCATGTCTGGAACCCAAATTTGTATAAGTCCTACACGGCACAGCGCGTTGATTGATCATATGGGTTAGTAATATTGTAACACTATTATCTTTTCAATTATTTATTTCTCCAACTTTTACAATAAGATATGGCCTCACATCCAGCAATTTATGCCAATATATATGCACTTAAGAAACTCTTGCAGTTACACAATCTCAAACTCTAACCTTTTTCAACACTAACTCTGTTACCCTGACGACGTGACGTCATGCCACGGAGTTTCTAGTCCATGGGAAGCTTTCCAATGTTACAATATTAAGATTTGAAACTTGTGACAACTTGTTGCTGCCACTAGACAACTGCATCACGGATGGTGTAAACAAAGTGCTGTGCCGTGTAAGACTTAGACGAATTTGGCGTTCCAGATATCACTTTTTTGTCCACGGGTGTACATATATCTGCTTTAATACAAGCTAGCCAAAATGTGATTAAGCATTGGAAAAGTATTACAAATTGTATTACAGTGCAAATTTATTGAAATTGCATTTGTATGTGCATTGATATATAGGAATACGAATACACATCTCAAAATTTAATCCATCTTCAAACGGAGAATGAAGTCCACAGTTTCCCAGAGAAAGATGTATGGAACATTGGTGATAATACGTTCCTTAATCCGTGCTTTCATTTGTCACTGAAGTGACGTTTTGCATCCTGCAACTCCTTCACGTAAAAGACAAAGAGCGTGAGATCTGGATTTGACTAAGCAAATTGTGAGGCTCGCACAGTCGCTACCTTTTCCCAAGACAGGGACGTGGAGAATCGACCACTTCTTTCTGTGCCTGTGGTCGGTGTCTTCAAATGCAAATTCTTTTTTGTTCTAAGGACGGAGTTTGGCATTGCTTTCCTTCACCTTAGGAATAGGAATAAGAAAGATACGGAGGGGGTTTGGCACTAAAGCCTGAGGCTTATTGTACATATGACCCCAAGGGGCACTCCCGGGAGGAAGGATGAGGTGATAGGAGACACCGGGCGGTCAGTTCCAGACTACCGGTAAAGGCATTGACAAAGGTCCCTAAGGTTTCTCAAGTTGACGACACCTCGCAGTCTTTAGGTCTTTCGGGGCCATCTTATGGGGACCCCGACACGGTCCAACTCCCCCTTATGCCGCCCCCCTACTCGCATCCCACGGACAACGAGGGACGGAAAGAGTTCCATCCCAACCAAGCTGCGCCTAACGCCTTCGTTGACACTTGCGACCCTGAAAGAACCAACGGGATCAACGATGAATAAAATTATTAATAAAACAAAATGGAAGGATAGAAAATTTGGGGGATGTAATTATCCTTCCCAGCATTCACCTCGCGACTCGGCAAAACCTCCTAAAACCCATGGGTCGGAAGGTTGACCACGGGAATCGAACCCACGACCTCCTGAATGCGAGTCTCACAAGTTACCGCGGAGCCATCTCAATCGGTTTCCTCACCTTACTCGCAAACTCCGTGAAAGTCCACTATTATAACGTGAAGTAATCTGCGCAGCAATCGACAAACTGCCTTGATAGCGTAAAGCATTCCACAAACTGCCATCTTTGCCTAATGATGCGCGCACTCTCTCTTTGGGCCGGTGCCCGCATTATTTGAGCACAAAATAGAAAAGTCGGCCAGTGCTACTATTTTCATTATTATTACAGATAAACTAAAAGTATATAGCCATTAATTAATGCCCCGTTAATTTTTGCCCATCCTGTATATGTTTGACACCCAATAATCATAAAAAAATCACCCTTCTTAAAGTAGCAAAGAAAAACAGGCCGGCTTTTAATCTGCGTTGTACACAAGAAAGTAATTTGCCTATAGAGAATTACACTTCAAGCGTATTAACCTAATTTCTAAGTAAAACAAAAAGTATGCATGTGAAAGGAGCGCCTTCCTCTTTCTGTGCGCAAGTTCCATAATTACTTCAAGGTGCATCACGCTGCCGCTTCCATGGTTCATACATGCAATTTAACTCAGCACAAATATAAGAAAAAATAAATTATAGTTGCTTGCACAGTGATTTGTGATTAAACTCTCCCGGAACATCCAGAGCTTCTAGTGAAAGCCGTCTGGTCAATTAAGAGGTCAAAGTCGTGTAAACTTTATGACCTTTGTATACCAGCTACTTCCTCATTGTCTCAGAAAAACTGCATCTGACCATGAGACATCAACACAAACATTTCACAGATACTTGGATGAGTAAAGGTTAAGGAGGACCTGTGTCTTATGAAAGGGAAAATCCTGACGTACCTCAGCAAACAAGATGAAGGTATTTTAATTCTGCGGAGATGTTTTCACAAGGATACACATAAATAACTGCAGGGTAGTATATTCATTATAGGGTAGAAACTTGGCCGTTTATAATGAGGAACGATGATTGGAAGTACAGAGTGGCGCGCTGGAACGGGAAATTTTAAACTGATTAGCACTAAATCCTATTTGAAGTTGGTAAGACTGTTATGGCTCTGTTTTAATCCTCAAACATTGCCATTAACTTGCAATGGCACAGTGGTAGGAGAGCATCGTGCTTTCGCAGTAAGGCTTGTGGTAAAAGCAATGATTCTTATGCAGCTGCAACGAGAATTTCGGTATCATTTTAAACTTGGGTGCCATGATCCTGTTCCTTCAGTCCATCCTGTGAATACATGGGTTGAAAAAATTCAAAACAACAGATTCTTCCTTAAACAATGAAAAAGTGACCGTGTGGTGCGCTGGTCCATATTGTTATGAAGATGGTGCCGGCCACTCAGTGTGAATTCCCAACGGTACGTCAGTAGGATTGAGACGTTCTTCACCAATGAAATTGAAATTATTGTGTGAATGAGTCCATGTGGTTTCAGCAGGACGGAGCCACGGCTCACAGAGTAAGAATATCGACCGCTGCATTGCGACAGCTCTTTGGAGAGTGCCTCATCTCGAAGAATGGCAACGTCAATTGGCCCGTCCGGTCGCCTGATCTTTCAATATGTAGTTATTTCCTATTTTTTTTTTTTTTTTTTTTTTTTTTTTTTTTTTAAAGCTAGAGTGTATATTAGTCGTCCTAAAACATACATGAACTAAGGACTACGATTCGTAACAACATTGAGATGTTGCAGAGAGTTACGTCAAACTTGCGTTCACGACTGCAGAAATGTGTACGCAGGGAAGGGGGTAATTTACTGGACATGATTACTAAATAATAATAATAATAATAATAATAATAATAATAATAATAATAATAATAATAATAATAATAATAATAATAATAATTGTGAATAATTAATGGCAAAGTTTTAGCTTCTAAATGATCGTATTTACATGTATTTAAAACTCAGGTCAGGTTACATTACATGAAAAATGCCCGTTCCCGCGCGCCACCTGTGTTGGAGAAGAATGAACTGCCTATATTTAGACAGAAAAAGTAATGGAGATTCATTCGAAAAAGTGGGCGAAGGAGGAGCAGTGCTGAAACTGATTAGAAAGAGGAAAATCTAACGGCTGGGACACTTCTTTCTGAAGAAGAAACTGGAAGGAATGATGAAACAGATTCGGGTAGAAAGAGATACAAGTTGCTAGATAATAGACAGGTATGTGATTCAGTTGCGGAGGTGAAAACAGCGAAATGGAGGGAAGTTTAAAGGAGACCAGGTTTGGCGAGTGAGAAGACAAATGTGTTTGACTGATTTTTTCCGACTTTTCTGTTGTTTTTCCGTATTTACCCACACACATATATGGATATTCACAAACACACCAATACCCATGCCCGATGCCGGACTCAAACCCGAGATCCCTGCACCGAAGTACCGAAGCTAGCGAACGCAGGCATAAGAACCGGCACTGATTGACTCAATGACCGGTTCACTATTTAAGGTCACGTGTGTGTGTGTGTGTGTGTGTGTGTGTGTGTGTGTGTGTGTGTGTGTGTGTGTGGTGACGGGGGGGGGGGCATCTCGACCCACCGCGAACCCGACATGGATCTTTTGTGTGCTACCACCCTCCAGGGGGAAGGAATGAGGGGCATGTAGGGTTGTCAGAGGGCGGAGGCAGCGAAGCCCAGAGACACAGATATTGACACTTGGCGCACAACCGAAGTGTTTCCTCTACCCAGGGAGAAGGCGACGAGGCAACCCTTGCGGTCCGGGCAGCAACTTCCATGACGGCCAGGGAAGGGGTTCCAGAGGGCAAGAATCTGTGCCATCTGTCCACATTCGCTGGAACGTACCACGCTACCAACCAAACCTGAAAGATGACAAGGAAGGGAAATGAGAAATGAAGGGAAAGGAATACGTGGAGAAGAGAATCCACCCCAGCATTCGCCTAGTGACAAGGGGAAACCACGGAAAAACCCAAGTCAGAGTGATCGATTGACGGAGATCGAACCCCACACCTCCCAAATGCGAGTCGCACACATTACCGCGGCGCCACCTCGCTTGGTTATTTAAAGAATAATCGAAAATGATTATTCTACCCGCAGTTTAGAAGTTCTAAAAACCCTCGTATCTTTGAAACAATGATGTGATAATATATTTAAAGAATCACTAGTATTTTTAAAGATTTAACCTTAAGAAATATTACAATATGATGATCCGAGAGGCACGATTTCCAGCTTCTTCAAAAGAATAACAAGTATCGTTTTGACTCTGCTTCGAAAATGGAAAGTAATTTTGCAAGCGCCCTGTTGGAGAAGGGGTTCTTCCTCGTATTTTATGGCATATTTTGTCGTTTATAACTTGAGTACCGATAACCATTCACGCAAACGTGCCGTCGACTGCAAACAGCTGAATTAACCTAGCTTAGCGCGTGTTATTCCTCGCACGAAGAACCTCGAAGCGACTTTACGGTATGGATATTGTGTTTGTATCTTACTGAAAATCGACATGTGCTTTCCTTAACGCCAGCCGTGACTTGGAATCGACTTTCAGATAGCAGACACAACGTTACCAAAACGACTCCCGCGATCTATCTGGCTAAACTGCAAAACCTACCAAAATCATCATCACTTTACTATTAGAGGTGGTTGAGGTTTCTACGATCACGAAGAGTATATTTTATTCACAAAATCCCCCTCCGTAAAGGGCAGTAACCTAAGAGAAAGTTCAGTGATTTGCGGTACAAAACTAGCATGGGCGGTTTCTGATAGGATTAACAACTTAGCACTACCCCAGCTTTTGATACCAGAATTATTGAAAGGCAAATTGTATAATTTTATAAAGAATATTAGGGGGATAGACAAATAATTAGGTGCAATAATAATGTCCATATGTTAAAATAAATGCAAAATGTAATAATCCTAGTTTCCAGTCATTAGCCGATCATCTCCATAACGTGGTGGTAGTGCTGCTTCTTACCAAGCGGGAGACCCATGTTCAATTCTCGGTACTGGCGTGGAGAACTCTTTCCGCTGGGAGACCTGGTCCGGTGCACTCAGCCTCGTTAGGTCCCTGGGTGGCCAATTGAGGAACTACTTGATTGAAAGGTAGCGGCTCCTGGTGGAGAAGACCGCATAACGGCCGGGAAGGACTGGGGGGCTGACCACGTCCCACCTCCAGCACTGCACCCCATTCATGACGCCTGTGGTGGGCAGAGATGGAGACGCAGCGGTCGGGCGGTACGCCTTGGCCCGAGTGTTGTGCCACGGGGGGTTACAGTCATTAGCATAGGTTCAGTGAAGGATTCAGGTAAATGCTATTAGGCCAGTGTAGCTAGGTAATTAAGGTTATGATGAAACTCAGTCAACTAGAATATCACTAGCTCAAAGTGTTCCTGGAGTTCAGTGTGTTCAGGGGTGTTGCTGAGCTCGTAGATAAAATTTTCAAAAGCATAAAGGAAATGATTGTGTTTCAGGTACGAATTAGGACCTTTGAGATTAAGCAATATTATATAGGAACGCTGGTAGGCGGGACATTGTTTTCATTTTACCCAAAATGAACATAGCGCAGTAGTTCGAAAAGCTGAAAACTACAAGTGCCGGCAATTTTAACGAAGCTTTCAGTTTTCATTACTTACCAAGTAATTTAGTGTCCAAGGTACCCCCCCCCCTCCTCGGTGGCAAACAGCACATCCGGGCCAAGGCCTACTGCCCAACCGCTGCGTCCCCCACCTCTGCCCACCACAGGCGTCATTATTGGGGGTGGGGGTTGGACGTGGTCAGCGCCCCGGCCCCTTCCGGCCGGTTATGCCATCTTCTCGATCAGGGGCAATCAAGTAGTTCCTCAATTGGCCCCTCAGTCCTAACGCACCATATCTTCCGGCGGGAGAAAATCCCCACGCCGATACCGTTAATCGAACCCGGGTCCCCCGCTTGGTAAGCAGCATCGCTACCACCACGCTAAGGAGACGACCTCTCCAATGTGTCAGAGTACTTAAATTTCCAATGTTATGTAATCTACGAGTACTTGGAACAAGCAAATGGTTCTGCAAAATAATTCCCATCCGTAAGACACAAGTCTGAAGTGCAAATAGTTACTGCGAAGAAATAAAAGTAAGCAGGTAAAAAGAAAATAGCCGCAGTACAAGAATGAAAAATAAAATTTAAGAACCAATGAAGTTACACATTTGAAAAGAAGCTGCATTCAACCACTATTATAATAATTTATGGTTTGGCGTTGCTCTCATTATCCAGCTGCACTTGGGTGAAACAGGAAATCGGAAGTGAAGTGGTCTGCGGTCCTGGAGTCGTGACCCAACCCAGACAAGAGTAACTTTCTTTTATGTTGTTCTTCCCACGCTCCTACCAAGAGCACGCCGAGATCACACATTTCTCATGAACATTTCCCTTGACTTTGACACAAACTGGGGTAAAAGCTTCATACCATTAAAATATTCTGTTTGTTAACGACGCTGTCAATTGTCAGGATCATAACAGCGCCGCCAGTGTGCCGGAGCTTCGTCCCGCAAGAGTTCCTTTCACAAGCCAGTAAATCTACTGACATGGGGTTGTCGCTTTCAAGCACTCTTTAAGCATCGATCTGGGCCGGGCTGGATCTGAACCACCCAAACCGACAAGCTTCGTATCTTATATCTATGTTAAGGTAGTAACAATTGATAACTACTTAATACATCTCAAAGAAACATTTGGGGCAATTTAGATGCCAAACTTTGAGCCAAATCATACGGAAAACTTTGGGTCTTGAAGCCAATCACAGTCTTAAGGCAGTGTACATATGCAAATTAAAAAATCCACAATTTCCTTTTGATTACTTTGAATTTTTTCCACGAACTCAGAACATAAAATATACAGTATACACAACATTTCAATGTCCTATGTTAAACCATTTTTAAATTATTAATAATAGATCGATTTTTGGTATGCTAATATGAAATGATCCTTGGATACTACAGTTTACTGTATCTCTTCTAAAACTTTAATTTGAACTCAGTATACAGATATAACGAAATTGTACAGTCATTGCTTAGATTTAATTAGCTTAAGAGAATTTTATTGCTATTTTCAATTTTACTTTTCAGTATGGGTTACGAAAGAAATTTAATTTCAGCTCAACCATTTAATATTTTTAAATAGTGGATGACAAATTGCAATACCTTAATCTCTGAAGCTCTCCTGAAAGTTTAAACCTAATAAATTATAAACTAGGGTCAAAGGAGCATTTTGAATAATGAAAAATGCTGCAAAAATTGAGCAAAATGGATTTTAAAGTATAACAATATATTTTTGTACTTTACCTAAATCCAGTCAACTTAAAATTCCCCAGCACCATATATGAGACCAATTTCTACACCAAATTACTAAAATGTCTGCTGATTACTGCTTTAATATAAACTAATGAATACCTTAAAACCTGTCAAATACCTAAACAATGCCTAATATACATCTGGAACACTGAAATAATCCGGCGAGACTACATAATTACATAACACTAGTTGCACTTCTCTGTCTACTAGCAAAACACGTGTAAGGTTCGCGGCATTTCAGTTCGATATATCGAATTCATTTCAGCACAGCCAACTCACAACTCATTTGAAGCAAAATTCCTTGCAAGAGAAATGCCCGCTAAATTAAAGCCAGTGAAAACCAAAATTGCATTTGAAAGCCGTAGCGACGAAGTTTAGCGAGGAATGCCCACACGCGATGGGACACTTAAATGCCCTCCTGGAGCTTTAGAAATAGCCGATATTAAGAAAACAAAAGTCTGTCATAAAAGTACAAAGTATAAGCATAATAAAAATATAAAAAGTGAAAATCGAAATTTTGGGAACTTTTTGCCAAGTGTCATTGATGCATTGCCTTAATTGTGTTTATAATAAAAGAACAAATAATTGTTTTATATATTCCATATTCCTGAATACCCTAACAATACCCCTGTGATTGAGAGATATTTCTTCACGTTATGCTACCTCACTATGGCGTAAACGCAACATGGAAAATAGTGTTTAAGAGCGCCGTGTATAATAATCGCAGCTTGTTTAAACACTATTATCACATCCATAATAAGCGACAATTATCATCCAACAATTATGCCTCCTCCCTTATTTGTTTCCAATTATGAGAGATTCATATCAAAATGGCAGCTTTAAGATTTGACCCAGCGTCAGGCGTGTTGTTAGTTTGTTTTAAAAATAAATACTCTTCTACCAGAAGATTGTATTTTTATTCCGTTAATGTAACATTTTATTTTTGTTTTTGAGGTTAGATGTATAATTAGGCAATGGTTAAGAATTCTGCAGCACTTGGCTTTGATGGTACAATAGAGAAGTGATAATTTGTTTTGAACCTAAGTACCAATTACCTTTAGTGTGTATATTTTATAATAATGGCGTAGTTTACAAATACTTTTCTTGTGAAATTGTCATCTCTAGGTTTTGAACTTATATTAAGTAATTCTGCGCAATCGTCAGAATATTTGATAATCTCAAAGTCATTCCTGATACTGCCGACTAAACTTACATTTAGTTTAGTAATAGGCAGGAGATAGTTTCCCCCTCAAAAATATTAAAATCAAGGATACAGTATTTCTACAGACTGTCACGAAAGTCGCCACTGACGCAACGGACTTCCAATATTCACTGTTAATTACAAGTAAATTGGTTCCAATACATTTAGAAGTAATAGACCTCGGTGCACAGCTACTTCTGTTAGATATAAACATTAAAAGTCTGTTGTGTTGCACTCACAAGACTTCCTCTACTCTTGTGCTAACTATTCTTATAAACTTTTATTCCTCTATCTTCTTCATGTTAGTCGTGATAGTCATGTTAGTCCGAAATGGTTCACTCCACAAAAATGCATTTGGACATAACGAGATGTACATTTTTGTGTAGTAAGATTTGGTCTATCTCTTACGGTTTACCAGTTACGCAAAAGTCATCAAGAGTAAACAGGACTACACAGGCTACAGCCAGAAAATTCAAAATATGCATTTCACTCGCCATAAAGTATCTTGAACACATGGCATTATGATCAAAATCGTTAGAGCCGTTTTTGAGAAAATCAAAATTTTCAGAAACTTTTTCATCCACATGGCAGTTTAGGATGGAGGAATTTTCTTTAAAATCTTCATGCCGCATCCTTCAAAGATATTAAGCTTAAATACCAACTTTTGTTTTTAACCGACTTTTCGTTTTTATGTAATGTTAAAGTTATGCTGTTCACAGACAGACATACACACACATACGAACCTTCTAAAAGTTCAGGGGGCCTCAAAACATATTTCCGGGGAAATCTCGACATCGAAATTTTGGGTCTAGTAGAATACTTCCCCTATTTACTATAAGTAGAAAAGAAAGTAAAACTTTGTTATACATTACCTTAAAGGGGTAAAATATATTTGTGAATCTTTGTTTCATGTTTACAGTGCATCATTTGGCGCACAATTGTTCGTGAATGAAGAAAGCGCAGGTAGGAGGTGTTGCTATTGAACTTTTTCTTTCTATTGACAAGCTCCAGAAATTTTGTTATCAAAACCGGTCTTACTAATACATTTTGTAGTAACGCAATCAGATATCCTGCTGGACAACATAGAAACCTGATATTCTTGACAGAATTTTCCCCTCCTTGTGTTTCAAGTCACCTGAATCGTGACTCTTGTTTACCAACGTCATTCTTAGTAAACAAGTGACGGCGTTAGTAGTACTGTGTTCCTCTCACGAGAATGTCGCTGTAAGGAATGTGGCATTAACAATTCCAGCTTTTTCTGAGAAAGATTATGGTTTGAGTTGCAACATATCAACAAGCAATGCCAAGAGTGTACATATGTTTTTTAGAAGGCCTAAGCCTTTTAGATATGTTGAAACTCTAGCCGTAATCTTTTTTCAGAAAATGTCAAACACGTTTCTTACAATCGCATTCTCGTGAAAGGAAAAAAAGTAGCTAATGTATAATAATACCCATCCCTTAACGCCCACATTCCAAGAAGTTGTGATACTGTCCCTTAAACTTCTTCCGCTGCTAATGACATGAACAGAATAGAGAGGGTCCTTTCAATATACTCTAAGCAAAAGGATCTGCGGTTGTCAAGTCGCTTAAGTACTATTGTGCATTCAGAGTGTCTAAAAGACAGTGGGATGAGGAAAGGCGTTAAGGCATGAGCATCATTACAGATAGTGGTTCTATGGTAGTGGCACACTTTAATGACTGCTGATAGCGGACTATTGCTATTCTTTTTCCTGTTGAGCAAATAAATTTTGTGGGCACAAATGATATTTGTAGCGTGATTTCACAGCGTGTTTAACTATACAATATCGCAAGGCATGACAGGCCTATGATTGAATTTAGTATAGAGCCGCCCGCCATCTCCCCTTTCCCCTCCTGAGAGCAGAAAACCCTTAGGACGTTTTCTCGTCAGAGAAAACTTGTGCCTAACTTGTGCCTAACAAAACACATGGCTGCCTGTGTGGTCAAATGATCAGCGTTCTGGGCCAGAGGTCCGAGTTCGATTCCCGGCTGGGGTTGGGAATTGTTCTTTAACCAGAGTAACTCCCTATTCCCCACATATTTTAGAAGTATAAATATGGGAGCGAACGTGGGTGTGTTTAATGTTAAAAACCATAAAAATCAACATTAAGAAACCCTGTAGTTCAGCGAGTAAAACATCAGTTGTTTCTCAAGTCAAGCCCCAGATATGGCCAAGTAAGCTAAAGGGGGCTATACAAATAAAAGGGAAAAAAACCACATAGTTTAGCGAAAATTCCTTCATTTTTGGGGTTCATCGAAGCATGCATTCATTGCGTTATTGTTCTATCGATTGTGATACAACGATTTTAAACATTCTACATAACTATGAGTGGGGAAAATGCAATATAATAATGGTTGATTACTTATGTTTTATTGTTTATAACTTCTATATGACAATTACATAAAATGAGGGCATCTTAAAAGGTGTTCTCTGATAGAAACATACCTTGGCAATTAAATGAGAACGTCTATCTTAATGAGGAACTAGCTCTTTTACACATAATTTATATTTATCTTACAGACAGAGAAACGGAGATGACAGCTGTATCTCGATTAGGGTTTTCCAAACATATCAGTCTACTAAAACTACCTTTAAATATTTGCGAAAAACAAGATGTATATTGTCGCGGTGCGTCTCAAAGAAGGATCAAGGTCAGTTGTCTCACACCACTACGTTGCTACGCAACACGTGACAATGGCAGCTGAGAACAAACACCGTTTCCAGACAGTTCCCGTAGCTTCTCGTAACAAGCTCTGCACTCGAAGCTTCTAGCACAAACTATCCTTAAAACCACTTCTCTTTCATCCACTTCATGTTAATCAAAATAGACATTTGTAGAAATGGTTTTATTACATATGTATTTCCTGTAAGTACATTGAGAACTAGGAGAATCCATTAGGCTTAAGTATTAGTCAAATCTTTTAAGAGTCAGTCGCTATGTGATGGGTTTGACAATCCATTCTCTTAGCATTCCCAAGACATAAAGAACAAATAACAAGGAATATCTCGGAAATGATTCACTCAAAACGAAGTATTTGACATAAATCGTGTCTCTTAACGAGACCTACAGCTTTGTGTAGCAAGATAATGTTATGCAAAAGCATACCAGTTATCAAGTCATCCACAATTAACAGGACTTACTGAGGACATTCCCAGAAATTCAAGTTTATGTATTTCATTTGTCATAAAAATATCTTAAACATACAGTATGTTAATAAAAATCGTTAGCCATTTTTGAAAAAGATAAAAAATTTCTGGGGTGGGGGGACTTTCTCAAAGTCTTTGTGTAGCAACCTGGGAAGATGCTTATCTTGAATACTAAGTTTGGTATTTCATCGGCTTTTCATTTTTGAGTTATGCTGTTCACACACACACACACACACACACACACACACACACACACACACACACACACACACACACACACACGGATTTTTTTTTTTTCTAAAAATGCTTTTCTTGAATTCAGGGAATCCCTGAGCATGTACATCCGGTGAAATTTCGATATCGAACTTTTGGGTGGAATACTTCCTCTACTTACTGTACGCAGTAGAAGTAAAAATGTATTATTTTATTCACTCATGATACATAACTGCATTTAGGTGATTTCAAAGTATGCAACATGGATTTGGCTACATGCCGTATATAAAGACCAAATTTAGCATTTGAATCAGAAGGCAAGTGCTAACTTCCTCTGCCACTGAAGTTCTAAGGTAGAGGTAGTACTGAACTCGATCAAAACTTCAATGTCGAGATTTCGCCAGAAATAGCGAATATGAGGTCCTCTGAATTAAAAAGAAAAAAAAAATCTTATTTAGAGAAAGGACATGTTCGAACTGTCCTTTACAAGGATAATCTTTTCTTTTTTTTAATTTTTTTTTCATTATTTTCTCAAAAGTTACTAAAAGATTTTGATCAAAATAGCATATGTTTCAAACTTCACCAAGCTTATCTTAAAGTTTCTGTGACCCATAATTGAATGGCATAAACCGGAAAGCTATTGAAAATCAAAAACATAGAACTCATTAAAGTATTTATTTTGCGTTGAACGATTTACGTTTATACCTTTAGAATTCTCATCAAATAGAACGGGATTGAAATTGACCATTCGTCAACTTTTAAAACTTTCTCTTCGCGTGAGTTCGTTACCTACTAGGTCTATAGATAGGTCTATAAATTTTCCTCTATTCAACAGGAAAACATGAAACAATTTTAAGGATTTAACTAGTCTTATGCTGAACTAAATTTTATTTCATTCTTGTTTTTGTTATATTTTTTAATCTCCAAAGCTTTTACCCTTAGAATGTGGGAATTAATTTATTTTTATTGTGCTCTTTTAATAGTTTGACCACTAGATCTTTTATTTTAAGTGGATGGCTATATTAGCTTCATAATCCACACTAATTTAAAGTCATTATCTTTAATATATTCCAAGTAAATTTCACCACAACTTTCCTACAACAGTGAATGCTGCACAGATGGCAATGGTATAAAAACAATTGGCACGATCTACACGTGTTTTTAATGAGTTCTGCATATTTTGCAGTAAACTTCGTATACAACTTTCATAAAACTAACCATTTTCTATTCGTGGTGGACGAAGCGGCGTCAGGGCGGGTTTTCTCCGGGTGCTCCGGTTTCCCCCGCCATCTCATTCCACCGGTGCTCCATCTTCATTCCATGTATCATCAGTGTCACCGCCTGCGGTGCCGTAGTAGTAAAAGCGGGCGTTAAACACTACAACAACAATAACAACCATTTTCTTCCATTTAAAATATTTATATCCGAAATAAAAATTTTAATTTCTAAATGTTGTGAGCAAAAAGTTATAATTGTTAAAATGTAGTTTTGTAAAAGTTAAAAATAAGACAGTATAAAGTTAGTTTAACCTGAAGAAAAAAAAAAAGAAGCGTCAATTAAATCTTTAAAAAAGTTTCATGTTAATTGTAGTGGAAGGTTTCTAAGTAAACCGTCCTCGAAATGAGGAAATTAACACTGTGGGGATAGGCACAATCGGTTAACGCATACACACTTTGTCAATTTATCATGGTTTAAGTGTGCGTTTTCGTGACTTTTCTCCGCAGAGTTATAAAAGCTTTCTCAATCTTCCACAGATCCGGTATTGTATTATTAGGTAGGTTATATGTTAATGTTCAAAGGCAGAATAAGTGAAAGCATAACGCGTATGAAAGTTTAACAGCCACAAACAGCATGTTTGGAACGGGAAAAAAATTCACTCAAGAGTTGTTAATCAGCTTCTGTAACAAGATATGGAATGACAAAGGCTGTATGTAGCTTTTGAGAATGACCCACTGGCATGAGATGTCGAATAAAGCAAAAGATGCAGAGCGGCCACCACTGTCGTACACCATAACTTTCCGTTACGTTTAAACGTTTTGCCAAACTAGTTGGGCTTTCGCCGCGCTTTTGTTTTGTTTGTTTTCTTTTCTCCTTCTCCAGCATGTAGCTATAAAATGTTAACAGGATCTCGCAGTAAGAGAGATGTTCTAGTCAATCAGTAGTTGTAAACTTCAAAACAAACGGCACGTAACGCAGAAATGAGGACAGCTATAACATAAGTGTTGTAATTTTGCAATATCACTCTTTTTGAAGCTGCTCTGTGTCCGTATTGACCTGAATTTCTCGATAAATATAACCTCCTACACTGTTTCACTTTCCGAAAAGCACACTAAGGCACCCAACAAACGTACTCTAGATTTTGACAATACAGAAAATGGTCGATTACGAAGCTACATAACACAAATAAAACAAATAGTATCGCGGTAGTGACAATTGTCCATTCTACTGATACCCTTTACAAAATACTAAGTTCACTATTACGACATAAGCTTCGCCCATGGAGGACTATCTTCATTTGGAATGTACAACTGTGTGAAATGGCATATCTACCCATTTATTTCACCTGCTTTAATAATGCAATTCATATAGCGTGGCCCAATTTACTGAAAAAGCCTATATGCACAACTAATGATCACTAATTTTTCATTGTGAACAAAAAGGAACAATTGTTTAATGAAAGCATAGTCAAATTTCCAATTAAATGTAAATAAAACTGCACTGCATATAATTAAAGCCATTAACTGAGTAAGAGACATTTGTGGTCAGCTTGTAATACAAGTTGTATCTTTAACACAGACTGCTCAAATTAATCAAGTTGCACTTTCTGAAATTTAGTGTTATATTTTAACACTATAAGTTCGACAATGTGCGCAACCTTGATTTCCATGAAAGTCTGATGGTAAAAAGATGCACTTCAGTGAACACAAGCCACGCTTCAAAATGCAATATCCATTTTAACATGTCTCAAGCAGTGGCGAAAACGGGCGGTAATATTATTAACATAATAACAATAACAAAAATAATAAATTAATAATAAATTTATTTACTGTTTTCAACAATCGGGAGGCGTTCCGTGGGTCAAATC
This sequence comes from Tenodera sinensis, assembly GCA_030765045.1. Taxonomy (NCBI): domain Eukaryota; kingdom Metazoa; phylum Arthropoda; class Insecta; order Mantodea; family Mantidae; genus Tenodera; species Tenodera sinensis. The sequence goes on from CM060964.1 coordinate 313,855,735, forward strand.
TGTTCTGTATGTTATGCAGGTCACTTGTTGAAAAGAAAATCTGATGTGTTGCACTCACATAACTTGTTCTACTCTTGTACTAACCATTCTTACAAACTCTTATTCCTATATCTTCTTCGTGTTGGTCGAGATGATCATTTGCAGAAATGAACGCATTGCTTATTTCCTTGTAGGTCGAGTGAGTGAGTGAGTGAGTGAGTGAGTGAGTGAGTGAGTGAGTGTGTTGGGTTTAAGGGCCCGTCGACAACTTGGTCATTAGGGCCCCTTGTAGGTTGAAGGGGAATATTAGAATACTGTAGGCTTGCATTTCACGAAAGTTTTAAGTTTTCTGAAACTGACACAAATAAGGAATATCTCCGAAATGGTTCAATCCACAAAAAAAGTTATTTAGATATAAATTGTGTTTTAACGAGATCTACATTTTTGGTATAGTAAGATTTTGTCTATCTCTTACGGTTTAGGACTTATTCAAAAGTCATCCAGAGAAAACAGGACTACATAAGATATAGCCAGAAAATTCAAAATATACATTTCATTTGGCATGCAAATATCTTAAACATATGGCATGTTAATCAAAATTGTATTTTCAAGAAAATCAACATTTTCGAAAAGTTTTGCATGTAAAGGGTAGTTTAGGGTGGAGAAATTTTCTTCAAAATCTTCGTGTCGCATCCTTGAAAGACGTTGAACTTAAATGCCAACTTTTGTTTTTTACCGACTTTTCGTTTTTGAGTTATGCTGTCCACAGACTGACACACACACACACACACACACACACACACACACACACACACACACACACACACACACACGGACTCTTTTCTAAAAATGTTTATTTTTTTTATTCAGGGGGTCTCAAAACAAATATTTCCGGTGAAATCTCGACATCAAAGTTTTGGGTGGAATACAATACTTCCTCTACTTACCAGTAGAGAAAGTAAAAATCAATGTGCTATTCGTATTATGTTGAATGACACAAATAATAAGCGATGTGAAATTTGAGTAATACAGGGAAATATTTACTATAGCTTACACAAATTTTAATGGCCGGTGCCTCAGCACACAAAATTCAATCAGTGGCTTGCCACGCTTGGCGGTGTTGTATAGCTACACACACTGTGAAGTCACGTGTAGAGCTGGTGATATTAATATCATTTGCGACCACGAAATTTATTTGTAGGTACAAGAAACGGTCAGGTATCAGCCACCACTAAATTTGTGTCTGCCATAAATATCCTACATATAATTAATTACATTTATGGCTTGCCGTACTCTTTTAGAAATCACTATGCAACGTTTTAGAATACTTTTAGGGTGGAAGTGATTATCCCTTGTGATTATATTCTTCCAACACCCTGCGAATTTCGGACGAAAAAGTTTCTGTTACCGGATGTTGCATATCTGACTTCCTTAACGTCCAAGGTCTTCCAAGATGTACGTATAGCCTATAAGCACCCTTTAGAAACAAGTTATCGGAATGGTCGAGCAATTATTTAGGTAAACACATTATAATGCCTGACTGGACAAATATTGATAATCATTTTCCAGAAAGTTTCGGCACTTCACTTAATCCCATGCAATCAAGGTATGAAAGTACCATGTAGCGCCACAAATTATCAGATTTAATTGCACATTAAGAAAGGGTACTTTTACTTGAATGGAAAGGAGGTCAAACGAACGCTAAGTGGGCCAGTAAAGATAGATATTAATAATAACATTCACCTTGCTTTACTGAAGTAGCAATAACACCTCTAACTCGTCATTCACGACATCCATGCACCAACTAAGAAAGGAATTCAGATGGTGTTTTTAAACACACAAGCCGTGTGTGGATAATGTTTGATAGGTAGAATCGGGGCTGAAAAATCCAATGCCACAGCCGGGATTTGAGCCGAGGATCTGTGGTTCAAATCCCGGCTGTTGCATTGAATTTTTCAATTCCGATTCTACCTCTCAAGGAATTCAGAGTTTACAAGCGTGTCTAAGGCAGTCCGCGAAAATTATATCCTCAACGTTGAATGTATACAAACGCTATGTGCAAGCATGACGTTAGACCAGGCTGGGCAAAATCGGCTCAAAAGGCCACTCCACTAGAACGCATTCTTTCCTCACTTCACCGGCCATCCCTCCCCTTCACTGCTATTCTTCTTTACCTTTGTTTCATTCAGTGGCGAGTATGGCTTCGCCGGGATGTGTGTTTCATGAAGAGTGTCAGAGAGAATTTTATGCAGTTACAAAAACGGGAAAGTTTGCTGTTTAATATGCGGATTTCAATTTGAAAATCTAAAGCGTTACAATATCAAAGATGACTATGACCAGAAGCATAAAGCTGGTGATCTTTACAATTTCAATAGGTACTTTCTGAATACTCGTATTTGTAAACTTATAAAAGGGGCTATATGATTCCACCTTTGGGGGATTTAGTTTCTAGTTAGTTTATTTAATATAAGCTATTGTATTTCGTGTTTCAAAGTTTGAACATAATATTAGTTTAAAACCAAACAATTTATTATGTTGATCAATTAGTTTTAAAATACTTTAAGGTTAAATAGCAATGGAACTTTACTGCTTTATTGTGAAAGAGAAACAATTTAGTATGTTAAACATAAGGCACCGTAAGAATATTACGTGCATAAGGTAAAGGAAAGTTATAAACCTGAGGGTTATGTAATTTGCATAACCACAGTAGGTGGCTGTAATAATTATTGTATGCAAAATATGTGTAATATAAACAAAATACTTAATAACAGCGTAGAGGGTATTGCTACCGCGCAGGAGGAACGAAGCCACCATTGGGCTTGTATCAAAACAACTTTCATCACTCGGTAAGAGAATGTGGGGTGAGTAAGGCAAGTTCAAACGCTAATTCTCCTCTCGTCCCCATGCTTGCGTTAGACCTTGTACACAAATACTAACAACAAATAATAGTAATAAGCTTACATTTATGAGTTCCTAAACTGGCAAAAACATTTGAAAACTATCAACATTACTTTGAAAGAAATGTAACATAAGCCTCATGTACAGGAATGTTTACATTCTCTATTACATTTTCAAATTTCTCTCACGTGTGTCTCCACCTGATGTAATGGAAATACTGGAATGATGAGGATATTGGAATTTCATCCAAATTACATGTATGGGTGCTCTGTTTACCCTCTCATTGCAACAGCAGCATTCACAGGTGAAAGTAAGTAAATATTAAGTGCCAAAGAGATTGTGCACTCTGTCTATACAGCGAACGAAATGTTTTGGAAAAGCTCATTTTATCCCAGTGCGATTTATTCACAGCATTTCCATGATTTTCCATAACTTTCTCTACTCATTCGTCTGCAAAAGTCTTACAAAAGCTTATTCTTCAATCTACTTCTTGTTAATACAGATAAATAACATTCATTACTCATTTACTTGTTTCGTTATAGGTATAAGAAGAATACAATAAGAAGCGATTGTTATTTGATGCCCTTTTCCATTCTTTTTGTATGATCACAAACGAAAAAGAGAGAGGAAAAAAGAATAGCTATTTCCAGTTGAGAAAAGCGTAAAATATTTCAAAATTCAAACCATTAGCAAATAATGGTTAACGCCACATGCACTTTATTTGCCATATATTGTGTGCCTTAAGGAGGTCTACATTTATTCTGTGGTTATGGTGACATTTAGTCCATCTCTTACGGTTTGCCAGTTATAAGAAAAGTCATTCACAATGAAGAGGATTTCACAGGCTATTCTCCGACACAAAGTTTCATCCAGGGTAGACGATCTATACGAAGACAACAAGCTATTTTTGCGGCACTGACTACTGTATCAAAAGCCATGATTCCAAACGGCCATTATCTTATTAAACCTATAGTAGTATATTTATGTGTGACAGGAAAACAACTGTATAGGTATAGCCATCAATTAGCAATGTTACTCAAGCAGATGGCACAGGGAGGCGACAACGCAACTGAGATCGCTTGGATGTCACATGACAAGTGTATCCAAATGAAGAAGTAAAATGAAAATAAACGCTCTCTCTCTCTCTCTCTCTCTCTCTCTCTCCTGAAGGTACGATGACGTAATGGAATGAATGCGCAATGAACTTGGAGATTTCAATTACTATAGTCATTTTACACACACCCTAAGGACCGAATACAAAAATACTGAATGAAAGCCTCACAAGGCAGCTAAATATGCTGAAGATTCTGCCCGGGTTCATGATGACAGAAAACACCTTACCTCCACACTATGGCACCTCATAAACTCGAGATGTGAATATATATGTGCTACTGACTACACAAGGTGTTAGAGCTATAAGTGCGCAGACTTTAACGGCGACTTCTTGGCGTTAAAATGAAACATAACTTCCTCTACCTTCCTCTTTATAATGCGTGGTTGCATAAATAAAATATAAAATTGGTCGAATGCTTGATCACCGATATGCCAGCACTCCTTTATCGTTTAATTCTGCAACTAGTCTAGAGTGGTGAGGGTTTAAAGGATGAGTTATTCGTGTCTTTTCCATATATTGCTAAAATGAGTCGTTTAACCACAACATTAAAGAATTGGATTCCAGCGTGTTTATTGGAATAAATTCGTAGACATAATTTAACAAACGCGTAAAGAAAGACCAGGAATGTTGACGCTGAAACCTACGTGCTCAGGTCTCATGAATACTGCTCGGAAAGCTTGAATGAATACCACCGCTTCCATCGTTACTTGCACTAGCTGATAACAAACAGACACGTAGCGAAACCAAGTTTCTAAGGCTGGTCTGGTTTGAAAACAGCATAACTTCAGTAGCTGCATCAGTAAACGAAACATTCGCTTCTTCAGCCCTACTCTGTAGCCAGACTGTACAGATAATATGTTCGAAATGTTTAATCATCTCTTTTAAGTACCTTTCATGGTAGGTGAATTTGTTATTGGACTTCTTATGCGTCATATTTGAATCTGCCAAGACGCGGAGGAAATGAGCGAGTGAGTGAGCAAGCAAGCGAGTGAGTGAGTGAATGAGTGGTTGGGTTAGTGAGTGGATGAGTGAGCGGGTGGGTTGGTGAGTGGACGAGTGAGTGGGTGGTTGAGTGGGTGAGTGGGTGGGTGAATGAGTGAGTGAGTGGGTGGGTGGATGGGTGAGTGAGTGAATGGGTGAGTGGATGTGTGAGTGAGTGAGTGAGTGAGTGGATGTGTGAGTGATTGAATGGGTGAGTGGATGTGTGAGTGAGTGAATGAGTGAGTGGATGTGTGAGTGAGTGAATGGGTGAGTGGATGTGTGAGTGAGTGAATGGGTGAGTGGATGTGTGAGTGAGTGAATGGGTGAGTGGATGTGTGAGTGGGTGGGTGCGTGAATGAGTGAGTGGGTGAGTGCGTGAATGAGTGAGTGGGTGGGTGGGTGAATGAGTGGGTGGGTGGGTGAATGAGTGGGTGGGTGGGTGAATGAGTGGGTGGGTGGGTGAGTGAGTGAGTGAATGAGTGGGTGGGTGACGAATTAGTCGCTGGGTGAGTGAGTGTGAGTGAGTAATGAGTGAATGATTGAGTGGGGTTTAAGGGCCCGTCGACAACGAGGTCCGACGAAGACGCAAAATGTACGTACTCATACCCATATATAGGCTATATGACCCAAAAAATCTGTATTTTTACATACTAAACATTTTACATCTATTTGTACGCGGTAAAGAAATCGATTTAAATACATTTTCCCACTTAGCAAACGGTGATACAATTTGAACTTATAGTACGTACGATTTATTGAATCAAACGCTGATTGTATGCAAATTTTATCACGTAATAAAAGATGTGAACCCTTTTCCTGGATAATGCGTGGTACGTCCTAAAACTTATGGTACGAGTTATAGAATTAAATGCTTTAATAAATTCCGCGCTATTTTTATTTAACGCATTGACAACTGGCACTGATAGCTTTTGACGAAAGACCGGAATGTTATTCCCAGCAAACTCTGCTAACTAAAGCAAAGTAATCGACTTCGGTATCAACGTGAACATAGCGATGGTGATCTTCATTGCGGTCTAGCTTTAAAGGCGTTCCTCAAATACCTTACAATTTCAAGCATTCAATGATAATTATGGATAATTATCCAAGATTTTGACTTAGGAGCGAATAACGAGGGTGTTCTTGATGTGCCACAAAACTGTCTGGAGTACATTTATTTAGCGTATAAAATTGCATTGGAGCGTAACCAATAAGAATGCACAGTTCCTTAGGTATATTTTAAGTTAAACACAGGTGCCAGAGAAGCTAACGGGACATAAAAAGCATGAAATTCTAAAATTGTCTTTGAGCATCCGGCTGTAAACCCAAGAGGTAAGAGAAGAATACTTCCTAAACCAGAACATCACATTCATGAGAAATCTTTTTCAACTTGTTTCTCTCACACGTGTCGAGCCATTAACAGGTTTGTAGTATGTCACCCTCAGCGGCTGACCTTGGAGTGTGACCGAGAAAATGTAAAAGGCCAGAACATTCATTTCTGACTCCCAGAGCAGTTTCTGGGAAAAAAAAAAAAAAGATAACTCCTCTACAGTCCTCACACACGATGTAGATACTGATTTGTTATGTTAGTCAGATGGAGAATCTGTTTTAGATAATGTTACTTAGTCAGTATAGTCTTTAATCATGATTAGACCTCGCATTTTAGGTAAAAACCTATTTTTTTTCCTCATGATATATAGAACACAAAAGTTGTGTATAAACTAATTATGGAAATATATGTTCGAAAATAGTGGACCTACGCAACCTAAAATCACCTAATTTCGCGTTAGAACCTATTTTTACCTAATTTTGCATTTTTCAGTTTCTTCACTTGGTAATGCGGAAACGCTGTGTAAGCCTGTGTGCCAGTCGTGCCTTGACAACAGTGTTTTGAAACTGGGGGAGAGGGGGTGCAGTGGGCAGCTAAAGGGCTTCTGCAGGACCTAACAACAGTGCATGATACTGCATTCATCAAATCACATTATGTATTTCTATTTCTCACCATTAATGCTCTAGAGCCTTCAGTCAAACTGGTCTACCAGCAACTGAGATTCACAGAACAGGTGACAGAAAAAATCAACTTGGTTCCTGGTTATGTTGGTGAAAAAGTTTCTTAAAAACTCTAATCAGTGCTTCAAACTAACACCGGACTGACAGTTATTCCGCACAGTGGCTGACATAATACCAACATGAATGTGCTGTTCCCTTGCGCCTAATACCAACATTTAAATATGCTCTGGCGACATCAGTTGATGTGGAACGCTCATTCTCGTCTTATAAGATGGTGTTACCTGACAAGCGATGCAGTTTCTCAATGAAAAAGTGTTAGTTGTTTATTGCGACATATACAATAAAGACAGTCAAATGTTTCGACTAATTTGTAATGGGAAATACAAAATGTCATTTTTGTTCACCTATTTTTGCACTTTTAGAACCTATTTTGATTTGTGATAGAACCTATTTTAGGTACCTAATTTAAGATTTTTTGGAACTAAAAGTCCGAGGTCTAATCATGATATAATATTAATTCAATAACTCACGCCCTTGTTCCCGAAACAAGTCTGTGCTTGCTTAACTAAACCCCGTTTCTTAAGTTCTGCTTTGAATTGACCTAATGGGAATCTTAAATCGGCTTTACATCAAACTATTTCTGTGCTTGCTTATGTATAAAGCATAAAATTTAAGTAGTTAACAAATCCAAGCTGAGTGTAGATTATGCTTCTGCATATTCCTAAACCTGGCCGGGAGGGCTCGGGGCGCTGACCATGTCCCACCCTCCAGGACTGCACCCCACCAATGACGCCTGTAGTGGGCATAGGTGGGGGACGCAGCGGCTGGGCGGCAAGCCTTGGCCCTTCATGGGCTGTTGCGCTAGCGTAAAAAATATATATTCCTAAACAAACGTTTTCACAGTAATGGAAAATGTAGTTTTGATATTTGTGTACGATATTTTAATTAGCAATGTTAAATAGTTGTGATCCGTTACTTTAGTTCCCTTTCCATATGTAACATACGGGCGGTATTAGTTCAGGCGAACTGACTATGCAATTCCTATGATTGATTCCCAGCTGCAGGATGGGAAATTTCCATTAGCCAGGATTATTCTCCATCCTAGCCAGAGTCTGGAAGCATAAGCGAGAATGTAAATGTGTGTATGTGTAAAGTGAATTTGATGCTTGTACAGAAAACCTAACGAAAACAAACCCAAACATACACAATAGTAAATAAGTGAATGTCATTGCCGGTGACTAATTGTTGCAAAGGTAACGTCGCCGATATGACCTTAGATGTCAAAAGCGGCATATAAATGGGATAATAAAGAATAAAAAAGCTGAAAATGTATAAAGAACACACAGTTGCAACATCTAAAGTTTTCCGAGAAATATGAACCTAATAAATGGCGATCTGAATCACAATGGAGAAATCAACACTGAACTACAAGAGGAATGCATTGTTGAAAATGCCTCTAAGAGGTGGTTCCTCGTGAAATATAGGCTAGGAGACGGAAACTGGTTTTGGTTGTTACTCCATATAAGCATGTGATTTTATAATCTCTTTTAGAACCTTCCGAAAATGCGTCTCATACTACTGGTGTAGGTATGTAGGCAGAGAAACTCCTCGCTTTTCAGAAACCAAGAGATTATCTGGACAGCGCTTAGGAAACAAATACTAACATTGGTACCTATGCACGAAAAAAAAAAAAAAAATAATAAAATAAATAAATAAAAAAATAAACAGAGAAAAATCCTACTTTTCCCTAAAACTATTAAGAAAACCGCCTGAGACTGAGATTAAAAACCCTTTTGAAATGAAAATCATCGACACCGAGTTTATTTTTATAACGAAGATTCTCATTGCCAGTTTTTGTATGTATTGCGAACAATTTCTTATTTAGGAGGGAGTCTAAGAGCATGATTGAACATAACTCTAGGTATTTTACTGCAAGTGTGTTCAAACTCCTAAAGATAATCTTATAGATAAAATGATATTATCATCACCATCACGACCTATAAAAACACTGTCTTTTATCATTTCAATTAGAGGAAGAGCTCCCAATTCATTCGTTGTATCTGAAGTGTATCTATTGTAATGCATTTTATTTTTATTTGTCTTACAATTTAAAATACCAAGTCAACAGTCTTTCGATTCATAGGCCATAAACTGAAACGGGCTCTTCGAAATTGCGTATAAACTGTGAGTGAGGATTTGATCTGTGTCAATCAATTGTCATCTGCCAACGAAATCGCTGAAATAATCCTGTCATGTCGAATTCCCAGCTCTTCCTAATTGTTTAAGCAAGAGTGTAGGTTGTTTAAACACATGAAACTTAGCTGGCAACAGATTAAATCACACAAAAACATGTTTGATTATAATTTCACATGATAGAAATTATTATTGAACGTACTGCTCGGGAAAGAATATCACTAAAACTCGCATTACTTGGGAAAATACTCTCCTAAAAATAGAGGAGCTCTTAATAGGAATACGTACTTTAATAGTGGTTATGTATACTGAGTTTTAAATTCCAATCTGTGTTGTGGAATAAGTATGTTGTATCATAACATTTCTACAAATATGAGTAGCTGGGCCACTGCTGTAGCAAACTTGTGGCCATAATCTAAGTCAACGCTTGACTTTCGAGCAACGTAAAACCACGTTCCCTGCAGTTCCTCTGTGGGTCACCAAAGCAAACCAGCTGTTCCGACATCAGAAGTATTTGAACTATAATGTTTAGCATTCTGGGCTTTTGATGTTACAGGTGTACTCAAAACGATTCACCTCTGTCTTAGTACACTTAACAATATAGTCAAAAAGGAAATACTTTGGAATATGTATGCTTTTCGGGACCCTGTTTATGGGATGTTTTGCATAAACCGTTTGAAAGATTTCTCTATGCAACTGAAGTTTTAGAAATTACAGTTCAGTTATTCGAAATTGCGAGGTATGTGATTTCAAGATTCGCTGCTATCATTCATGTCTGATAAGCAAATATAAATGTATCCATCGCTGGAATAGCGTGAGCCAAAAAAGGGATTAACAATCATCCGTTCTCTAATATTGAATGGGTGTCTTAATGTGGTAAGCTTTCTAATTTTAATTTTTCAAGAAATCGTGGCCTCGAGTGGAAACAATCCCATAATAACATAACTACACCACACAAACAAGATAATTAACATCATAAATTCTGCTGGCCGCCCATAAGATAGAAGCACTGGAACGAGGGAAGTGTGTCAGATATAACTTAGATACAGCATGGAAGAATGGAAGAAAGAAGAAACCTTAATGCTTTAAGTGCTATCATGAACTGTTACATTAATATTGGGTATGTCTCTACTTTAAATCAGCGCTTAAAGCTGCAATTCCTTTGCTGAGAAGCAATAAAAGATGTTGGAACTTAAGAAAACACAATTTTAGAAAAGATAAATGCAGTTCAAAAAATTCTGCCGGTTGTTCATAAATTGTACGATTTTAGAATTACCTACGTTGTGTGAAATACACATTCCTTCTATTTTTCGGTTAACGGTATCACTTCCGAGAAGAAGCACCTATCCCAAGCTATGTCTTAATTTGATTTGCATTACTCCGTCACGAATTAATTTCAAACGACATTACCCAACAAAGAAATTATATAAAACGTATATTCCGTATCTGCTCGCAAATAAACTACGACGACTTCTGCTACACGTGTCATTTCAGGGTTGCTTAGAAATATATCCAAGCCTAAATTAACATCTGATGCTACGATGCTGTGAGTGTTATGGGCTTAATAGCTTACACCAGCCTTGATGCCACTTCAATAAAGTGGTTTGTGCCTCTTGAAACCTATTGTGATTTTTGTAGGAATCTATCATCAGGTTCGTTTTAGTTAAAGAACCCAATTTTTGTTGCAGATATTTTCAGAAGCAAATTTGATTGGCATCCGCTAAAGAATGGGTCAAGCCTGTGGTTTTAGAAATATGTACATTCTACAAAGTTGAATTTTTTTATTTATGGACGCTCTGTAACTACCTTGGTTCTCAGTATCCCATTCTATATTGGGCGTGAATGACCGTTTAAGTTTGCTAGAAGGCATCTTTACCAGGCTTGAGATTCTTTACGGTGACGTAAATCTAAGACACGGGCCCAGAGTCTTTACTTGCCTTTGAAAAGAAGCCATACCAAGAATGCTCCCCGTCCCCAGAGTAACTCCTCTATAAAGAGAATGCCCTTATCGCCCGGCCGCTGCAGACTAAGAATTTTTACGCTCGAAAAAAATCCACCCTCCTCCACCGTGTTTAAACCCGCGGCCTTGGGAACTAGAGGCTAGAAAGTTACCTCTAGAACACGGAGGATGACCACCAATCAAATGGTAAACGTGCCCTTGAATCTCAGAAGTAGACATAAGGTTGGAATCACGAACCCCTCTAGCACAAATTACATAATTTGATATGCCATGTTGTATTTTCTAATCTTAATCAGAAAACGCGCTGACAATATTGGATAGGCGCATGTGTTAAAGACATCTACCCGAGTCACAACGTAGCCAATTTTTGCGTTACACATACAGCAATTGGTATACGCAGACGACCGATCTACACTGCAGTTTAGTGTGAACTATATCTGGAATAATATACAAGTTTGGGCTGTTGTTGGGGGTGGACTTTTGTTATGCGCTGTGCATTTTGCCGGGTTCTCCCTGAATTTTAGAATCATTGCGTGTGAGATTCTCTTATTTCTGTAGCATAGCCCGGGCTGTTAGATGGTTCCTATTGTAAAACTGTGTCCGCAACATTTCAGAGCTAGATTCTACAAATTGGATGTTAATTACCCTTGCCGCGGAAGTGAGCTGCGATTTTGATTTAATTGCCGCACCGAGTCATAGCCGTAAAATATTTTAACATATGTTTACAAGTCTATTACATATCATCTGCATCTGCCGTATAACAAGCTTAACAAGAATAGATAGCTCAGAATACCAAGAGAGCCGTGGAATCTGACGTTAAGAATAGCGTACACCTACTATGTTCGTGTGGCCAAAATACCGTTTTAGAAAACACTTTCTTGTTGATTGTGATTAATAACTATACTATTTACAAGCCGACAGTGTATGTAATATGGTTTAAGCAATGCACCAGTGAACAAAGTCAGATAAGTAGTTTTTGATACCTTCAAAGAAAAATTCCACATTGTGATACGGAAAATACTTCCATGGGACCCTTTATGGGGCACACGGGGGCCAACTCAGAATTTTAAACGAAAAATCCTTAGAATTTTTAGTTTATATTCTGGTGCCCCTCAATAGACTAAACAACTTTTAATAAAACATTTTTTTCTTAACTGAATTTTTGAGCTGTTATAATATGGTTTCATTAGAGTTAAGAGCCAGATCTCATGAACTTGTAGAGGAAATAAATTACCAAATGAAAGGATATGTGTATAACTTTTTCAAAGCCACTTGGACTGCCAAAATACAAGACTGTATGTATTTCATATTAATTATTTACTGTCGCTCTTCAACATTCAGAAATATGGCAGACTTTGATGTGAGATAGATGTGATTTAATACCAGGATGTCGCATTTAAAATTCAAACGACTGGGACACAACTACTTAAGTCTGAAAGTGTAAAGAATAAGAATCCCTTGATAGTGAAATCAAAAGCAAATGATGAAAATATTATCAATATCGATGTTGCTGTAGGAGTAAACCCACAGATATGTCAAAGTGAACTATTGTGCAAACACAGCGGGACTAGCCGCATTTTAGTATGGCGGATACAAAAGTAACGGAAATACTATCCTTACCATATGTATTTGCATCAATACCTCATACTAAGATATTTTCAGCTTTGAGTTGCTTTTGTGAATGGTTATACAATTATATTGCAGAGAATGGCTCATTCTTGGTAAATTTATTTTCAGGTGAAGCAACATTCTCAAATAATGGGCATAGCATGATATGCATTACTGGGAATTTGAAAATCCCAACTGGATGAGAATCGTGCCTTTTCAGCATCGTTGGTCGCTTAATATTTGGTGTGGAATTTTTAATGAGCTTTTCATTGGCCCTCACTTCTTTGAAGGCATAATTGCTGGTGAATCATATAGCCATTTTGTCAACCATAAATTACCTCCGTTGTTGGAAAACGTGTCCTTCAATGTGAGAAGGGATATGTATCTGCACCACCACATTTTGCAATGTATATACGTCAACTGCTAAACCAGAAATTTGGTTATAGTTGGATTGGACGTGCTGCACCTATCACATGGCCTCCTCGTTCACCCAGCATAACATTGGACTACCTTTTGTAGTGACACATAAAACAGAAAGTCATGTTTACAGCACCTACAACCAAAGAGAATATTCCATTTCGAATATGTGAAGCTTGTCGCATTATTGGTTCCCGTGTGTTGTTAACAGTTGGAGAAACCCTTTCCAAAGGAATTGCCAAGTGTTAAGATGTTAATGGAGGTTATTTTGAACATTTAATCAGTAATTTAGAGTAATAGATTGGGTATTTACTGACTTACTTATTCGTTTAGTGCTGTTTTCTTCAACGAGTATTGTACCTATATGTCAGTGGAAACAGCTCCAAGAGCTCAACAATTCATTTGAGAAAGAAGTTGTTTGGTCTATTGAGGGGAACCAGGATACAAAAAGACACCATGTTTCCATTTAAAAGTCTGAGGTAGGCCCCCTTGTTCCATAAGGGTGAAGTGGAAATATTATCCAGTTTGGAAGACCCCTTGCCGGAATAAGATTTGGAATTCTTCGTGTTCTTTTCTCTCATAATTTAAGAGATATTCATATGTAACACTTTAACTAGGCATCTCTCTCATTCTCTCTCTCTCTCTCTCTCTCTCTCTCTCTCTCTGTGTGTGTGTGTGTGTATTCATGCTCCCTAGGCTAAGTACAAAGAACGTAATTCAGGAATACATAGGTAATATACAATACTAAAAAATTATTATATACATGTATTTACGCAATTTTGTTACATTTATGCATCAGTCTTTATAAATATATGTAACATGTAATCAACATCTTGGCACTTAGAATAATGAGGAAAACCTCCAAGTCCGCTAACACTTATCAACACTATATCTTTTGATTGATCACTTTAACAACTTAGTTCGCCTTTCTTGCCTTCCTGATCTCCCTCAACTAGCTCATCATGAAGGTGGTCAGCGCTCAGTGTAGTTGAGAAGGTGTTTGTAACTTTTAAGAATACATTAATGAATATGTGGCACCAACGAACGTTATAAAACGCACAGAAATTAATGGCCAATAATATAACTCCCTGAAATATTCAGGTAACTGTATTGTTTAGCACCCAGGTAAATAAATTAATGAGCAAAGTATTCAAAAGCGACGTCTGCCGGCATACCACATCTTCTTTGACGCTAAACTAGCGAAGTGGTGAAGGAGTAGAAGATGCTCTATCACTTCCAAAGAAATTGAAAGTTGTATTAAACGCACCATCTGATACAGTGTTCAAATCTCCATACACATAATTGGCGTGAGGGTCGCTGAAAGCCACGACGCTGCCGTATGTTTCCTTATTGACTTCTGGTTTGGTGGTTTCCCGGCTAGAGGAAGATGATGCTGTTGGCGACGACGACGACGATGACGACGATGACGATGACGATGATGACGCTGACCACTGCACGCCTTCAGTTTTGTTTGAACTATTGTCTGGTGAAGTGATGTCCTCCTGGGAATAGTTTCTAGGCCTAAAATACAAAGCAACTTTGTTGTTCTTGAACGAGAAAGGCAAAGAGTTGAGTCCTTCTTGAGAATCCTTCCCTTCGCTGCCAATATCGAGGCTTCTGCCCTTTTCTTCTGTTAGAGTCGAAGCTGACGCTGTAATATCGTTATTATCATTTCTAGCTTCGACATTTTCTTCTGGTAGTGCTACTGAGACCTCATTTCTCGATGACCCTTGGCCTTCCAATTCCTGAGGTTTAGGCTGATATTCAATTACCCTGTTTGCTGAGGCGTGTTGCAAGTCATCATGGCCTACACCGTAACCTTCCTGGTGACCCGAATGTTGCTGTTGGGGAGTATGTTCAATAGCAGCGATTATATCCTTAAGAAGTCCATTGGATAGGACTTCTTCATGAGCAACATCTCCTGCTCCGGAGGCGCCACCTGCAGGTTGTATCTGCAATGTATAGCTACCATGGGCTCCTTGAACAGGAAAATGCTGCACACCGCCGTTTCCTCCTCCCGGCACTCTTGGTTCAGGCGCTCCGCCGTGATGCGCAGATGAACTAAATGACAGTTCTTGGGATTTAAACAGGTTATCCAGATCTTGTGGAAGTCCATAACTGCTCAAAGCTTGCGATACCGACGAGGAAGTGCCATCGTCATTTGCTGCTAGAGCGAAGGAGGAGCTGCCACCAGATGAATGATGGTGGCTATCACCAGTGGATGAAGAATGATGCGCGGACTGGTCAAGATTAGGAGCACCGTATGTGTCTGATGTGGAAGATAGGGAAGGAGCACCATATAAACTGGATGGCGCAGGAGGAGGTTGTATCCCGGAATTGAGAGAGCTAAAGGAATGTGACTGAGATGTATCGTAATTCTGAGAAAGGGAAGAGAAACTGAAGGATCCACCAGAACCACTTGATGAAAATGGTGCACCATAACTCGTTGGCAGAGGCTGGGAACCAGCAAAGCCATTTGAGGGCACGAAGCTAGTAGCTCCACAGTTATGACCGCCGGAATGAGAGTGGGATACTGAAGCTGAGGTACTATGGGCGCCAAACGAAGCACCTCCATGGAAACCAAGAGAACTGGCGCTTCCGAAAGATCCACCAAAGGCAGGCGGTGGGGATAAACCAAAATCTGAGGCAGAAGAACTGGAAGAAGAAAAGGAACCCAACGATATACCTTCAGGCGAACCGTATATTATTGCTGGTTTACTTGTATCTTTGGCTGAACTAGCCGGATCTGGAACTGGAGGTGGAAGATAGGTGGGGCCTTTAGGTTTAGTGATACCGAAAGCATTGTTCTGGGCAACTGTTTGTCCGATGGATGTAATTAAGCCAGGGGGAACAGGATCACGGAACTTCACTGGCACTTTTGGCATGACGTTAGTCCCTGAATGTTCATTGAAGTCAAAAGGTTGTGGCACCTTCATTTCGTATCCTGGACTTTTAGTTATAACGAATGCCACGTTTGTAGGAGGAGCACCATATTGGCCGCTAGGAACCGATAAGCCGTTCGAGTAACCAGACGAAGATGGTGGTGGTGGTCCATAGTCAGTTGAGGGAGCAGATGGCGATGGTGCACTTGGAGGCGGTCCGTAAGAATCACCTGGCGGAGGTGGAGGCGGTCCTCCATAGAGATTACTTGGAGGCGGTGGGGGTGGAGAATCTCCTAAGGAGGGACCTATAGATTGGGATATAAGACTAAACAATTCATCATCACTTGGGGGAGGCGGACCTCCGTAATCAGTAGCCGGATGTGGCAGATGAGCATCGCCTACAGCTGAAGGAGCACCATATGAAGAGCTAGGTTCAGATGGTTTTGGCGCGCCATAGCTATCGCTTGGAGGAGGGGGAGGAGCTCCGTACTCATCGCTGGGACCTGAAGACTGCGGGGGCCCATATTGGTCACTTGGAGGTGGGCCATAATCCAAACTGGGAGAGACCGCTCCACTAGGAGGTGGGCCGTATGAATCAACTGGTTTTTTAGCCACTAGACCAGGAATCGGTTGCCATCCATCATATTTAATCTCCGGTGGCGTTGGAGGAGCTCCTACTCCCGGTGGCGGTCCATACGAAGAACTAGGTGGTGGTGGAACAGGCGCTCCATATGTCACTATCGGTTTAGACTTTGGCGGTGGAGGTACATTAAATGACGGGGATGGTGGACCATATGATATGGATGGAATATTTGGCGGCGGGCCATACGAAGGCTTCGGCTTAGGCGGAGAACCATATAATGGTTTGGGAGGCGGACCATAAGATGATTTTGGTGGTCCGAAAGAGGCTTTTGGACCTTTGGAGGAGCCAAAAGACCACGATGATGTCTTAATAGGGGCACCGTAGACTGGTCGCAGTGGCTTTGGTGGGCCATATGATGAAGAAGGGATATGGACAGGCTTTGGGGGGCCATATGTGGGCTTTGGTGATTTTCCAGGTCCTTTGCCATTGAGAAATGAGGGTGGGCGTCCAAAGGAGGGTTTAGATGATCCAAAAAGACTTGCTGATGGTGGAGGAGGATCAGGTGGTGGAGGCACAAATATAGCATCATGATGATGTTTTCCACCGTGACCGAAGCCTTTCAGTTTAATTCCTCCTCCTCCCCCTCCTCCAAATCCACCCCCACCCCCGCCGCTACCTCCTCCGATAAATGGAATGCCATACGAGGTGGAAGGTGGCCGTGGTGGACCATAGACCGGTTTTAGTTTAGATAGTGGAGGTCCGTAAGAAGAAGAAGGCTTTTTGATGGGAGGTCCGTACGATCCAGAAGGTGGTGGAGGCCTGAAAGAACCAGAAGAAGATGGAGGTCCATATGAGCCCGATGGAGGTCCGTATGAGCCCGATGGAGGTCCATGAGATCCCGAGTGAGAAGAGTGTCCA
The DNA here is from genome assembly GCA_030765045.1 of Tenodera sinensis. Lineage (NCBI taxonomy): Eukaryota > Metazoa > Arthropoda > Insecta > Mantodea > Mantidae > Tenodera > Tenodera sinensis. The sequence goes on from CM060964.1 coordinate 313,873,275, forward strand.
TTTGAACTCGAAAACGATGAACCACCAGAATGGGAGGAATGAGCATAAGAAATCGAAAACGAGGGAGAGCCATGAGATCCCGAATGAGATGAGTGGTCATTTGATCCCAAAAACGATGGTGGTCCATAAGAACCCGAAGGAGATGCTGGAGGCCCATAAGATCCGGATGGAGGCGGGGGGCCAAAAGATCCGGAAGGTGGTGGAGGTCCATATGAGTTTGAAGGAGGCCGGAACCCGCAATCGTGGCCAAAGCTGCCGCCACCGCTGAATCCTCCGTGGTCTCCTAAATCACCTCCGTGGCCGGTGCCGTGGAAACTTGCTTCTCTTCGCTCAGCCTCTTGAGTGGGCGCCGGAGCTTCTGTCGTCGAGGACGTTATGACGGCGGAACTGTGAGGCACGTTCAACAAAATGCATATCGTCGCAACCAAGGCGATGTATACCTGCAATGCAAACAGTAACGTTAGATAGGAATATCTACAAACAAATAAGAGTAGTTAATACATTTCTAACACATCAGTACACGTTAGTTCACATAGGTCAGTAACAGCTTGAGATGCATTTTAAAAAATTACGTTGAAGAATCTGGTTCAAAGCGCCAGCATATAAGTATGCCGGAAAATTTCCTATTTCAATCAATGTAATTTAGCAATTGCATATATTCGAGCTATTAAAATTAACGTGTTGCAGAGTACTCAAATGCTAAACAATACTTCTGAAGCTTAAAACAAGCTATTTTAATGACTGTCTCTGTGATTTATTGGTCAGTGTTCGGGCTTCTCAACCCAGAAATCCCAGGTTCGACTCCTGGTGGGGAATATTATTTTACCCAGAATTATTCCTTATCCTCAGTAGAGTCTGGTAGTAACAATGCGGGAGTGAATGTGAGTTTGTTCGCTCTAAAACTTAAATAAAGTGCCAAGTTAAAAGTTTGTTAGTCAAAGAGTAAAAAAACCATCAGTTCGTTAAAGTCACAACCCTCGATATGATCACAGAAATTAAAGCGGACTGTATAAATGAAACAAATAAGAAAAATCAGATGTGTTGCACTCACATGTCCTCTAGTGAACCTTATGTAAATTATTCTTACAGATGATTACTCATGCATCTACAAACTAAAACTAAACCTCCAGCGCAACAGCCCATGAAGGGCCAAGGCTTGCCGCCCGGCCGCTCCGTCCCCCACCTCTGCCCACTACAGGCATCATGAGTGGGGTGCAGTACTGGAGGGTGGCCCTCCCGGCCAGTTATGCGGTCTTCACGACCTGGGCTCGCTACTTCTCCATCAAGTAGCTCCCGAATTGGCCCCTCCGGGATCTAACGAGGCTGAGTGCACCCCGTGCCAGACCTCTCAGCGGGGATTCATCCATCTACTTCATATTATTCGACATAAACATTTGTAGAAGGATTTTATTATATATTTATTTGTAGATACAATGAGTATAGAGGCTTAACCAATAGACAAATCTCATAAGAGCTGGTTGCTGTGTGACAGTGTTGGACATTCCGTTCTCTTTGCATGAAGTCTACGAGATAGTAAAAAATAAATAACTAAAATAGGGTTTAAAAGTTGCTTCCAATTTGAGAAAAGTATAAGTATTTTAAAATGAAAACTAATAACAAGAAATATCTCGGATATGGTTAACTCCACAGTATCACTGAGTATGTGTGTGTGTGTGTGTGTGTGTGTGTGTGTGTGTGTGCGTGCGTGCGTGTGTTAGACATTAGTTGTGTGCTTTAACTGGAATCTGCATTTTTCGTGTAGTAAGATTTTGTCAATCTCTTACCGTTTGCCAGTTGTGCAAAAGTCGTTCATAATAAAGAGTACTTCTGAAGACATGCACACAAAATTTAAGGCGTGCATTTCATTTGTCACGAAAATATCCTAAATATACAGTATTTTAATCGGTACGACCATTTTTGAGAAAATCAAAATTTCAAAATATGTTTGGCGTGGGGGGATTTTGTAAACCTTCATGTTGCATCCTCGGAAGATGCTGACTTTAAATTCCTAGTTTGGTATGTAAAGAAATTTTCGTTTCTGAGTTGTGTTGTTCTCAGACACACACACACGCGCGCGTGGACGGACCTTTTTCTAAATGTGCTTTGAGAGGAAGGGGTGGGGTTCAGAGAGCCTCAAAACATGTATTTCCGGTGTAATCTCGACATTGAATTTACACAAGAATTGCATGAAGATGGTGAATTGAGCAGACGAGGAATGTGGGAAATTCTGGCTATATCTTACGATCTATAACCTATAGCCCTACAACTTTGAACCTTTTGAAAGAGATATGTTTCAAAATGTATGGTTACGTACGCAGGGATTTAATTTTATTACAGGTCCATGTGTTTATTTAACTGCATTACAAACTACACTTGATTTAATATAGGTTATCCTACAGAGCTATCCTTCTGTCATTTGTCATTCGCCCTTTACGTGTAGTTTTAACCGCGGATGGTAAGTAACCCTTTTTATAAATGTCCGTTACAAGTCCGAGCAGCGTCGAACTGTTAATGACAATAAATTCGCTGTTCTTGGGAATAACACGATAGGCTACACTGACTCGACATGATCCATACGGTGAACCTTTTGATGCATTTGCAGGCGGTGATGGAGGAACACGATTCTGTATTTTACCTATGAGCGATGAGTTATAGGTCTGTGTGAAACATTTGACAGTCGCGGTGCCGTTGTTGTAACCCCACAGTACATCAGCGAGCCGTTCCATTTTGTCCACATTACTGTTCCCTAACGCATTACGCTTGTTGCAATATCCTGACACCGTCTGCAAATTAAGTTGATGTCAACAGAATGGTATACGAGTCGTCCTGACGCAACAAGATGTACTTCCCTCACCCTGCTTCTGTTTGTGGTCATGTCATGTACTCCACCTATGTGTTCATTATTTCTCTTCATATTAGCTCCAAACTAAGCATTCTCCACCATGTGATATAAAATCCAATTTGTGCTGCTTTCACATCATATAAGCTTAAAATTACTAATGAGACGTTAATAGCTTCCCAAAAACGTTTAGAAAAAGAATGATAAGGCTGTCAAGAAATAAAGCGATACCTTTTATACTCCGAAGCAATAAAGGTCCAGAGAGGGAGAGAAGAAAGAGAGAGTATGTGTGTGCGGAGGAGGTTAGAGCAAACATAAATGAAATAACCTAACGAGAGAGACAGTACAATAAATTCCGCAATAAGCGTAATATGCAATGGAAGTCACCTTAGTTATACGATAGAGTCTATTTAGTTAACGCGTGTGCAGTTGCTCCACAAAGGAAATGTGAGCTACCCACGACTAATTGTCATAAATCCATTCCCACGCGTCTGAAAAGGGAAACCACTATACTTGTCCTTAAAGTCCAACAACAATGTTATTTTGTTTGTCCCCCCCCCTCCCCGTTTCATTACCACGAATGGTTCATGATAAAATATTGCAACTCGGCAGAAAGGACTCAGGAGGAGTGGGCCACCGTATTGTAAAAGGATTATAAGAGTTCCTTAAAGGAGGCGGCCGAACTGCACACTAAACGGACCCTACATGTTGACTCCACGTATCTTAACTCCACGTGGAGTCCCAGTTGCCAAAATTCTGTATTCCAGGTTTTTTCCCCCTGTTTCATTAGTTGCAAAGGTTTATAGGTTCATGTTACGATGGACTGAAGAGCAAGGGCCCATGTCGTGAAACGATTACAAGGGTTCCTCTAAGGGAGCGGCCGTCCTGCACACACGTTTGCTAAGCAGGTTTAACTTTGTTTAACTTGTCTCATGCCCAACGAAAGAGCAAGAGGCATGAAACGAGACGCAGATATCCATCCCTCTGTCTCTGTTGTTATGGGGAAGGAAGGTAAAGGTTTGACTCCTTCTATCCAATCATAGCTGGATTGAAGAGGAAAGTATCAATGAACTTCCGACGTCTCTGCCCGCAAACCACGTTTTCTACCCCTTGCCCATTACTTGTGTGGTAGAAGCGACCTTCCACTTTTATGATCCTCGAGACAAGCTAAGCCACCGCAACTATATTTAAGGAACATACACATTATGTTTGATGATTTCGGAGGAATATCTTAAGAGAATGAAAGATACATATAGCTACTAACTGCAAGCTAGTGTCGCTGAGTCATAATTTTCTTAGGAATCCCAATGGTGTTTTTCGCGTTTTTTTCCTTTTATTTCGGACAGTTACTTTCTGATTTAAGAGTTGGTATTGTTCCCCAATTTGGAAAACAGTTTGTACACGCTTTCTCTTTTTCTAGATGGCTAAAGCAATTGTCGTACTTTTAAGGAGCGGATCGCTATGTGATGGCCTTGACATTTCATGTTCTTTGCAAGACCACGAGAGAAAACGAATAGCGACTTACCACTTAAGAAAGCGTGAGTATTTGAAAATTCAAAACAATAACAAAGAATATTTAGAAAATGCTTAACGCCATTTTGTTAGGTTACGTAAGTTATATCGTGTAATTAGATCTCGATTTTAGTTAAGTAAGATGTCTTATCTCTCACGGTTTACCAGTATGCAAGTCACACAGAATGAAGAGGACTTCACAGGGAATTCCTAGAAAATTAAAGAAATGCATACGCTCGTTTTCATTTTGCCAAAACTAATCCTTGAAAAATCTAAAATAAAAGCTATATTGATAAATGAAGATACATTAACTTAAGAAGATATGTCTTGGCCGAAATGCAGAGCGCGTGAGAGAGTAAACACCTTTCCTGAAAATATTTTACTGTCCAAATTCCCCTTGACAAATAGGACGAGGCTGTGAACATCTGGAATTACAATTTCCTTACATTTAAACGAAGGCAAGAACTCCCTTATTTGCATTAATATTCCTAATTAGAAGTAAATAGATATTATCTCGGGAGGAAAGTTTGTAAAACAGGTGGGAACGCCGAGTCTTCTTTCTCAGTTCTCTGGTGGGTAATGAATGGTCTATGTGTGACATACTCCTGATCCGGTTAAAACGGTGCCATGCTTGATGACCTTGATGGGATACTTACTCGCTTTCATTGCCCCCGGTGTGGACATCAGGTCCCTTTCTGTGCCTCTAGTACACCCGAGCATCATAATATAACGGTACTCCTCAACCATTACCTTCTTCGCACTTGTATGGGTTATGTTTTCCACTAAACTCGTCTGGGCATTGTTCCCCACGTTTCCTTCCTTCAGGGCTGCCTTTCACTTCCCAATTTCCCAGAAGCTGCAATGCACTCCTTCGTCTACTTTTTTCCCCTTTCCAGGCAACTCTCTCACAAGTGAAACAACTGTTCATTAATTTTATAAGGTTTCTTGCATGAAAAGCAACAGACTTTGGGTAATGGCTTCAAAGAAGCATCTATACATACTTCCTGCGACCATTTTATACCTCGATAGTTTACTTTCTACACATCTTGCTTAACCCCCTGTAAGGCGCGCGCCATGGTAGAACACCGTTAGTCGAGCGGGGCCTAGTACACTCACCATATTTTTGTGTCTATATGCTTGCATTTATTTTTTTTAATTTTACTTTTCCTTCATTCCCATGCTTAGCTTCATTTAGCTTAAACATACATGGTTTTATTAGCATTATCTTACTAGATTGATCAAAGATAAATAAACGTAGTATGAGTACACTATACATTATAATTTGTACTACACTACATGGGAGGATAATAAATTGCAATATTACAACTTGCAATTTGAAATGTACTGTCAATAATAATGGTAATAACGATGATGATGATGATGATGATGATGATAAATCTGACAAGCATGTGATGTTACCTCCAAAATACATATTATTGTAACAGGTGGCTTTCATCCAGTTCTTTATGATCAGCTTCTGAATCTAAAGGTACCATTTTCAGTTTGTCTTCACAATTGGAATCATTTGATTCATACAAATTCTCATACACGTGTAAGGTATCATCACAAGGTTGATGATGCACTTCTTCCAAATCTTTGGGATTTTGTACATCATACTCCTGTTCATGAGAAGCAGTAACATACTACTTGCAGTATTGCACAACTAACGAGGAAAAACAAATGCCAGCATAGGCGCAGAGTTTGATTGATCTTTGCTACACGTAACTGCTGATTAGTATTTCTTGGAGCTAAAGAAATAAACAGAGCTTGTCGCTACACTAAACGGTCAAGGAAGGTGTAGTCAGGCGGTTGCTTATAGGCGCGTTCGTTCGAAAACTATAACGTTTATATAAACGTAGGGGTTTTCTAGGCCCTTAGCGACCAAACGCGCTTAAATACGCTATCAAAACGGGTCTTTTGTAACTGTTTTGTTATTCTCAGAACCAATTATATGCTTTATAATGGTTGTTGTTGTTGTTGTTTTTTTTTTTTTTTTTTTTTTTTTTTTTTTTTTTTTTTTTTTTTTTTTTTTTACAAACTTGGTTCAACATTGAATACATAAGCATGCACATGTGCAATAAAATGTTTAAGAATTCGATTTTGGGGATAGTTTCAGGTAGCCCATTTCTAAGTATAAACTTCGCTTATGAATCCAAAATCGATAAAAAAAAAATTATCCAAAACAAGTTGCCTACAATTTGGTATGATAAACAGTAAAAAAATGTTGAATGTTGCTCATAATTTCATTTGCACTTTTTCAAAACATGTTAAAAGCTATATTTCTTGAAGAACATTAGTTAATATTTTACAAGCACTTTCAAAAGTGTATGCTCAGATATGCAGTATGCCCAACAATATATTTTTCTTGAATGGTATCCCGTAACTTTTTAGTTTTAATGACCGTTCCATAATTGGTAAGATTAATTATTTACATAAAAGTTAATTTGGTTTCTTTGTATATTAATCTAATTAACCCATGTTGCGTCTTTGTGGCCATAGCCATTCTAACTGCCGTAGGATTTCTAACATACACGTACAAGATAAGATATCCAGAATTTTGGTGAAACCCTTACGCTTTATACTTTCGAGACCCAACTCTATGTTAGACATTTCTCTTCCAAATATAGCCATTTCTTTTTATTAAGTTAATTTTAATCTCAAATTTTCAGTCTTTTCTTTTACACTCTAGAAGTCGTGTACATTTGACTAACATTCGGTTTCTTAAGGCAACAGCGAGGATATGTCACATAGGCAAAATTTCGTATTGAATGCTCTGTGATCTGAGACAGAAGCTTACATTATTATCAACGGTATTATATAAACCTACATAAACAAGCAGAATTTGTAATTTGTTCTGGCGATGAATAACACTTTGAAGGTAAGCATGGCCAAGTTTGGATAAATTCCAGCGCACCCACCGAGGGAGTTCATGCCAGTAAAGGGGATCTGCAAGTTTGGAGGTTGCAACACAAGCAAATTAAAATTCCTGCCGGTACCGAAATAACTTTCGCTTTATTGTGTTAATACAGTACTTAAATAACGAGCGTTTTAATGAAGAGTTGAGAATACTCAATGTTTTGGTTTGTTAAATATGCGCTGGAGAGTACCCAGTTCTTATAAAATAGCGTTTTACACAGGCACAGATGTTGAATTACTCGCCCTCATTTAAATTGCAGCAAGCAATAAAACTACAGAGGCAAGCTTTTCTTCACTCCTATTATCCAGTAAGTTCCCGGTGGAAAATCAGTTGTCTAACAATCACACGGCTTTCTTTATTAATTCTTTATTTGCATGGCCATTCTACGTACAAAGCTTGCTTTTGTAACTCGCATTAATTACCATAAATATATGCCGGAAATCACGAATGTTGTAACTTGAGACAACATTCAATTCTTCATTGCAATGCTAGCCATAGTAGAGCACTACTGAAAGAAATATGCATATGTGTTGTACAGTTTCATTATTAATTTAGAAGAAACGGACTCAGATGAAAACGAAGACAAAGGATCTACTTCTTTCATTGCAGAAGATGGAGCGATTGCTACTTGTTCACAGTCCAGCACTGATTAAATGGAAAGGTCTACCCTCTTCCGCCTTTCCATAACAACAGAGACAAAGGGGTGAATACTTGCTCCTCTTTTTAGCAAATCTCCTTCTTTAAGCACGAGACAAGTAAATCCAAATACGATATGGAGGAATTCGTGTGTTTTTATAAGACAGTCATGTGTCTTCCTGTTTTTTATACATTTTAATTAATTCTGAAAAACTAAATTTACGCTAGAAAAGTATATGTTCTTTAATAACACGACGAATATAAAAACAATGAACGTAATCACTTAAATTATTCCGAAATAGTTTACTCGGTATTTACACAATGGTACTTCATTTCGCGTATCAATTTTAATTAGTGAAGAACGAACAGAAACCTACATATTTTTTACTCAATGGAAATACATATTCTAATTTTTAACACCCTTCTTTTCTGAATAATAAACCAGCGCTATTGTCTTTATTATTTTTTTTCGTGAATTATAGTCCTAATGGCATTAGGTAAAACAAACAGATTACCATAATCTTACATTTGAGTATTTAGGTCTAAGTTGTTCTAAACACATATTACAAAAACAGATTCAAACCTCTATAGACTCAAAATTCAGTGCAAACGTTAAAGAAGAGAATGTGCGAAAATTCTCGAAGTAAGCAATGCCATTTTGTTCTGGTGCAAAAGACGTTAAGGTGAAAGGAAGTATGCTTACATTACAGTATGAAAATCAGGAGCGCATTTATCACATGCTCTGTGGATTTAGGTTTCCTAGATGCCTATCTGTTATCTTTAGCTCGTTCTTGATTGGTTATCTTTAGAATGAAGCTCATGCATCAAACAACTTCACTGACTGTAAAGTTTTGAAATAATCAACCTACTTTTCGCTTTTTTAATTTCTGAACTTACCAATGCGAAACTGTTTTAAGGTATAAACATATATTGGACATATGCCTGATCAAGAACGAAGTTAGGAATGTGTTGATCAAATGTACTGAAAATCATATTTCTTGCTGTTTTGAATGTTAATGTCTAAAATGAATTCATTGGTTAAGAATAATTGGTAAACAGTCCCTTACCAGATTGATAATTTTCACTTTCTTTAGTAGAATACTTTTGAAAATAGCTAGGACTATGTTTACGTCAGAAGCGCTGCAGATTTTGGTTCAACTTCACATTTTGATTTTGTTTCAAGTAATATCAATGACTCATACTTGGGGTTTATATTTATGAAAGTGACTGTAAAACATCTATTAATATTTAAGAGGTAGAATCAGGACTGAAAAATTCAATGTCATAGCCGGCATTTGAACCACGAGCCTTCCGCTTATCGAGCGGCTGCTCTAACCCTTAAGCTACCATGGCCAACTTGCCAGTATGGCATTAAATTCCCCAACCGATTCGTACTTCCCAGTTAGACCACAAGGGAATTTCGAATCAGATATAAATACCGTAAGAGCGACTTACAATAGTAAGTGCTTTATGTCCCGGATTTAAATAACCTTTAGATGGTAATTATTATGCTGGAGTTAGCATACTGTTTTTATTCTCGCCATGTAGCTCTTGTGTGAAATATATTCAATGATACCCATAAGTCATCTAGTGCTTAAAAGTGGATTTATGTTGATCTGTGTGTCATGGCTTTGCTTTTGTCACTGTATTTTAAGAAAGAATTAATTTTCATAATTGGAAAAAAAAAATAATTACACAACCTAAAGCTTGAGTGACTTTCCTTCAAGTTTTAACGTAAGTTTATTTTCCCAGTTGTAGCTCCTACTCCTTAAATCTTCTTAATTACTCCTCTTGAGCTTACCACCGCACCTCCTGAACAAGTGAATTTTGGAGTAGCTCATTTGCTGCCTAACTGAGGGAATTATTTTCATTATATCGCTAGGTCTATGCTTGGGCATCAGAAGGCTTAGGACAACGCTATTGTGCTGGTTGAGGCAAACGAACGCGCTGTGTACGCATGTACACAATGAAGTAGGTAAAGCATACAAATGCGGGTTTACAAGTATAATTAATGGAAAAATAACTATCTTTCAATAGTCAAAAACAAGTTGCTCTTTATTTCCAGGAGGCTTAGATCTCGTAATATCAAAGATATATACCAGTGAAAAGTACATAATTTGGTTTTGTAACCAATTTTACTGAATGCTGCTAACCCCTCCAACTAGTCATGACGTCATTTCTTTCTGTATGCATCAAATGTTAGTGGCGTATGTACTAAACCTATTCGTAAGCTTCCTGTTTTCGAGTGAAACGTAAAATCGCCGAATTAAGCATCACGGGTTTCTGCCTGGTAGCCATTATAATATATCATATGTACATATCCCACCAAAGAGTTCTGTACTACGGACAAGATCCCATCAGTCGTTTACCGGCCTCAGGCAGAGCGAAAGTTGTCCATGATTAAAACAAAAATGTCAAAGAACCTTCAGTAGAAACTGAGTAATATAAGAGATTGTAATGTACATAACAAAAATAACCTTGTAGTCAGTTTGCTGCCAGGCACTTTCACCAGTTGGGATTCAAGTTTCGGAAAACAGTGCTTCATTTTAACAAGGAAATTTACGAGGAAAGATGTGAGAGGATAAGTTTTCCATAGACAAGCTAAACTTAGATGAAGTTGTCATCGCTAGCTGTTCCGGGAACATCATGCGGGAAGCCTTAATTTCCCATTTCCATTAGAGGAAAGTCAAGTATAGAGCTTCTTCTTCTTCCCGCCAAAAGTAACTCCTTTTGCTCTGTGTAAACTCACCTTGCCTATCGCCTCTAATATTCCAGCAAACATGTCCCATGCCACTTAACTATCCTCTCCATCTTAAGGCTTCCTTTCATTACCCTACATGTAGTGTATTTCCAGGCTTTCGTAATGATTTGCGCTTCCGTCTTTCACTTTTTTTTTTTCAATTCTTATACATCCATACATATAAGTACTACTTTCCTTCCTTGCAAACTTATTAGTTTATTTTAAATGATTTCTATACTTCTTCGCTCCTCTTTATTCCAAGGTTTTAGTTAATGCTTTCTGATGTCTCATCGCCCCCATCTGTTTATGCATTTTGGTTCCTCTTTGTTATGTAATCTAACATATATTATATCACTTTATTGGTAATTTCTATGTTTTGTCTCTTATCCTGTCTTTTTCTAATTCATTTCCCTTATTTTGTGGAGAAATGTGCTTCTCTTCTTTTTTAATTAATGAGGCCTTTATCTTTTTTGTGTTGATATTTTGGTCTTTCTTAATTTTTTATAAATTCGCTTTTTTATTGTCCTAGTTTTTCCATTACTTATTGGTAATAGGAGAAGAACCTTATTCTCATTCTTGTCATTTCTCTTCTCCAATTTTTCTTCTTTTTTTCATCTGTACTCTGTGGATCATTTTTTATTAATTTTCTCATTTTCTGTTACTTCAGTTGGTGCTTGTGTTCTTATTGCTCAAAAAGCTTTCCTCTTGTTTTCTTTCCCCTACAGGCTTTCGATCCATATTGATCTCCTTAATTCCACATTATATATTTTTTCTCAACTATTAGTTTTTACCATTCTCTTTACTCTCTCTCTCTGTCTCCCAGATAGTCTCTTCCACGTGTTTGGCTTCGCCTTTTCATTGTGAAATTTGTGATTGTTTATACTACCCTTCCTCAAGTTTGTTATTTAAATACTGTAGTGGTTCTTGTTTCTCACGCATGATTAAATTTTAAGACTCAGCTATTTGTGTTCCCTTTGGTCTCTTCTTTCCAACTTGGCGAACGCACGTCTTAATGTTGCTCAAGCACAGGAAAAGAAGGACATAGTGATGTCACTTATTCTGCATCTTTTTCTCTGTAATCCTAGTGAAACATGCATACTTCATTGCCAAGGATCTGTCTAATTGAATGACAACTCTGCATTTCATCACATATATTGTGAAACCAGAAAATGCTAATGGCAGGCACTGTGCAAATACAAAAGCAAATTATTCTTGATTTAGTGCTCAGCATGCAACGCGTTTCTCCTAAGAATAAATCTTTAGACACACGGAACACACGTCAGTGTTGAGAAAGTTGGTTCAAAATGCGTTTTATCTTTTGTGACGCCTGCCAAATGTAGAGGAAATATATTAAACTTAGACATTTTATATCCAGATTTCATTAGAAGTGCACGTTTTGTAGGCTCCTGAATACAATATTTAAGGAGGGAAAGGGAAAGAGGAAGCTAAAGAGCGTGAAATTACATTTTAATAAAAACTTATGCATATCTCTGTATGTCTGTGAATACCACAACTCAAAAACAGGAAGAGGAATACGTATTTAAAATCAAAATTACGGCAGATTTTAAAATACATATCGAAGATTTTCAAGAAATTCCTCAGACATGAAAGGCTTCGTTTGCCTGACGACTTTGATTAAGATGCCTTATATTTGAGGAATAATGACTACTGGAATCAAGAATAAAATGTATACCTTGTATATAATGTGAGCAAATCCTCTTCATTCTTTAAAGAAGTATACAATTGTTCAATATCTCTTTTTCTTCTTTATCTGATTATCCTCCGCGTATGGAAGACTGACATCCCCTAGGACTTACAGGACTGTGCCCAGGGTCAGATGCCTGTCGGGCAGCAGACGAACCTATGGACCAGAGTGAAGACGTGGAGGTGGGTGGTCAACCCAGCACCAAGTATGGTAGTGAGGAAGAGGAATTGGAGCAACTGATGGGATGAGTGGCGTGGGAAACCGGTGAACCCGGAGAAAACCCGCCCAGATGCTGCTTTGTCCTCAACAAATGCCACATGCGGGTCCCTGGGATCGAACCCGGGCCACCTTGGTGATAGGCGAACGGGTTCAAAATAAGCTTCTATTTGAATAAACTGTGGTATATCTCAAAACAAATGATAGTTATTTCTTTTCTTTTTGGTTGTTTGAGATAGACATTTTTTGAAACAGTTATTTATGTAACAAGTATACAATCTGCTGTTTGTGATACGAGTACATGTCTAGCGTGTGAGCGAAAGCTCACGCTCAATTTTTACGAGTGTTGCAATGAAAAGATTATACACGTGTTACATACAACGTTTTATACAATTTTAGCATCAGAATACGTAAAAATAATCAATACATTTTCTACATGAAACATAATGTATCAGACATCACAGAAGTATGACGTAATGTGTTTGCTAAGTACTCTTACTTCATATGTTTCAACACCGACAAAGGAATATCGAAGATAATGATAAAACTATTGAAAATATGGATTGTGTTCTGCTTGACATTTTGAACGAAGCCAAGACTGCTGAGAGTTTATTAATTCCAGAAAAATGAAAAGATGTTTGCGAAAATGAGGTGATTCTTGTGTTTGAATGTTGCTGCACGTGCAAGAGTGACGATTTCAGATTTTGTTTCAGGCACATTGGAGAAAATTGTGTTGTGGTGGTGATATCATTGCTGTCTTGTTGCCACGGTAATTAAGTCATTCATTTTCTAGCACCGGTGGCAGAAATAGTATGACTGCGCATGATTTATGCCGTCATAATAAGTAGTTTTAATGCTAGGATTGCATAAATTATATTTTTCGCATCGCTGTGGTTTGGCCAAGTGTTAGAGAAGCGTACAGAAACAAGGCTTATTAAGTATGAACTCACGCTTCCTTGTCATAATGAACGGCAATGAACACATCACACGTAGGTGAGTGAGGTCAGGAATCAATAAGTGAACATGTCTGTCTCGTACTTGTACAACACGAAGTGTCGTCATGCTCACAGAATGAACAAGCGTAACTGCAGCAAATAGAATCTTACGCAGTTCTGCATAAACAATGCAACTTCGGTCACGGAAGATGATGTAGAAAATAGCATTGTGTTGCACGAAGACAGCAGGTAGAAGTGTCAATTTGCTACTCCTTCTACTCTTTGAGACTTCAACATGACGGACAGACGTATTTTAAGGGATGCAGCAAAGGAAATACATAAAGCTACGACTGTATTTTGAAAACTCAGCATGAGAGGTACAGAGCAAATAAGGTAACAAAGTCATGTACAAGAATATTTCTGCAAATTTTACAATTGACAAGAGGAAGGAACAAAGAAGGTCAAGGGGCAGGGAGGGGGAGGGGTTGGCTGCCTCATAAAGCGTTAGTACTTTTCCTGAATACCGACTGGAAGAGATAACGAAGCAATCGCAATAGGCGAGGACTATGTTGAGAGAGAAATGGAACATTATTACATTTAATTTAATATTTATTTCACCAATAAAGGGCTTTTCTTGGCGCTATAATTCTACACGCAGCAAACAAAGACAACTCATGCTGAAGAATTATAGAACAAAAGTTAATTAATTTTTCTTTTATTCTTAATTCGCGTTCTTCCTAAGTATATTAATTCACCAAAGTTTAGAACTTTTTGTATCAAAATCACAATTTCCGCTGGAAGTAATATACTGCAACGAAGTCCAAAGGCATACGCTCCAAATAGTTGTGGTATCCCGCACTATGTCAGGGCTAACACCATTTTCCATCGCATTTTTTAAAATCAATATTTAAATAAAAACTTTCTTTTAATGCATTCTTCTTTACTGCCAAAACAGACGCTTTTATTCGTTTTTGCTGAAGGCTTAACTAAACTGAAATTCGATTATTACTCTATATATTTTGTTATTTTGAATATACATAAATAAATGTTACAAATTTAAAACATGCGTGCTGCAGATCTAGTTGATTCCTTTTTCTCCGCAAATAACACGAAATCTCACCCTCTCCTCCCCTCTCTCGGGATTTTATGCCCAAAATATGCATCCTGATAAAGTATTTTATTGCACCTCCAGTTAGGAGTACTGTTATATAGCTCCCAAGTATCTGATATTTATTTTTATTTTAGAATAAATCTGAGAATATATGCTGCATTAGATAACGTTATCAGTTAGAACATTTAATAATCATGTTTCACCTGTATTTAAATCGCTTTAACTTCTTGGTCATATTATAAGTTCGTTGATTCACCTGAGTTACTGTTATACCAGACGGATGGCATTAGTTGCGTAGTTACCTTGGTTTACTTGAGAAACTTACTGGCAGATTACCTATTTTTGTGGTCGCCTTGCTATATCATCCATTTTATTGCTGTTGAATTTTGTCGAAATGTGGACTTTTGGAATCATGGAACTGTTGGTAACTCGCAGTCTGTCCCAGAGTACTGTTGGTGTTCATGACCTTTTCAAGCATCATTGTGATGCTTGGCAGATGACCTTAGATAAATAATCGTCTGTCTGTACCAACAACTTTTTAATTTCTATTTCTTTTGTACTAAGGATGGAACTTTGGTTCATGGTTTTGCAAGTCCAATCGTAACTGAGAGACACGACAAAAAAAGATCATAAATTGGCCGGTACGAGATTGGAACCGCGACCTAAATTCGAAATACAGATGCCATATCGCTTGATTTTCAGTAAGCTCTGTATTAACCTAATTTGTTCTCAAACCGTACGATGAACTACAAGCTACTGAGGAAAGCCAGTTCGACACTGGCTGCATTCCCAAGCCAATAATAGGCAGCGGAAGGGCAATTTGACTCCGCAACAGTGTGAACATCCCCTTAATTACACACTCCATTTAAAACGCGATCGCTCATTCACAAGTAGACTGCCAGCAAGTCGAGGTGTTGGCACCAAATTAAGAAGCACGCGGCGATAAATCGATTCTCATGTTATCTCTTCTCGATTACTCTCAAATCGTTAGCATTCCCTTCCGTTCTGTGGACTTTTCCTCTATGGTGTACACACACCAAAAATAAATGGTGTTGAAATAAGTTACATAGTGTTTAAGGAAGACAAAAAAGTTAAAATAAAAACACATTTTCATTAAAATAAATTCACTAATAGGTTTCTAAATTGCTGATATATTTGCTCTTGCAACGAATAACATTTAAAGAAATGTGAGCTATTGTTATTTTCATTAAGTGGTCTGAAATTCTTAGCGGAAAGCATCAATCGCCTGTATTGTCCTTTCGTATGAGAAGTTAATATGTTCTCATTCCCACGTTTTCTAAACTTTATAGCTGCTGATACGTTTACTACAAATACTTAGCAGTTTGAGCGGTAGAACTGGAACTGAAAAACTCAATGCCACAGCTGGGATTTGAACCACAGAGCCTCCGCTCTAACCGCGGGTACTCTAACCATTAAGCTACTATGACAACCTGCCCGAATGACATTGAATTCTCCAACTAATTCACTTAGCAGTTTGTTTAGGCATGCTCTCATTGTCTCATTTCATGACTTACTTAAAATAACTTATTCTGTTAAGGATACTGTCTTAATATTGTCCCTCTTATTACTTACAACATCTTAACCCCAAATCCATTTGTTTTGAGAATCTTTGGATCACACATTAAGGTGTCTTTACCGTTCTCTCTGTAGCAGACAACGAACAAATGTTAACGAGAAACTGATACAAGGAACTCTCACAGTCTGCCTCACAATTCTGTTGATAGGAGGAATATGAGATATACGGAGGAGCCTCGGCACCGAAGCCAAGCTTATTGTACCTATACCTCCAAGGGGTCACCCCAGGAGGAAGGATGAGGTGAGAGGAGACACAGGGCGGCCAGATTCAGACAAACGGTACAAACATTGACAAAGGTCCCTAAGGTTTCTCAAGTTTGACGACACCCCGGAGTCTTTAGGTCTTTCGGAGCCTCTTAGCGGGGGTAGGGGGTGACACGCTCCAACACCGCCAGATGCCACCACCCTAACCGCATCTCACGGGCAACGAGGGAAGGAAAGGGCTCCTGTGCGCTTATCATACCTGCCAAGCTGCACCTAACACCTTCGCTTACATTTTACGACCCTGAAACAGGATAAACGATGAGTGAAATGATTAATGGAGCAAAATGGAAGGACAGGAAACTCGGGAAATGTAATCATCCTTCCCAGCATTCGCCTAGCAAACCAGGGAAACCCCTGTGGAAACCTATGGGCCAGGAAGGCCGGCCATGAGAATCGAATCCACGACCTCCCATATGCGAGCCTCACATAGCACTGTTAATGCTCATGGCATTTTCAGTCTTTACAAATATTCTACTGGAACATTTCTTACACAAGTCTATACAAATTTTGACCATTTTGTATGGCTAAATAGTAGGAAAAAGCTGAAATATCTAACGTTAAAATTCAAAATGCACAACCATTACTGACTTGTTCAACGTTCCACGTTTTGTGAGTGTTGATTATCGTGGAAAATTCCTAGTGTCAGTTTTCATTCACTACCAATATTAGGAAACAAATACGGCTGGAACTTAAATTAATGCCAGTTGCTTCGAGTATCACATGGCATGTGGTAGAAATGCCGAGCAAATGGCAGCACAAATTTATAATGCTATCCTTCATAACTGATCTCGAAGAGCAATTTTCTTCAGCATAGCCTCTGGTATTAATTTCAAAGTAAGAAGTGAAGAGAATCGAAGTCATGCCCCACAAAAATACTTCCGGGAGTTAATGAGCTTATCTGCCGCAGACACACGTGGTGAATAGCAGGGAGAGCTCGTAGCCATCTGTCCGCGGTTTTACTCAACATGCTCCAGATCGGTGCTTTCCTTCAGTCGCTTCATGCACTATGAGCATTTAGTGAACTAGAAACGAAAACTAGGCGCGTGCTATTACGCTTAAATAAAACCTAAAAAGTAAATATCGGTAGTAACAGTGCCATCTTGCGACAACGTCCGCAAACGTGAAACGATGCTGGTAGATTTTATTTGCTATCTTTCCGGAATATTGCTTCAACCTTTCATTCCAACTAAAAGTTGAAGCGTAGTATCTTCTTTATCGTTCAGCAAGCACTTTGTTAAATTAAATATGAGGTCATAAATTACTTTACTTTCTCTACTATGCATAGTAAGTAGGGGAAGCATTGTATTCGACCCAAACTTTGGATGTTGGGATAAGATCGGAAACATATTTTTTGAGCCCCCTGAATAAAAAAAGCGTTTTTAGAAAAAGGTCCGCGCGAGTGCCTGTGGACAGCATAACTCAAAAAAGAAAAGTCGGTTAGAAACCAAAGTTGGTATTTAAGTTTAATATCTATCAAGGATGCGACAGGAAGATTTTGAAAAAAAAAAAGTCTCAACCCTAAACTACCCTCACGTGGAAAGTACATTTTTGGGTGGAGTGAACCATTTCGGAGATATTCCTTGTTATCTGCATGAGTTTTGCAATACTTCAAACTTTTCTCAAATGGAAGGTCCTTATTCACCTTCTTATCTCTTGACCGTGCAAAGAGAATGGTATTTCAAAGCCTTAACACAGCGACCAGCTTTAAAAGATCTATTGCTCAAGACTTACTGTGTTTCCATATTTCCCTTTCACCTACACGAAAATCAGCCATAAGGTAATTTCTGCAAATGTTTATCTCGGCTAACATGAAGAAAATAGAGGAATAAGAGTTTGCAAGAAGAGTTAGCACAGGAGTAGAGAAAGTCATGCGAGTGTAACACATCATATTTTTATTAATTGTAATTTTAAGCAATCTTTAC
The DNA here is from genome assembly GCA_030765045.1 of Tenodera sinensis. NCBI lineage: Eukaryota > Metazoa > Arthropoda > Insecta > Mantodea > Mantidae > Tenodera > Tenodera sinensis. The sequence continues at coordinate 313,891,668 of CM060964.1, forward strand.
ATGTAATTTTGCATTCTATAGATGATATACTGTGGATTTGCCGCCAGGCTACCTTTTGTAGCTTGGGAAAATTATCTACAGACTTCAGCAAGGTTATTCCCTATTGCTGATGATATACACGGCAATTCTAACCAAATTACAACTCACATTTATTGAGACCATTCCGAGAGTAAAACATAATAAAACAGGCACTTTTAAACAGCAGTTCTAAAGCCAAAGAGGGCTAGTATCATACAATAAAGAATCAATGCCAACAGAGGTAAATGAGAGCATGCTTAACCTCAAAAGTAAGAGAAATTAACGGTTTACAATAACGAAATAAAATAAACGTGTTTTGCAAGAACTATGTGCAAGTAATTAACTGCAAAGGAAATTTTACAAGATGATTAGAGTGATAGCAATCAGGCTGATACTTTCGTAAATACGTTCTTATATGTGATTTGTCCATGGTGGATACTGTTGTTGCAATAGTCTTACTACGGCTTTCTTTTATCCTCGGTGGTTTTAAAGAATATAACCATACACATGTGTTGGATGTTTTCTCAGCGGTCTATAGCCCAGAGAGGTCCAAAGGGGAATAATACATCCCCTAAATATGCGAAAAGGTAAGTGAATGACGCACCGTCGCGAGCTGCGACACTGCGCAATCTGAACTTCATTTAACTCGAGCGGCACGATCAGAACATACTAAGTGACGCTTGGAAAACAACATTAAGATCAGAGTGCGCTCAAATATGTACATGTCCAAAAATATGAGAAATACAAAACGAACAGTCTTGATATGGACAGAGAAAACCGAACAGCCACAGATCGGGATGAGCCTTCTCTGTGAAGTCATATTCTACATTAAGTATGACATTAGAGAAATAAGCGAAAACAACAATGGATCCAGCTCGCTGCGATGCTCGGTTCGGGTCGACGGATACGTCCCTACTATGCAACTATATGAGACAAAAGAAAGTATAGTTTCTTCAGTTCAAAAAGGAGATTATTTCATTTACTCCACGTTTAACTGAGCTCTATTTTGCGGGAAAATTCGGAAGTTTCTATTGGTATCATTGTCTCGATCCAATTACTGTGTTCTGTGTTGCTCAGTTACTGATCTGTCCGTGGTTGTAAAATATGATTTGTCGCTTCAAGCCGTTTTCCTTTTATAGTTTGTACAGTCATGGAAAAAATGATTAAGCGCACTATGACAGCAGAATATTTCTAATCCCACGTGTGGCAACGCGGTTTACACAAGTCGATATTTTCAACATGTTGCTGACTTTATTGATACTCTATGTTGCTTATATTATCGTCTGTCGGACACACAAATAGGCTGTGTCGTGAACCGCCACTCCCATTTGTGTACACACTCGCAAATACAAATGCAAGTGGTAATTCAAAACACAGACTATTTGTGTGTCCGGCAGACGATAACGTATGGAACAGAGACTATCAATGAACTCAGCTGTATGTAGGAAATATCGGCTTGTCTAAATCACACTGCAACACAACGTGGGACTTGCAAATATTCTGCTCTCCTAATGCGCTCAATCATTTTTGCATGGCTGTGCTCTGCCACTGCCTAGCTAATACTGTTCGTCAAAATTAAAGGTAATATTTTATACATTTATTACACTTGTCACATAAAGAAGTTAGAGAAAAGGTTGCCAGTTAGTGATGCGATAGATGCACCAAAGAGCAAACAGCATCCGAATTTAGTTCGTTATTGGTAAATCCTCTGAGAAAAAAGAGAGAGAAAGAGAGATCCGGAAAAACAGGTAAATCGTGGCGGTACAATTCTCTGTAATTGCAAAACGTTGTTCGTCAGAAAGAAAGGAGAGAAGCATAAAACAAATAGCTATGCTAGAAGCCTGCGCATGACTAGCTTCTGCTGCACCAGAGGCGATGATCGTGAACTTTCAACGGAAAAGTGAAATTTTATCAGTGTGTTGTTTAGAGAAACTTATACCACCAGCAGCATTTCCTACTTCTATGTATCATGGCGATCTCTTGAGAATGCAAATACAGTTCTTTATGGGTCACTTGGTCCTAGATCCTAGAAGAAAGGAAACACAGATTTCCGTACTGTATTATTTGCAGATGCCAGACGATAGCCAAAAGGACTATGGCTGGTTTTGTTTTCTCTTTCTTTCATTCGGGGTTTTCTTCTACAGTTAACTCTTCCATTAACCTTCCTTTCACTTTTTATTCTCTCCTCTTGTTATTCAAATGTTAACTAGCTGCCTTCTTCCTTTACCCTTAGCTGACAACTTCATACTAAGATAACATCAATTCAATATAATCTTCAAAATGGGACATATTGATATCTTATCACTGACTGCAAATATGACCAATTCTTTCCTGAAATTCCATGCCGAATCTCGTCCTTTGAATTGAAACCTTTACTATGTCATCACCATCCCCTCTATGTTTTCTACCTCTACACCTAGTGATAATTATTTTACCATTACTCCAGTTCGCAATTGGAATTTTGTTCCGCAAAGTTGCCACAGATGTCTAACTTTTAACCCATATAACACTAATACATCCTTTTCTGATTAATCAATGTACAAAATCGAGCACTGAGCAAATATTATAGGATTAAAAAAGGACGTGGTAAGTTCGTTGTGATTGCGTATAAATAAGGAAAGAATGGGCTGACCAAATCTGAGAGAATGTAGTTCTAGATGGACTTAAAATGCGTTTAAATCTGCCCAGCCACAATAGGTAACCTTTTCCAGAAGTTCAGCGCAGGAACGAGAAAACTGCAGACACGACGGATTGACAAGAACAAAGCTAATAATTAATGGAGGTCTTAAAGAGCTGAGATTAAATTAAGCTTTTCTTAATGTTGACATGTTTTTCATGTGAACACCCATAATCCTTTATGCACAGCCTTTGCAAATTTGTAACGCCTAGAAACAAAACTTCTAAGCACAATGGCACCTGAAGTACGCGAACTACTTTCTGTAGCTTCAAATTAGGTGAAATACACCCCTACTTCTTTAGTTCGAAATTGAAACGCAAGCTTTACGAAATGTGCAATAAAACTGATATTTAACTTGAGGAATGCAAAATATGAAATTTCATATTCTAAACCATGCTTACTATCATTATGGAAACTAGTAGTATTACGTTTTGCGGTGTGCAGAATCCAATGTATGTTGTAGAAAAACCATTTGATATTCATGATATTTTACTGAAAGCTTCATATTTTATGAAAATCTTCGTATTTTTCATATTTTGTTAGGTACACAATTTTTCACTTTTAGAATAATTTCTGTTAGCAGTGAACCAGGCTTTGCAGACAGTTTTCTGTGAAAGACATTTGGAAAGTTCAAGCTATTAAGTGGAGGGTACACACCCTACCTTTCCAATGTTAAAATACATTATGCACATGTCCCTTTTTCTATACAACCAACAATGCTATAGTGATGGAAACTGGTAGTAGCCTCATACATAATAAAAGTAATAACAATAAGCTTTCTTCCCCAATTTTCAACCCGTTCTATAACTGAAGCTTGAAAGCATTTAAGTTCTGAACGTACATAAGTCCGAATGCCGCTATTCTGAACAACATTACTCTTTGTAAAGTCATAATTTCATTTAATTTACAAACACAAACCTATGAAACACGCTGTTGCTGGCTTGACAGCATTGTTGAACCGGCAGGAAGCATCGGCGAAGACAATCTACAAAGTGAGTACACGTCCATCAAGGATGTGCGCCGACTGTAAAATGCTCTCTGGAGTCTAACTTTAAAGTAAAAGTGAATAGACAATGTCAGCCGTACTTTTTATCCGGAAGATGTTCTGTATTCTCAAGTACTCTTATCAGGTAAAAGTTACGTCTTAATGAGCTATCTATATCGAATATATTACTATTTAAATTATAGCACATTAAATGTTGATGTTTAGCTTTTAGTATAAAGTCCTAAGAGTGAAGTATTTTAGCGAAATAGTTTATCTGGAAAGCGCCTAGTTAGTAGATGTATACCGAGCGAGATGGCTCCACGGTAACGCGTGGGACCCCCATTCGGCAGGTCGTGGGTTCGATTCTCGTGGCCGACTTTCCTGACCCTGGGTTTTTTTCGGGGTTTCCCCAAGTAGCCTTTATATTTAAAGTTAAATGCTCTATTTCACAAAATATCTGTCTGCATTTCTTATAGTATGGCATGCGGGTAATCATCTTGATTAAAGTACAATTAGTGTGCTATAAGAGGTATTTTTGAAAACAATAACATTCCGGCTGCCGCGTCAATAAATGTCCAACTTTCAAAAATTAGCAAACTGGGATATACTAATATGTGGATACAGCATTATGTAGTAAAAGCCTCACAGTAAAAAAAATAACAAACAAAAATAGGGGTTAACGACAAATGCTGCAAGCTATGCAACCGATTAGTAGAGTACCTTTCTCTCCCATCAGTCTCTTCACATCCAACCGACCACTTGGTTCTCTAGTAACTCGCTTTGCTGCCATATGTCACTTAATGGCTTCTTCACGCTCCCTACTTTCTCTTGTTTTTAGTATTCCGCTCTTAAAGAATAGCTAGGTAGAATGGGGTCGAGGTTAATTTACTCAGTTCAGGCTCAGCGAGTGCTGCAGTTCACTGGCACTGAAACTCTAATTGACAGGTGCTCGTTCATTCAACCGTGTTGGGGGAAGGAAAGGAAGATGAAAAAGATGGGCGGATCCCTGAGGACCATTCAGTGTCGCTAATTTTCTCGACAAGTGAAAGTAATTGTCACCTTTGTCGCCATCACTGAGCAATAACAGGTAACACAATAACACGACTTGGCCATAAACGTCAAAGTAAGGCCATGTAGGTACATATTTAAGTGAAACATTTGTAATATCAACCGAAAAGTTGATATAGCGAGATATAGTTTTCTACTCAAGGGTATTCTTTTAACTATTAAATCAGAGTCCGCAGTTCTTCCTTCTTTTTATCCGTATCCATTACTGGAGTAGTATCTGCTTCTGTTAAAATTTTTTTCCTGTTCACCACTCCAACCCTTAGCAGTTTCTGATCATCCGATACCCCAGCTAATTTCTGTTTCCCTTCATGATGGCTTTTAGCATTGCTCTTGCTAGACCCACTCATTTTAGAAAATATTATTTATTCTGTCTGTCCAAATTCACATGCTCCATTCTCTCCGTGTCCGCGTTTTAAATGCTTCCAAACTTTGTCGTCACTTCGCCATAACGTTCGATTTCCGCACTATACCAAAAGGCGCCTCAATATCGGATACGCACATAAAATATTTTGCAGCTTATTCATCACATATTACAGGAAATTTTAGACGAATTATTTTTTAGTTTTGTTTACTATAAAAAGATACCTCTACTTGCCCTTAAGCAAATGTAATATGCAGATATTGTGTGCAATCTAACTTCTACGCCACATACACTATACGAAATGTTCAACAATTCGTAATGATGAAAGACAACGATTAAGGGCATCGTATGTATGACTGAAATCAAAGAAATATGGGTAGCGTTGAGTAATGTTCACAATGGTTTGCAAGAAGAGGGGCTTGGGTTCATTCCCCCCGGGTACCCGCAATAGAGTTATCCAACGTATCACGTAATCTTCCGAGAGACAGGTGTTTCTAAAGGTGGCAGAAGAGCAGCAGGACACAAGATGCATGCCAGAGTTGCCAATTGACTTAATAACTGTATTTATCTTTCTACATACGGATTTGCAACGCTTGCCTTGTGATTACTATACACTGGCAACATTGCAGTCTAGTTAGTTTACACATCTAACGGTGCTTGTGAAAAAGTGAAAGGTTGTAATTCAGCCGCTCCAAGATTGCGGAAGGTCAAGAGGCAACCTCATTCCTTCAACTTGAACTGCAATGCTTTCAAGGCGTAATAATTCATACTTCACGCGTTGCTACAACAAATGGCAGCATACTATCCTTGTTCAGCTAACCAAACAACCGTGCTGTAGCTTGCTTTGGTGGCAGCTAAAATAAGGAAGAGACCTATCCTACGCGCAGAAACTCATCAGCCAGATTCATTATATGGTTCCGAAGTTTAAAACCACAAAAAACAACCTTGTGGACTTTTCTTTCAATAGCAAATATTAACATATATATTCTAACCTCCAAAGTGATTAAAAATGCGACTTACTCTGCATAATTATGATTGAACTATTAAAAAAACTGATTTATCCACACTATTTTCCTTACTCACTAACAATTTACTTTTATATCTGCTTTATAAATTACACTTACAAAACTTTGTTTTTCTATCCAGGTAATATTCATTGAGAGAAACGCTTGAAAAATTAGCTTAATGAAGCATTTTTGTAGGTACAAGGGGATACCGGGGACCGAAACTATAACAATACCAGTTGTACCTGGCTTTAAAATTGCATAGGGTTGATAGTTATTGCAGTAGTAGTAAAGTACTGTATGTTTCTCTATCGTTCTGAAATCAAATCGTAATGAACGTATTAAAAACAAAATCTTCCAGCAAACAATGAATATTTAAATTGCCCGTAATATTGGGCCCTTCCTGCTGCGAATAATGTAGCGGCTACCACATACAAGGACGATGAGTCCATTGTTGTGTTCGGCAGTGCCAGTCCACCCGTGCAGCAAATCAGCCTTTTTTTGTGACCTTAACCTAGACCTGCACCTGTGTTTTAAGTTACTGTGCTGCAATATGTCCTGTAAAACGAAACGTGTTAGCTGAGATGTTTAGCATGAGAACAAACAATGTGTATATAAAAAAACAAGTTCTCAATTTTAAACGTTGTGTCCGTCCTAAGGCAACAATTTATAATTGGTACAGCGAATTCAAAAAAAAAAAAATATTCTTTTTTAGCAATGAGTTTATGAAGGACGCCCAACAAATGCTGAACTGCTGGACATCTTATGAATTTATTCGGACGACATTGGGCATTCATGGGAGTCAAATCTAAAACATTTTACATTAACAGACGTGAGAAAACAGTAATGTCGATGGATTCCACATGAACTGAGTCCCGATCAAAAGTAACAACGCATTGATTGGTGCAGAAACACTCGGGAAAAATTCCAAGGTGGCTCTTCAAATTTGGTTCGGAGTAACGTTGATGGTGATGAATCTTGAATTTATTGTTATCATTCTGAAAAAAGTCACTATGCTTAATGGGTCATTCGAACAGAACCAAAGCATACAAAAGTTCGACGAATTCGCAGTAGGTACTGGTAAGAAGATGATTGCTAGTTTTGTTTCTAAAATGGGTCATAATGCTACTTCACCATTATAAGTTGACTGCCGATTTGAACAGAAATGTCTGTTTATCGTAATTTTTAAGAAGTTCGTATACAATGTCCAAAGGGGGGGGGGGAGGGGAGGTTAGCACCGTGGACCCTCCACCATACAGCCCTGACTTAGCACCTCGTGATTTCCTTTTATTTCCAAAAATTAAAGATAAAATGCGTGGAATCACGTTTTTGTTATCAGATGAAGCAGTGGAACATAATAAAAGTATCGTTTCTGAAATGTCTCAGGAAGAGCGGCATCATTGCTTTAAGGACTGGTTTCATCGAATGCAAAACTGCATTTATGTTAAAGTGGGATATTTTTTTTTAAAAAAAATAAATTTTTATAACATTAACCTTGTTTAGTTTTCTAAAAATGTGCGGTGTCGCTCTAGTACCTACACCTAAATTTGGGTTTTTTAACAAATTCCCTTTTTCATGACATCCAATTATCGGGATATTCGATTATCCGGATCGGGTCCGGTCCCAATGAATCCGGATAATTGGATAGAAAGTTTTTGCCTACATATGAATTAGTGTGTAAGAACAAATATCAAATCACAAATTAACCCTAATAAAGGCTATCTATACAATCGGACACTACAAGAACTAGCAAATAAGACAATCTCGAGCTTTTAAAGTCGCCTTGAAGATTTTGGGAAATAATTGAATGGGTTGAGAGAGTTCAATGCGCGTATGGACATTCGACCTGGTAGCTCAGCGGTGAACATTAAGTCCGGAGAGTCAAAAATTCGTGTTTCAAGTCTGAGAGGGTACATGGAATATTTCAAGCCTAATTCAATTTTCTACCGTTAATCTTGTGCCAATTTCTGAAAGTGATAGTGAGTTAACAAACAGTCTTCCAACTCCTACCTATAGCTACAGAAAATATAATCTCCTTATTCAGCAACGGTTCGTTTAAAATTCTAATCTTTTCGGGACAAAAGAAAACCTCAATTTTAAACAGGTTTCAGGCATGTGAGAAAAAAGTCCACAAATTTTCCTCAGGCTCTCATGTATAAAATCTGAAGACTGTAATTGTAGTAGTTCCAAGAAGTCTATTAACACGAGGGGAAACAATGTTTTTATAAAAGGAATAATTTCGCAGGCTCATTTTAGCAACATTTCACTCAAATTGGGCATTCACTATTTTAAATGACCTACCCGGTAAACAGAACAAAAATTAAATGATTGGCGTTATCTTCTGGGTTTTAAAATCGTAAGAAAAAGTAGGTATACCGTAGGAACACAATCCAGTTTCGTAAGTAACAGCTACCGGATACAAATCGCTGCACGCAAGATGTGCTAGAAATCCTTCGTGGTTTACCGCAATTTGCTGCCACTGAACCAGAGATTAAACGTTACAGCATTCTATGTAGCATGCAAAAACAAAGCCGGGCTGTTGCATTCCTCATAACTGCTACTTGCACAATTGTTCTGCCCTAAATATGCACAAGATCTGTGTTTACATAATACTCCTACACGCTATCTCGTTTTCAACTTTTAAACGTAAAACGACATCTACTGATGTCATTTTACTGATCTAAAAATTAAAAATATTCCATAAAAATGTTGCATTTCAATCAATTAACCAATGAGTCAATCAGCCCTCTGCATTCTTATCACTTTTCCGTTGCACTCATCGCAACATATAATTTTTCGTACTGCACATTTTACACTCCACAGAAAGCACTTCACTTATCTCCTTCTAAATTACTTCATGAAGTGTGTACAGAAAATACTTCATATTGTACCAAAGTCTTACATCGTCTTTGTTATTCTGTGTTTGTTTCCCTGGCAATAAGTATTTTAGTACTTCACATCCACATTGTCTAAAGCTCTGCTTACCCCATCTCTAATTCGCAAATATACCTTCTTTTATTTTCTGCCTATAAACACTGGAAATTAAAAGGACAATTTAAAACTACCTATGCGAAGCTAAAGCATATATTAAAAACATGGCATTACTTGTTGAGTTCGGGCACCGGGTTCCCGCAAAATGGGTAGGATGCTTCCTTGTGATGTCCGCAGGAGAATTTGATATTGGTAACCATGAGTCTAAGCTTAACTGTCACGGATCTAAACGAAGCTGTATTGATTACGCTTAATTTAGACTTCAAAGATCTCGAATGTAACAACGAGTTTCCTTTTCCGGGGAAATGCGAAATCGCTAGTCTACGAAAGAACCTAGAGAAGCATGGCACGTAGCGCGTATCGTGGCAACTACTACCTATGTAAATCAGGGAACAGATGAATTCACCCTTCTTTGCGTGTATCCCTGCAGCAAACTGAATTGCGGCTTCAAACAACTAAAGAAGGTAAGCCACAGCAATCATTTTTACTCTGTTACAATTAACAAAAACAGCTGCACTACATTTTCATTCATTAGTAGTCTAACAACTCATCTCCAATTAATGGTCCATGTATTACAATAGTTGTTCCTAAGTAACGCACAAATAATAGTAATAGTAATATTAATATTAATAATAATAATAATAATAATAATAATAATAATAATAATAATAATAATAATAATAATAATAATAATAATAATAATAATAATAATAATGATATTGATAACAATAACAATAATAAATCTATACTTGTCCACATAGCCTGCCTATTTACAGAATATTATCAATTTGATGTACTAGGCTGTCAATCTTTACCGGTTGTGTCGTCAGCAGTGTGCACCTTTATCACGGTGTTTCTATCTCACAACAGTATCACTTTCTCTACCACGTAACTAGAAAGGTAGAAGAGGTATTGCATTGCACCTAAAGATTCGATGGCGAGTTTTTACCAGAAATACATGTTTTGAGAGTCTCTGGATAAAAACTCATTTTTAGGAAAAACTCTGAGTGTGGGGTGTGTGAACTGCGTTACTCAAGAAGGGAATATTCGATATATGCTAAACTTGGTATTTAATTTCAGTGTCTTCTAAAGATGTCACACGAAGATGTTCAAGAAAATCCTCATTCCAATTCAAGAAAACCGATACAAGGGGTTTGATTAGAATATCACATATTTAAGATATTCATATGAAAGCTAAATTGTATATCTTGAATTTTCTGAGAATATCCTGTGAAGTCCTCTTCATTCGAAAGGAATGTTGTATAACCGATGCACCATAAGACAGACAAAACCGTAATACACAAAAATGTAGATCTTTTGAAAACTTTATTGTGGAATCAGCATTTCCGAGACATATGTCATTTTTGCTTTGAATTTGTCAATACTTTTGCCATTTTTAAAGTGATGTGGCTATTCAGTTGTTCCTCTGATATCATGGAAAGAACATGGAATTTGAAAACCGGCATATAGCGACCCGCTTTTAAACATTTAACTATCGCTATTCTCTTTGTATCTATAGTGAAATGTGTAAGGGAATTATTTATGTAAATACTTATCTCATTTGACCTGAAGTAGATAGAGGAATAAACTTTTGTAAGAAAACTTTGTAGTCGCTACATAAAAATAAATGATATCCAGTAGAGAAAGTTATGTGAGTGTAACATTAGATTTGTCTCTATGACCATAATGAGGATGTCGACCGTATTGAAAATAAAGTTATAATTATTATTAACGTGGTAGGGTGAATAATATTCAGTAATTCACATCTAACTGCAGGGCAAAGTTGTTACATCTTTGTATGCTACGTTACAAGTACACCAAACCTGTAATTATCCCAACTCCAACTATCCGAGTCGCCAGATATCCGGATTGCTTTGAGGAAAACTTATTAAACCAACGAGTTGGTGTTGTTCGACTGTTATTACACTACACGATAAAATTGTAAAGTGCTGAACGTTTCTTTATGGTTCTAAAACCGAGTTACAATTTATATACGTGCATACTGTACAAAATGCAAGTAACTTTGTTTTGTAATCAGTAAATTAATATTACAGTACACATAAAGGAAGAAATGACCTTTTTCATGATTTATCCAATTATCCGGATATTTTATCTCCGGATCGGGTCCGGTCCCAATTAATCCGGATAACTGGAGTTCTGCTGTAGGTATGTAGGGGCTGTACATGTGAAAATGGCAACTTGCAGATATTTATACCGCTATTAGAATAATGTCTCATATTAGAAGATACTTAACAACTCAGGTTGATTAGACTTTCTTTAACTACACGAATCTGAAATATCACATTTTAATACAATGTCCTAACCTCCTGCTAAACTCAAAGTACGATCTCCAGTATTGTATTGCCCCGAACTATTGTGTAAAGACTCTGTGGAACAAAATTACCGGCGTTTATTCATTTATTCAACTCTTTGTGAATATAAATGAAAATAAGTTCCATTAGAAACGTAATAAATTGTAGCATGTCACTTAGAGGGAGAAAGTGCTTACTATCTGCTATTTTTAATGAGTTTAATGTTTTTTAAACAGCATCTCAGCAGTTACAATATCCACACTTCCTGCTCTAAGAAAGTGTTAAATTAAGAGAAGTTAATAACTCGAGACTGCTACGTTAAATTACATTTAAGAAGATTAAAATGTTAACTAACTAAAGCTATAAACCTACTTTTACACCTGGATACGAGTATCGGGCCCGCATAATTCTCTTACACACGGCCAGCACATCACTTCCTGAATCGTTCTGTCGTTAACTGGTGCGAGATAAACATTCTGTATGTTGCGTGACGCTGCCGATACAAATATCCACAAGTAAAAGTAGATTAAATAGTTCGTTAAGGGGACCAAGTAATTCTTGTGCCATTACCAACATTCATCTTACTAAACAAACGTACATATGTGATTAAAATGCTAATGGACTTAATATGTGACTCCTACTTTTAATAAACATAGATACAGCTAAATTTGTATATTGTTTAGGATCTGTGACACTTTAGAAAGAATACATAAGAAAACCAAAAAGACAAACAATTTAGAGGTTTACAAGTTCATTGTAACCGCAATAATGTACTCCAGGAAAGTAAAAAAAAAAAAAAAAAAAAAAAAAAAAAAAAAAAAAAAAAAAAAAAAAAAAAAAAAATTTTTTAAATATTAAATTAAAAATAAGTAAAATAAAACGAAAACGAAATTATGCAATTTGTATATTATATCAAAATAGTGAACACTTTCAGCTACTTTGGAATAACCACTTGGAGTGAAAGGACGAGAGCATTCCCATGACTATCTGAATACAGAAAAAGGGAAACACGAGGGAAAATAAGATATAGCCAGCTTTCTAAAGAACATTTAATATTTCGTAGGCTCGAAAACCTTTATTAAATTTAAACTATTATTATTACTACTACCAAACATCATTCTTGTCTTTCTGAAATCTATTATTTATTAAGTTTTAAATATACATTCTATAGTATATACTTGCAAACAATTTAGAAACGAAACAGACCACTGTATTTTGCAGCATGCGTTACTTATTTACTTTTAAGCTAATACTCGATCATTATTGCAACTTTTACGGTTTTGAACACAGCATTCACTGGAAATACATGCCTGTAAGATACCTGAGTATGAGTTTAGGAAAATTAATTATATGTGTAGGGCTATGACTTCATTCATTGTTTTTAAGATACCAAGGTGCATTTTTCGTATCACCATATCATGAAACAATTTGTAATCATTGGTAAAAATCTGTAAAGGATATATAGGATTACGTATGTGTTAAAATGCCTAACCTGGTATCATTGGAACAAGTATAATTCTGCAGTACAAAAAATTTGCAGTGCAAGATTGTTAGCACTTTTTCATATAGAAAGATGATTAAGTTCTAAGTAAGCTCAAGAAGTTGGCTTTTGAACACTTCTTGCAATTTTCAGTATCAGTGTTCTCTTCAGGCAAAAATTAGGTAAATGCTGGTATATAATGATTGCAAAAAACCTCTATATTATCTACACGAATACTTTAAAAACTATTTTATATTCCGTTTATCGTAAAATTTAAGTTTTAAAGAAAAGTAATAAATATCCATTTAGACAAATCGAGACTAGAAAATGTTCTAATAAAATCGTCTTAGTAAAGTTATGATATTTTAAAAAGGAGACTACAGCATTTCTATAGCAACTAAAATAATTTTGAAATATTTTGCCTGTGGTTTGTTGGCGCAGAATTGCTTAATTCCCTAAATATATTAAATAATGTGTAAGAAATACGCACCTTGTAAGTACTCATGACTGCTTCTGCCAACTGCACTGAGTTCCTGAGTGCTTGGTTTTACTCTTGTTTGCTTCTTGTTGCTAAAGCAAATTAATCACACACAATAAAAAATAGTACTGTAAATGTTAACACTGTTCACTTGCTAACTACCACTAATGTGGCACCGCGCATGTTCGTCCTGTTTATTTGAGCAGGGTTACACGGGCACACTCCGCACGCGCTGCTAGGCTGAGGGCAACAGCACCGAGACCTTCCGACATCGTTGCTCTTCCTACGCTCTACACCACTTCGCACACGCGGATCTTCCTTCCGTAGACGAGAAAAAACACACTAACCGGCTGGAGCAGCGTTCAAGGTCTTTATATAGACTTTCACCGCCTCCCAAGCGATTCTTCCACAAGGTTCTCTGGAACCTCACTAAGGATGTTACGGCGGAGGATGCTGATAGAGTATCTCATCCCTACCCACCTCGGCATGGAACCCCTCCAGTGCCGCGGGCCCTCCTCTGCCAATCCTAGTGTGAGATCAGCGTTGCCAACCCCACTAGCACCTGTGTTTTCACATGAAATCCCTGCATCTCTCACTAGGTTAAGGTGTTTTGTTATGCACTAGCATACTAACAGACAGCTCTCTCTCTGTCTCTCTCTCTCTCTCTCTCTCTCTCTCTCTCTCTCTCTCTCTCTCTCTCTCCAAAGCATGTGCTCTTGTAATAATTTATTTTCTGGGGGCATTAAGTTCAAGGGGAAGTGTGTATCTTCTAAACTTTTCCATTTTCTCTGCCTGTTTCGGTTGGAAAAGCTACAGAATTTTACTGTGCTGAGAACTTGAAAGTTGCTTCTTAAGGTCGAAAAAACAATGTTCCCCTGTGCCATGAAAACTTCATGGTAGATTAGCATAAAAAGGGTACTCAAAAATGATTGTGTTTTTCTTTAACAGTTCTTTTTAATTCAAAGTGATGTCCGAGTCTATGAACTGCGTTTTAACCAGTTAAAACGTGAGCATCTAAACATTTTCTCCTTTTTTTCTGAAACCTAGATTTTGGCTACTTAAGCACAGCTTTTTCGAATTTAATGTTTTCTCTTCCTACTAAGATTAAAGCACATATAGTAGAATTCAATTATCCCAAGACACTTCCATAGTTTCATTCAATTAACCTTGAAAATGTTATGTAGTGTAATCAACTTCGAAAAACAAATGCTGCTTTAGAAGCACTTGGACGAACCTTCCGGTTAATAGTTTATGGAAATCCAGGCTGAGATAAATGAATACGTAATACTTTTGTAGCAATTTCAAACATTTTTCTTTCATATACACAAAGCTAAAGTGTTGTTCAAAATTAATATGAAAAAAATGAAATATCTTTTTTTTTTTTTTTTTTTTTTTTTTGTAAATATTTATTTAAGGTCGTTTTGACAGCACGGTCTTATCACGACCATACATAGTAATACATTGTGGATATTAACTTACAATTATACATACACATATTACATTATGTTGACATTTACAGTAAATTTGAAAATGAAATATCTTGTTAGTCTAGCAACGAAGAGAAAAAGCACTTGTCATGACACACTAAAGATTTCTCGACTTCACTGTGAAAACATAATAAATTACATATTATATGCACACAATGGCTGCTACTTTTTGAAAATTTAACACACCGAGTTCTTTGATTCAACATCCGGTAGAGTAAAAATAATATAAAACGCCACTCTTGTTTTGCAATCCTTTTGTCTTATTCCTTTGGGTACCAGAAACTGAAACAATTTACCTATATTACGAGAACTTATCAGTAACAACTGTTATATCAGCAAGAAGTAATAAATTAATATAGCTCTCTACTAATCATCTTACATATCTAATGAAAAGTTATGTTTGTACATCTCCAGAAAAATTCTATTTATAAATTTAAACGCAAATTTATGAAAACCACAATCCTTGTTGCTTCGTATCCCAATGGAACCCCCTACTGAAGGGTGCAACTGCTATTTAGAACATAGTGCAGCACACAACAAGAACTCGGGGAGTTGGTTATGTAAAGTGGCCTTAGATAGAGACAGATAGGGTGACATGAAGCCATTCTTAAGAAAATTGAAGGAAAAGGTACAAGGTAGGTTTTATTAGCTTAACATTTTCAGGGAAAAATGGCCCTTTCACTTTGTAAATTTCTACCTGATTTTTGGAAGTTTGTTTTCGTATGAATTTCAAGAGTCTGTCTAATACTAAAATCTAGAAGGTTATCCTAGGCATCTCTAAAGTGGATGCATTATCTTTAGCCTACAAACTATATAGAAACTAACTCAAGTTACTTATCCAGCTTAGTAGCAGTTATGGTTAAAGCATAAGGAACACGTACTCAAGCATAACTGTTATTATTCGTATACAACTAGCAACATGAATGGTACTCTACTTCTAGCTTTTCTCTTCTATACAAATGAACACGTCATTGTGATCTAAACGATGAATGAAACAACATAATGTCATCAGTTCTATATCCACCTACTGATACATTACTTTCTCCTCGCAAGTCCAGTGCATAAGATAGGTGTGCGTAAAGGGGAAATCCGTAATTGTTTTAACACTAGAGAATCTATGATATCATTCCGTAAGCATTCAAAGCCCGGTGATAGAGAAGTCCGGTTCGTTTCCGTGAAAAATGCATTTTCTTCTTCCGTCGTTTTTGTAGTCTCTACTTTCTTTCCCTTGGGAGATGCTCTTGTAAGGTTCGCTGTGGAAGAAAAAAGCCGTGAAGTGAGCTCATCTTAAAGTTCAGCATGTGGTCAAGTGAAAGATTTCATACGAAGATTCAGTAACAGACCATTTTCCTTGGCAAAGCCTACCTTCAGCTTCACGGGTATACAGTCTTCAATTACCCCAAGATACTCAGTTACAACTCTAAACCCTCATGCTCCGCTCTGTTTTCTCTCTTCCTCTGTAAGTTTTCTGATCACTGCACTTATGCCTCATGGCTAATTGGTCCTTGACCGAAGGCTTCCTCCCCACAGAGGCCATACAGATATATGGATTTTTTTAATGAAAATGTTAACTCTCTCATAACATACATTGAGGAACGCCAACTTAGCAACTAATATGCCGAATGGGCATACGAGTTGGCTGTCCAAACTTACTGAACGGTAGCTTCAGAAATGGACAGCCGCCTGCCTGAACCCTCTGCGTCCTTAATACTTTCTATGAGGTTTAATTGGTGTACAAGCTATCAAATATTCGAACATGAGGCCAGGTCCCTGCATCTAAGATTGAAATCCTCTTTCTCTCCCTATGTTCCATTTTGTTCTGTTAACATCTTAGTTCACATCGGCAGCTTTGCCTTCAGAACAATTGACGATAAAGTTTACTCATTTACTGTTGGATTACTTTTGGGTTGTCTTTAAATTCACACACATTCAGACTCTCTTTCGCACTTCCAGGCTCTAAGGAGGATATGGAATAATCCTGGATAAAGACAAATCCCTATCCTGTATTTGGAGCAAGCATGCTAACCACCAGAGCGCAAAGGCAGTAATTTGAAATTTTGTTTCACTTACTAGCCCGATAATGCTATATTATACGAAGTGGGCCATACGTAATCTCAGACTGCCTCTGTGGTGTGGTGGTAGCGCGTCTACCTCACATTCAAAAGGTCCTGAGTTCGAATCTGCTTAGGGTGAGTTATCCAGATAAGGTTTTTTCCGAGGTTTTCCCTTATCCTGTGAAGACCAATGTTGGATAACTTTAAGCTCTATGGACCTCGGGCTCATTTGAGCACCATTTCATTCATTCATTGTCCGATATGACATCATGTTGGAGGATGTTAATATACAAAGGGAAAAAGAAACATACCTGATCTCCATTCTCCAGAGATATTTCAAATAGCCAAAGTAAAACAAAATATATTTGTGTATTCATAAAGACGGATATAATGATGCATCGTGATAGATAACTGTATACTATAAAATGAAGATTACTTTATATAAATATTCTCTTTTTAAGAAAAAATAACTGACAGCTGTCAGTGTTAATTAAAGCTGTGTTAGTTTGGGATCCCGCGACTGACAGAAATAGACTTAGCGTCTCCCCAGTGTCACATCAGTGAACTATTCAACAAAGGCTGTAGAATATAATCACTCCATTACTTTAGCTTCCACGAATAGTGGCACAAAGTTTGACATTTTCATTAGAAGGAAAAAGGTATCCTTGCTATCATTTTTAAATTTTAAAAGTATATGCATTGTCAAACATTTTAAATTTGACATTGAGACCACGTATAGTGGAGAGAAACTGTTGTACAAAAAGGTTGTAGTAGTGAACGCTCTTGATAGCACAAATCTTCACACGCCTAAACCTAGAATGCTCGTATGACATCATTGAAATTTGTGGATATAAGCAAACTGTTTACGTAAGCTTTATAGAAAATATCTATATCATTACGATGGCAGCAAACGCATTAATAAACATATGACAATTTTATACTTCAAAATAAAAGGAAACAATAAATATCTCGGTGATCGAGTGGTTAGTATTCTAGCTTCTCAACCCAGAGATTCCGAGTTCGATTCCTGGCTGGCGCAGGAAATCATCTTTATTTCTCTAGAATCATTCCTGTCCTGCTAGTATGAATGCGAGAGTGAAAATAAGTCCAATGTAAAGCTCCACAGAGCAGTGAACCCCATCAGTTGTTTCTCCAGTCGAAGCCTCGATATGACCATAACATAAAACAATATAAAAATGCAAACATTTCACAACAAGGGAAGAGATGGTAGTGAATACATGTCCATATAATGCACAATAGCACGTGTTAATGGATGGTTCCATCACAATGGTAGGGAAAGTTTATCGACAAAACCATATTTCCTGAATACCTAACCGGCGCTGACAGAGGATTTCGTCACGTCTAGCTGTTAAGTCGCTAAGTTGGCAACAGGTGTAAGGTGCTATGTTTTGGTGGGGAGAAGGGAGAGTGTGAGTAGCGCCAAGAGAAAGTAGGCTAGCAGACTCCTTGGCCGGGATGAAGAAAGTCGCACAGTCCACTCCACTCCACTCCACTCATCCTCGTTACTTCATCTTCACGACCGGCTTTTAGCACCCCTTGGGGAATATCTGCTCTTGGCTAAATCCTTTCAGGGCCGGACGTTAACAGAGGCCAAGATTACTCAATGTCGTTCTAAATTATTCATACGATCGGTGTTTTTATTAATTCTACTACCAGCACACCACAATTTGTTTTGATTACAAACATAAAAGACTTGGTTTTAGGCTACCGAATTCTTTAGGAATACATCTGAACATGCTCCTAAACATTATTTACCACTACGAAAGGAGAACAGTGCTTCAATGCATTATTTCATATTTAAAGGTGCTAAATAACTGTACAACATTGCTTCCAATTGCATTATTAATCTATGTCCCTATCTTTTTAAACATATCGCTAAGCTTGAGATTAACTTAGTTAATCTACTACTTAGTTAATCTATTAGTAAGTGTATAAGTTGCTAAAAAAGACCGTCTGTGTGTGTGTGTGTGTGTGTGTGTGTGTGTGTGTGTGTGTGTGTGTGTGTGTGTGTGTGTGTGTGCTGAACCACCTGACCGTGTTACATTATGCATTTGCTCTTTGAATAAATGCGCAACGGTTTATCAAAAATTACGAGAAAACGATTAAAAATAGCACGCAGAATCAATAAAACATAAGAAACACTAAGGATGATGATTACAATAAAATAATAGCAATAACAACAACAATAATAATAATAGTAATAATAGTAGTAGTAATAATAATAATAATAATAATAATAATAATAATAATAATAATAATAATAATAATAATAATAATAATAATAATAATAATAATAATAATAATCCTGAGGCACAAGAGCCCTTTCCGAGCCAAGGCCTACCGCCCGATCGCTGCGTCCCCCGCCTCTGCCCACCACAGGCGTCACGAGTGGGATGCAGTACTAGAGGTGGGACGTGGCTAGCGTTCCGGTCACACGTTCTTTGCAACAAGGAATCGCTAGCTTCGATCAAGTAGCTCCACAATTGACCCCTCAGGGACTTAACGATGAGTTAATTACAACAGCTATATAACAATATACAAATATATTAAGAATCATACATGTATGTACAAGAAAAAGATGTGTTTAGATTTTAGAGGTATAGCATTATTTAAAGTGTAAGCAGGGCCAGGATGTTTATGGCCTAACACTGTTAGAAATATGCAAGCATTTATGACCGAAAAAATTAGAAAATATGACGATAAATATGACAAACTTTTGGGCGTATTTTCGAAATCTTCAAAATTTTAATGCTGTTTGAATGAACATTATATTGAAAATGTAATTTAAAAATCTAGCACACTCAATACTAAATAAATAATATTATTAATTTTATTGTTGTATTTTTAATTTATTTAATTGTTCAGTACAGAACTAACCCTCAGATCTGCACAGAATGAAATAAATGTCACATTTTGAAGAGCGACCAGAAAGAATTACAATAGCAAATTACATACACTTTAAAGTTTTTGAAAAGGAACGATCTTCTATTTACATGCAACACATATCTCCGTTCAGCGTCGGTTGTTTCATCCATAGAAACCGAGATCTTGTTATCAGCGACGTACTGGCGTATTCTATTTAAAACACCTTCGTAACAAGCAGTCAGTAGCTCTGGTGAAGTCTTGCTGCATTGGGAGTGTGCTGATTAGTGTATTTTATCGAACCGTTAGTTCGATGTATGATGAACTGAGAGTATTCGCGATCACACACATACAATGAAATCTGTCCGGTAAATGAGGGTTGATTGTATATCTGCCGTCAGGTATCTTAGAGACTGAACCATTAAATTCCTGAGAATTTTAATTACGGAATGCTGACAACAGCCATACTAAACTGTCCGTGCTTACTTTGCATGGGCCACTTCCTACGCGTCTACCTCTTTCTATACAGCTTACTCTCCAAATTCACAGAAACATAGATTTCTAAGAAAGACAATTGTAAGCAATATTATTGACAAGAATTAGAAGATGTGGAAAAAAAAAACGTTCTATGAGATGACTCCAAGCACATGTGCGAAAATGGATTAGAAATATATTTTAAAAAATATATATATATATATATATATATATATATATATATATATATGACAATTTAAAAGAAAATATGACTATAATAGAAAAATGACAAAACACTTTAAAAAGCCAGTCCATGAGAACCTAAATATGACTCATGAGAAGTGCATAATTTTAATCACCATAGATAAAATCGTGCTTTGCTTATATTTTCCGTGGAAAAACACAAAGAAAAATGATGATATATCATAAACATCCGGACCCTGGTGATAACAAAACCTAAAATTCATTACAAATGCATGAGTCTCCACTCAGGCGCCTATGAGCTAAGACGTCTATCCTTACCCAAAGAGGCGATCTTTCTCCTTTATACTCTGCCAAAGCACAACCTTTAACTATTGCAAATCTGCATCGCATATTCAAGCTACTGATAATCCCTGCACCGTGCATTAATTCTTAGAGGGTACAGGGCATCATCAGCGTGAAGAAAACACGTTTCTTTGAGCCATGAAAGTGATTTCTGTTGCTTCTAGCAAAAGAAGTATATTGAAATACCTCTAAACTCTGAATTATCTTCACGAGGATGTGTCATTTTACACAATAAGAAATACTTTCATGCTTACATCCCAGGAGATGTTTGTTTCGTTATTCTTTGTTGCTTTCTTTCTTGTTCATTCTTTCAAGCAGACTCCAATTAGGCCAATGATTCAAATACATTCGCTAATGCTTGTGTCTTTAATATTGACTGCCACAGTTGTGTTCTCGTTTGTGTTGGAATCTCCAATCAATGACATGTTTGCTATGAACATTCACATGAAAGCGCCCCCAGCCTCTTCCGCTTAAGATTCATAACCCACGCGGGTCAAAGCTAACAGGCATGTCGCATGTTTTCATGCCTGAGTCCCAAGCCGACACCCCAAGAACCATTTCCATATGTAATTATTATTCCCTCTGTCTGAATCTCATGTTTATGCACAGGCATCATCAAGGATTCTCCTCCGACTGGGCAGCGTTTGTAAACGTATGTATGCCGCGAGTTATAGCAAAACGTAATATTCTACAGTCGTTTCTGACCAACTCAACCGAAAATAAACCTCGTCCTCTGCTTTATCTGTAACATTTATGCGCTTCAGATATCTATACACCGCTTATTTTAGTTTACATTAGCTTCTCTCTTTAATGAAGTTTTCTGATTCACATGTCCATATCTGCTATATCTAACCTTTTGCTAGAGACAACCACATTAATGGGAAGTCTAGCAACCCCTTATTTCAAACCATGATCAGTAGTTCTTTGGCATCAGAAACAAAGTCAAGCATATATTTTTGCTCAACAACAACCGGATGGTCACAGGAAGCTATATTATCGCAATTTAGTGCATCTAAGAAATAAGATTCAAGTGTCTTGATGTAGCAAATAATTATTTATCAGGATATAGCAGTCAATTAGGCTTAAAGATGTGAACTCCGAAAGACCTTCCACACTCGGGGAGTTACTTTTCCGGCGATGAAGATGCCCAAATGGCATATGCGAAACTGTTTCCAGTCAGGAGTTGCGGTTTCCAAACACCAGTGCGACTTCTGACGATTTCTATTATACTGCGAAAGGTACCGTTCTTAGTTATTGTCTTAAAAACCGTATTCCTGATGGGAATACAGTTCATTATAAACCTGGAGAGAGCTTTAAGACTCTATTTAAGGAGAAAATTTCAGAAGAACTGGGGCAGTAGGAGCAATAGGTTTGCTTTCATCTTATTTTGGAATATAAAGGATAAATGCAGCCTTGTAAAGTTATCCAAAAAGGAACGCATATGCTACTCAGGACAAACTGTATGCACTTGCCAAAGGAGGGGAAATGTAATTTAGCTGGAATGCTCTGCAAAATTTTGTAAATTCTGGATGAGGTGGAATTATGAAACATAAGTGTTTCTAGTTGTCAATAAAAATGCTTTGGGACATGCGTGTATTTAAGCGAACCTGCAATTTTATTGAACGTTAAAATATAATGCAATGTGATTCCTTTTTTAAAATTATTAATAAAACCAAAGTGCAATATGAAAATGTGTAGGATTTGTGTATATGGTATCCTTTATTTTCTATCATTAATTTTTGTATATTTATGTTTAATATATTTCTTGATTATTGTTTACATTGCCCTCATTCCATTATAATCCAACAAATCCAATTAAAATGCAAGTACGTGAGTAGATACTTTTTATCAACACTAAATATGTATAAAAAGATGTCACACACTGTACCTAGATGTTTATGTCCCTATAGGATGCCTGATTGGTTATAAGGTTAAGTCCCAACGTTTGATTGAATGGCTTGGAACCATGCATTGAGCTCACCAGAACCTCTACATCTCTAAAGTTCGGGTCCACAGAAATAAAAACGAAGACATGTTATACACTGCACATCATCTTCGACGGATGAGAATACTAAAACGAAGACATCTTTTGAAGATGAGCCTTATTTTTCTTTCTTTGTTATTGTTTTCTTCTCTCTCTCTCTCTCTCTCTCTCTCTCTCTCTCTCTCTCTTTTGTGTGTGGTGGTTTTTTTTATTTTTTTTTTATTCGACATATAATGACCAAAAGTTGCGGAGAACATGTCATAAGGATTGCATTTTGAATCATTTACAACTAACGAGAAAACAAGAACTAAAGTTAGGTCCGGAATTGTATATATACCTATATATCAAGTGAAGCGTGTGTTTGGCTGTGGGAAACATTCTCCAATAAGATCAATACTGCATACATACCAACGCCATCGAAACGTGAGTGTCCATTGAAACATTTTGGTGCATCCCTTATAAATTCTACAAGTAAATCGCATAGACTACTGAGGAGTTTCTCAAGAACTCCACTTTCAATCTACTATATGCTGTAATCTTTAGCACTTGTAGTTCTTTTGCTCAACTGCAAAGATCAGGGAGGCATGACAGATCCGTTTTACAAAGTATCTATATGAATCTTCTCAACAACTACGACTGGACCACATTCTATCACATCACGGGTGGAAAGCCGTTGTTTCAGATCAGGTACAAGTACAAGCAAACTGATAGAGCAAGTTAACGTGATTAAGCACAAAGTTTGCTCATATGTAAATGTAGGCAAGCACGTGTATTTGTAATTTCAATCATCTGCTCTGCTCTAATTTGCACTATTCACATTTAAAATCCAGTGCCATCTACATAGTTAAGGCAACAGTGATGCTAGTACTAAAATCAGTTAAACAACTAGGATAGCATACTGAATACGATGGAAAGTTGCACTTAGAAAGTTATTATTAAATCATAGTGTTATCCTGTGAGGGCTTACATTAAAAAATTGATATGTGCTTCCACTTCTAAGAAACGGATTTCGCCATACCTGATGATAAATTCACTATATGTAAGCTTCATGGCAAAGTAACGAGCGTTTCATGAATTACGTGACTGGGCTGGTATGCATTGGTTCTCCGAGAGGCATACTTAAACAGTTGGCAATACTATAAACAATGAAGAAGAACGAAATGGAATCTGAAGGGCGCTGCGGAGAAAGCGTCAGCAAGTTAAAAATAAATAGCATGACCCCCAGACTTAGGAACGAGAATCGTCTGAAGGTTACAAAAGAATTTGTATTTTCCTTCAATTTCGATTGGGGTTTCTACAAAAACGCCTTCTGAACATGCGAACAGGGATCCCAAATGTTCCAGTTTATCCAGAATTGAGCATTATTAGATGCTATTCCCGGCAGAGTACGATCAGTCGTTAAGCAAACAACCGTGAAAACGCATCTGGGTAAGTTTAGAACTTCCGCCCCCTCTTCAGACCTTTTCTGATATTGGCGGAACTGTGTGTATAATTCTCTGCCTTTTCGATGCATTCATTATATTTATACAATGAGAACTTTCATCTGGAAATGCGAGTGACACAGCTTTTAGGTGGTTTAATAATATCCTTCATGGTCATATACCTATAAAATGCAAAGAAGTCCTGTAACTATTTTGACACCATAGCCTTTAACTAGGCAAAAAGGGTAAAGGGTAGACAACGAAGGGGGACATCCCGTGCACTGCGATCTCCACACAGATATATTGGGACTAACACCCCCACAGGAGGAAGGGATAAAATGAGTGAACCGCAGGAGGCTACAGGGTTGCAGGCAGACAGGCCACAGAGAGGCGCAGAAGTCCCTAACAAGTGCTGAGATCTCTTCATCCCGACGTCTGTCCCCGCCGAGCAGCCACAATCGCTCCGAGTTCGGTGTTGACAATCATCCCCCCACGAGAGGACAGTGACCACACAACGCCACCCAGCGCTGAGAACAGCATTTACAATCGCAAGTATCCGCGCCACCTACCAACCGGGGTCAAAATGACGTTATTAGTTGTGGGACATATGCATAAGTTACATCAATCTAGTAGTTTATCAAATTAAAGAAATATGTGTAATATGGGACAGTTATACATTACGCTAATCTTATAAAAAGAAGTATGCTACGTGTGTTACGTAATCAAATAAGTGTTTGCCTAGAAATAATCTCGAATGATAGTCCATTTTATAATTAGATTGAAACCGCAACTAAGTGTTCATAACAGTAAAGCAAAACCGGCCCTATCAGGTGATTTACTTTACGTGATAGGAGCTGGGTGCGCTTTACTGTTATAAATACCTTAATTACGGTGTCAATCTAATTACAAAATGGACTATAGTATAGAGCCAGTTAACTGCAACAAAAGGAAACATTGCTTATATCCAATTTCAGTTTTTATTGCTAACGAGTTGGGGATTCCACACTTGCAAACTTGTACAGTGCACCAAACTTCAGTACAAATGTCCTATTTCGGAAATGCCTCATGCTACGAAAAAATGTATGTACCATAATTTTCCTATTTTGTGTTCTGTCTTTCTTTCTTGCAAATGTTTCAAATTTTATGATTTCCTATAGATGTAAAATTCAATGAGAATGAATATTTATATGTACATTTTATTCGTCATGCCAATATCTCAAACATATGGCACTTTAAACACATGCTTCGAACCTCCCATGAGATACGAGGCGACATTTTTCACGAACCCTCCCCCCCCCCACCCCCCCATCATCATTAACAATGCCTTGCTTAGAAACAACTTAACACAAAATGTAATAAGTTTGGAATTTCATCATCAAGAAATAGGTTGTAGGCCTTAACTTTTTGTAAACAGTAAAGTCCCCTTATATTTCATACATAGAGATAATAAATATTTTATAGGAAAAATGTAGCTCTCCTTACAACACTCAAGATGTGATAAAAACTTCAGTAGTGTTAATTTCAGAAACATTCAATGTTAGTTGATTGAATTTTTATGCACTTTAAGATGTTACTTGCAATGTTAAGTCATCGTTGTTTTGTTTTTCACGACCTCATAAAGGCAGTAAGTAGTAAAAAGGCTAGTATTTACGAAACAGTGGACTGTCGTCTCAGCCCTCTGTTTGTACCGTGTGCTTTCAATAAAAGTTGTACTGCTACCATTTCTAGCACATATCGACCCTTGATATTAAATAGAAAAAGTAAGCTTTCACAGAAAGTTATTCTTCTTCCTTAACATGGATTAGGCATTTAGACCTATTCCGAGGTAATCAAACTACTGTCCATCTCATTCGGGGTCGTCCAATATCTCTTCGTCCTAATGGTTTGTAAAATAGTTTGCCGCGGCGGTTTACAAGGTTCCATCCTCTTAACGTGATCTTTCCACTTGCTCTGATATGTTTTCATTTCTTCCAAATGTTTTCTTCCTCTAGTTCTTCTCTTATACCTACATTCTGGAGTCGATCTTAACATCTTATTTGACATGCCTCCAGTTTTGATTTTTCCTTGATTTTAACCACCCATGTGTCACATGTACATTTTAACGAGGGTTTGGATACTATTCTATATAATCTTAATTTAAGATCCTTCCTCATATTCCTGTCAAAATGTATTTTTATACACCCACTGACTTTATTATACGCTTTGATATTTTCTTCCATTTCTGCCTTTCTATTAATTACTGATATGTTTGATCCCAAATACTTAAAGGTAGACACCAGAAAGATAACTAACTAGAAAAATGGATCGAAAAATAAATAACGGCTAGGAAAAGTCGTATTTGCTGCACATTCAAAAGGTTTATCCCACTGCTTTTTTTTTTTTTTTTTTTTTTTTTGGGGGGGGGGGTACCCATGCAAATGTTCAGTTTTAGTCATTATTCTATATTTAATCTGAAGTACATAATCCACTCTATACTTCTAACTGCTAAAATTAATGCAAAAATGGCGAACTTTCAGGAACAGAATAGGATTATAGCGACCGATAAAGGAAAAAATGTCTTAAGTGCATTATAACATACAACAAAAATTGCATTGAAAATAACATGTAACATCGTAATGTGTTTATTACGAATATAATTGGCCAGTTATCGTGACAGTTCCGTAATATCGGCCAGCTATTGTCCGCGAGGTTAAAATAATAGTACAATGAAACAAAAGCAAAAGGGGGAAAAACATTGTGATTACCGAACGATTGTGTGTGGACGTTGACCGCTGGTCGCCCACTCACGTACAAATTGCCTTCGCTTAAGGGATCAGTATTGCCAATCCCCAAACTGTCAAAGTCCAACCCTCCCATTTTTTTTAAAAAAAAAGCTGGAAATGTGAGAATTTATGCCGAGGCCTCCCGGGTCAAACCAGACAATGCGATTGTAGCCCCCTCATTAACAGACGTTTCCCATACATTACATTAAAGGATGTCCAAAAGTATGCTAATTTATTTCCAAAATAGCAATGAAAAACTATTTGATATAGTTTTCCATATACAAAACATTCCACAAATAATGTTACCAAACTTTCTATTAGAAAATTGTGAAAGTTGTATCTTTATCACGAGCACAATATTAGTGTTCCAAGTATTACTGAGTTTTTACTCTCTTAACCGCTAATTTACACCGCGACATTGAATATTATCCATTCACTGCTACACACTTCGCGACCATGTTCCCCTATGTTTAATGCTTTCTGCACGATTTGGGACAACCCTTATACTACGATAAGTATGCTAGCTCGACTGAATGTTGTCATGACCCCAGATTACTTTCGATGATAACAGAGAAAAATAAAATACATGTGTACCGCGCAATAAAACTGAAAACCTTTAAGGCTACTTTGTAAATGTCAAACTGGTACTCATCCTAGCGTAATTAATTATTTTAGTGCAAATTTCAAAGTTAGAACCACGCAATTTTTTGGGATCAACTCGCTATGCCCTTGATTTTATTGAATTTAGAATCCTCGTGCAAATTATATCACAAATATGTAGCTGGAAATTTGCTCTGGGCTCTATGACATGCTGAGATGTTTACATTTGACAGCACTTAGATTTCATTTAATGTCCATCAGTGAACCAAAACCCTGTTTGACAACATACAAAATTATAAAACGGTATGTATATCCACATCAATGCACATGCGTTTGATTTGTATCAAAAATTTAAGCTTCGAAAACTGAAAATCTATAATTTTACTAGTTTAGCAAACCCACATTTCTTATATGCTATTTGATAAAGATCCTCAACAACACAGGTTAAACAAACTTTAAAATCTGATAATCCAGCTTTTCGGTTTCTGTATAGTGAGACAACATTTCAGTTTAATGTCTATAAAGGTTTCTTATTCTATGCTTCTGTATGCAATCAAATTTTTTAGTAAAAAAAGAATGCTACTTAGTATTCCTAATGAGCAAAATATAACGGATAAGCATGATGTTAAATCCGTACTACAATCAATTGGGCTCCTAACGATAGAATGAGAGGGACGGGAGGATATGAACGGGAGGAACAGAATAGTAAACTGGGAACGTGACAGGATCAATCCTGCAGCAAGCAACGGGACGGTAGGAATGAGAGAAATGATAAACCAGTATGACGGGATCAATCTTGCAGCAAGCAATGGGTTGGTATGACTGGGATGAGAGAAATGGAAAATGGATAGTACGACGGGATCAATCTTGCAGCAAGCAATGGGTTGGTATGACTGGGATGAGATAAATGGAAAATGGATAGTACGACGGGATCAATCTTGCAGCAAGCAATGGGTTGGTATGACTGGGATGAGATAAATGGAAAATGGATAGTACGACGGGATCAATCTTGCAGCAAGCAATGGGTTGGTATGACTGGGATGAGAGAAATGATAAACCAGTATGACGGGATCAATCTTGCAGCAAGCAATGGGTTGGTATGACTGGGATGAGAGAAATGGAAAATGGATAGTACGACGGGATCAATCTTGCAGCAAGCAATGGGTTGGTATGACTGGGATGAGAGAAATGATAAACCAGTATGACGGGATCAATCTTGCAGCAAGCAATGGGTTGGTATGACTGGGATGAGAGAAATGGAAAATGGATAGTACGACGGGATCAATCTTGCAGCAAGCAATGGGTTGGTATGACTGGGATGAGAGAAATGGAAAATGGATAGTACGACGGGATCAATCTTGCAGCAAGCAATGGGTTGGTATGACTGGGATGAGAGAAATGGAAAATGGATAGTACGACGGGATCAATCTTGCAGCAAGCAATGGGACGGTGTGATTGGGATGAGAGACAAGATAAGCCGATAGTATAACGAGATCAATCTTGAGGCAATCAACAGGACTATATGATTTAGGATGAGGAAAATGGTAAGCCGGTAGTATGACGGGATCAATCATGCAAAAGAAATCGAACGGTATGAATGGGATCAGCAAGATAGTAAACCCTTAGAACGACCAATTAATCACTCTGCAACCAACGTGACGGAACCGAGTGTGGTACAGTAAAATTGTAGATAGCTGGTATTTCATGGCGTGGCTGGTTTAAGAAGTAGATACAAGTCAACATCAATAGAAGTAAAATCGCTTGCACACCTTCCTTCGGCAGTAGACATGCTTTTAAATATAGATATGGAAATATAACGCCATTGCCCCCCCCCCCGCGTTCTAATAAATTTGGAATTTAATTTGTAGCTTTCATTCCGTTAAATTACCAGCAAGAAAAATATCAACAATTCAAGTAATAAACTCAATGTGCCCTTAATAAAATATAAGATAGAGAATTTCGAAACTACAAATGGAAAGGAAAAGCGTAATGTACCTGTGCCTTTTGAGGTAGGTCTACAAGGGCACATACATTCTAATGTATTTGATCGTCTCTTATCCACTTAACATGACACATTCCTTACATTCACTGTTGTGACTATAACTGGATGCGTAATCCTTTCCCTGTGCCTCCTAAATCTGCAACACATCTGCTCCTGAGCCGGAGCTAATGCTTTAATAAAAGCTGGGAACTATCAATTCAGCAATTTTGCAGAAGTACCCAGCAAGAGTATTGCAAGTAGTTACAATTTTCTACCGCCTACTTCTGCAAGATGCACTTTATGACAAAAATATAACAATCCAAAAACGCAAGAGACTTCTGTATGTTGTCAAGGGTACTCGTAGCTGTTTAGCCTCACTTGTTTTACCACGATTACTGGGTTTTTGAATGTGAACCAGAAGAAATTTAACAGTAACTAGCTAACCCGACAGACGTCGTTCTGTCAAAAGCCATTGCACTGTGGCAGTCCCACAAACTTATATTCTTTGGTCAAATTCTGGTGATGGCGTCGCTTATAAAGTGTACATATAGTGATGCCATCTTTAGTTTTCAGTAATGATCAGATAATAATATACAGTCACAAATGTGTAATTTAAATAAAAAATTGAACATAAACGTATTTCAGAGTGATCACTTTGTTTATTGACTATCAAATAATTACCGTGATACCAACAATACATTTGCATAACGTTAATAAAGTTTTCTATGTATTTTTAATGTCTAATCATAAACAACTACTTACAAAATCCCGTTATCTATCTCGCACACTGCAATACTTTAGTAATATTTTCTTAAATACTTTCACTGTAATGCTTTAAGGTACACGATGTTTTTTGTTTGATTACCTGGCGCGTAAACAAACAAATCTAATGGTTTTCCAACACGGGAACAGGCAACATACAATTAGCCATGCGAGAAACATGGGTTTTCAAGATTAATGCCGCAAACATTCAATGACTGCACCTGAGATTTATTTATGGCCATAGCGAAAGCAAGCCACACTGAAATCTGCAGTCGTTTTATTCAAATGGAATGTCAGTCGGAATCATTGGAATGCGTGGCATTAAAACGTCTTCTCCTTTATACTTTCCCTTTAGCATGGTTGCTTTGATCAAATTGTTCAGTAGGCTGTGCCGTTACAAAAACGTGGTAGATATTTCGCAACATTATGATCACCGAGCCGACCTTTAATTGAAGATTGTGAGGCGACAATCGTGGTAAATCCAGCGAGTTCAAAAATTCGGGTGGATAGTTGACGGCATCATCTTGGTCTGTAGCGGAACCAATTGATTTGTATGCCCTCAATTCACTGGCAATTTCATTTTGAATTTTGAAATTTAATTCATTTACATCCATGTTCTTGACAGCCAATATAGCTCGTTCGCTCAACCAGACATGATCTATGTAATTCTGAGCAACGTTTGGGAACACCTTTTGAATGAGTTCGGTTTTTGATTCAGTAAACTGACAAAAATTGTCAGGTAAGGTAACGCAGCCAGTGAAAACGTCTAAAGGAAATTTGCCATTACCCAATTCAATGAGCTATCTTGAAAATAATTCTCCAGATAGATCATTTTGCAACTCGACACGCATATTCTTGCTTAAATTTAGTAACTTGACGTGCTTCCACAAAACGGATGACTTAAACATGCATTAAGTTCATCAGCTGGCGTTGACCGTGGAATCACTGGCAGTTTGACGAAAATCTTCTACTAACAAAATCATCGCATCACCAAATCGGTTTCGATTGTTCCGCAGATCTTGCATGGTTCGGTCTAATGCCTCCATAGACCTTCTGTATGCCATCGTGCATTCATCCCACACTATCAATTTACATTGCTGCAAAACCTTTGCCATTGCAGAATTCTTCGAAATGTTGCAGATTGGAGTTTCGGTGCTTTGCATATTCAACGGCAATTTTAGCGCTGAATGGGCTGTTCGACCACCTTCCAACAATGTAGCTGCAATGCCTGATGAAGCAAGTGCGATTGCAATTTCATTGTGTGAGCGAATTGTTGTTAAATCAATGAAATCAAAAAAGTTTTACCTGTACCACCGGGAGCGTCCAAGAAGTAAATCCCCCCAGTTCCATCATTTACAACTTTCATAAGAGTATCAAATACACATTTTTGTTGTTGATTCAATAGCGGAATATTTATGAAAACTGATTCTCTTAAAGCGTCCAGATCGTACAGTTTTTCGCGTTGTAAATCTTGATTAAAAGCGTCGTGCATCGGGCGATTAGGCGCGGCCATGCCTAATTGAGATAACACTTTGTTTGACATCATCAAGCACATGTCCTCAGTTGATATTAACGCCTCGTTGTAAATTTCTTCAGTGACTTGTAAATTTTGATTTCCTTTTTTAATGCGCATTTGATGCAAGATATCGCCAAATATATCTTCCTTGTATTTGATCCATAAATCAATTGGTTTTGATGGGAAGCATGTTGATATAATTATAGAAAACAGTGATCTGTCAAACGTATTGAGTTTATCAACATACCAACATCCATTTAATTGTATGTTGAAGAGCGAGTAGAGAAAAACATGTGAATGTACTACGTGAAAGATACGTGAGTGAGAAACCCGTATGAATGCAATACGTTGCATTTCTATTTAATCATACAAAATAGTATGAATTCTATACTGAAGGGCGAGTAGAGAAAGAAATGTGATTGTTTCGTAAAAGAAAACTGAGCAGAGAAAACCGTGTGACTGTAAAAGTTGCATTTCTGTTTCAATCACAAAATGGTGTATTAATTGTATGTAGAAGGGCAAATAGAGAAGAATTTGTGAATGTGTTACGCATAAGAAAAGCGAGTAGCGAAAACTATGTGAATGTATAGCATAAAAACCTTCTCCATGAAAAATGCTTAGATGTGGCAATTTTCATTGTGATCGGTCAACCGTGTTGGGATTTATCAACTTCATACATATAGGTTGCATAAATTGTCTGTTGAAGAGCGAGTAGAGAAGAAGATGTGAATGTTTTACGTAAAAGAAAAGAGTGTAGATAAAATCGTGTGCATGTAATACGTTGCATTTCTATTTCACATCATAGAAAATTGTATGAATTGTATGTTAAGCGCGAATAGAGAAAGAAATGTGATCGTGTTTCGCAAAAGAAAAGTGAGTGGAGAAAACCACGTGAATGTAATATGTTGCAGTTCTACTACAATCATAGAAAATTGTATGAATTGTATGTTGAAGGGCGAGTATATAGGAAAGGATATGTGAATGTCTCACGTAAAAGAAAAGTGAGTAGACAAAACATGTGAATGTTACATTGTATAGTAAAATGGATGGCATAAGAATCTTCTCTATGAAACAACACATATACATGCCGAATTTCGCAGTGATCGGTCAAGTGGTTTAGGAGACTGGTGGTTATATACGTACACACACACACACGCACGCACGCACGCACGCACGCGCACACACACACACACACACACACACACACACACACACACACACAACCGCTTTTCTCGGTTTGAATGG
Source organism: Tenodera sinensis (assembly GCA_030765045.1). Classification (NCBI taxonomy): domain Eukaryota; kingdom Metazoa; phylum Arthropoda; class Insecta; order Mantodea; family Mantidae; genus Tenodera; species Tenodera sinensis. The sequence continues at coordinate 313,924,757 of CM060964.1, forward strand.
GAAAAAGAAAAATGTGGTTTTTCCGTTTTTCTCCACAATTTTCCCAATTTTTCTCTTCATAAGAACCTTCCTCGCACTTAAATGAATATTTCAAAAATAGAATTAGCCAAATTGGTCCAGCCATTTCGAAGGTTTGCGGTTATTAAGATTTACAAATTAACTTTTATCATATAGAAGATAATGGAAATATTTAATAACAAAGACTTAGGTTGCTGATAACCTAGTAGTTGAGCGCCCTTAAACCTAAACTAAACAAAGACTTAGGCAGCACATATACATTTTATTTCTTTTAAATAAATGGTGTGGAACATTATTTCAATAATTATTTTTAGCAGCATGTCGTAATATCTTGAGAGTGTTGCTGAACACCCTAAGATTTCCGCGGCAGAACCTTTGAAAATCTCTACTCTATATTAAGCGTGAATGTTGAATGATTGGTAGACACTTCTTGTAACTGGAGTACTAGCTAGCCTCAATAGTATCATACCACAAGGGAACTGGACGTGTTACGGAACACTGAAATTAATCGTTGTAACAATCAATGCTGGTGTGCCTATAGGGGCGTGCTAATGGTTTTCGTCTTACCTCACTAGATGGCCTGCATTACATAATTTAAAAAGCGGCAAATTATTTCAACCATTTTATTTTATTACTGTTTTTAGTAACGGTGTCCTCTCCAATACACAGTGCTTATCGTAGATGTAAAACAACGAAAATGCACGTTTTTCTTCTATTTTTAGGTTTTGGGTACAACGAGAAGGAAATGTGTTAACACATGAGTAAATTTAGGGTTCTGATTAGGATTTTCCTAAACTAAGTGTAGGTAACAAGGACACACTTACTGATTCCTTTGGTCCCATATACCATTTGTAAACATTGCACGAACGGCGTATAACTTTGTGGGTTCAATAAATCGTGCAACAAACTACAGAGAGAAAATCTGAGGAATAAACTAATAACGATTCGCTAATTGCAATTGGACTGTTCCATATTGCTTCACCCATGAAAGTTTGCTACCATCGAACGTGGTATATCACTATCGCGTTATATGAGATTTAGGCGTATTGCGTGCATGAAACCAAGTGGTAATTCATTGTGATGGGGATATGTGATTATTCTTCACACGTTTTAAGCGTTGCCCTTGTAATGCAACAAGCACCGTCTTAACGTGTTAGGGACCCGGTACGAAACTCGGCTGTGTGTGGGTGCCTGTGGATCACCTCCATAGCGTAGTGCTAGATCGCCTAGTTCTGGCGTGGAGGACCCGGGTTCTATCCCCGGTACTGGCTTGAGTTTTGCCCCTCTGGGAGATCTAACGAGGGGTGCACTCACCCTCATGAGGATTTTTCCCCCGCTGGGTGGTCTGGCGCGGGGTGCATAAAACCTCGTTAGGTCCCGGAGGAGCTACTTGATAAAAAAGTAGTGACCACGCTAACCACGTTCCATCCTACAGCTCTGCACCCCACCCATAACGCCTATAGTGAGCAAAGGTGGGGGACGCAGCGGCCGGGCGGTAAGCCTTGGCCCGCGAAGGGCTGTTGCGCTAGGGGTGTGTGTCTGTGTATGTCAATTTATATATTTTAGGCCTACGACTAGACAGAAGCCGGAACACGTTTCAATTCAGGCAATTCTGAATTACCTACATATCGTAAAAATCACGAAAGTACAGCACAACGAAACAACTAAAATAAATCGAAAACAGGATCTACAGAATATTTAAACCTCGATAATAACCGCAATCATATTTTTATTATCAGTAATATATTTATACTCTGCACCTGCAAACGAAGAATTAGTTTTCTTTCTGTGAGAGAAATGGTTATGCCCACACCATCTCTTGTCCATTTTATTCTACTATACTACTACTGCAATGCATGGCAACCATTTAACAACACGGATCGCGTCTGATAATGCTGCTCGCTATTATTTTCTTTGTGCTGTATAGCGGTAGAACAAGGAACTGTTGCAAAGTACATAGTAGTGCCTGTTTAAAGAGCGAATACGAGAACTAAAGGCCATGCTTGCTATAAACTATAGTTTAACAGCAACAGAGTAATTTAGAAGTTCGATAACTAAGATAGTTCTCTTACAACTAAGAGCTAAAATGATTCTTATATAGTCAATTTTGGAAACACTACATTTCATAATGTTTCGTACAAAACTATCATCATCATCATCATTGCTACCTAGTACCAAAAGCAGAACTACCTCTTTTCCCGGAACCAGAAATACTTCACACCAAAACATTGTAAATTTTTAGTTTCATGCCAGGTTTTTTGTTAGATTTAAGTGCTTTACCTAAGACAAGAAGAAATTTCTTCTTGATTTATCGCGATACTATTCTAGAGCACTATGCAGAATAAGACAGTCAAAATTAGTACCACTCAAACGGAAATGAACTCTGCGGTGGGGTTCATGAAATTAGAGCAAGCAAACTGCTGCAAAATAATAACAAACACTTGAAATATAAGATATATATAATGATCTTTAGAAGGAAATAAAAGGCGCATTGTTTACTCTGGATTACTTTCCCCTAATGTTGATAAGAAATTAAAGATTAGCATATCCTTCACTTATAAATATAACTTTGAATGCTTCACTGACATGTTTATCGGTCATTTATTCCAAAAACTAATATAAGTATTCGTCAGAAAATCTAGCTATCGTGCAGTTTACTTTATGGTGAAGATGATATATTTTCTTGGCTTGCGCACAATCCTTAGCAAAACCGCGAATGCCGCGGTACGGTAGGACAAGCGTGCACCGTAATGTCTGACCTTCAAGAGCAGTCCTTAGGGACGATGGCCATCCCTGAGCCGCGCGATGAAATGCGGTTAACTTCAGTCCTTCGCTAACAACGAACGCCGTTACGGCCGCGCGTCATAATTTAAAATCTCATTGGCAGTTCAATTTGTTGTGTTGTCGAAACGAGCACGAGGGATGAATAAAACGTATTAATCGACTTCTCCCGCCGCGATTGTTGCGTCACAATGCTAGGGATTTCCCCGGGCGTTTAGCCTCGCATTGTCACACTGTTTTTGACCGACCGCACCACGGGGGTAATAAATGGGGACTCTCCCGCATTATACTCCTGCCGTACAGCATGTAAAAGCCTAAAACGTTGGTGATAAATGAGTAAAACCCTCTATTCATTCATGGGACATTATTTTTTCTCTCTTCCGGGGTGGAAGGGGGAAAAGCGTTGTTAGGGAACAGAGACTCAGTATGCTGCCAATGGAAACCGCCAGTATGTCCTCGTCCAAATCGACTAACCTATGTTCCACACATGAAGTTGGACAGCACATGTTAAGGTGAACAGTGTTTGGCGCCAAGCCACCATAAAGCACTCTGTGGCAAATATATGGAGGCAAGCATCGAACCCCGCTTTGGCTGTACTACCAACTACAGTTGTCCCTCTCCAAATAAAGACTAGTGACACTAAACACGTCGCCGCAACGGCAACAAATTCTCCGGGACGGGAATCGCCCTTCTTGAGCGTCGGTCTAAAACGCTACATTCTCAGAATCTGTTCTCCCTCAGCGCTCCTAGGGTCTAAACTATGGATTCCAATTTATCTAAATCATTTGGAACTATTTACAAGTGCTAATTGACTGGGAAAAAATGGGTATGGGAGAGTAACAGCTAAGCGGAAGTGAAAGAGAGGCCGACAACAGAAAACATGGGAAGAACAATATTTGAATCCTGAGAACACAATATCCAAATGAATAATCCTATAATGCTACAACTCCTGAGTATTTCTTGCCTAGGAATAATCCATTTAACGTCAGCATCTTCATTTGTGCTGAGAGAGAAACTGCAGTTAGTATCAGTCTTTTCTTTGCATATGATGAATGCCTACACATACGAGCTGCAAAAAAGACAATAAAAATTGATTGCAATGCTTGGAAAATATAGGACTTCTTCGTTTAAGGAAAACAAACCTCTTGAGGTAAGGAGACATAGGGTCCATGTATAAACTGTATGTCACAGTACTACAAAGGCAATTTTGTCATTCCCTTGATAGAATCCAAGTGACAGCTGTGGTGAGGTGAACAAAATTAAAAGTAGTTGAATGAATGGTTGATCAGGTTCCGGAGAGGACAACTCGCACCTTGCCCCAACCCGGATCATTTGTGCCTACTACCTGGATGAGGTGAAAAAATCACGGGAGGCTATAGGCCGCAGGCAGGCCCTTCGGACAGAGGCACGCAGAGGTTCCTAATGATTTCAAGCTTGATAGTTCGGCCACACAGGAAAAGCCTTCCCTCTGGAAAACCCGCGGAGAACTCGACCCACGGAAGTAGTTCAGATAAGGTTCTCACCCGGCACGGCCAAGAAGACCTTCCAAGCAGTAAGCATCTGCGCCACCTGTCCCACACTGACCGACACTGCCCAACCTGTAAGCTTACCTGAAGCATGAAAGGGGAAGCGTAACGATCAGAAATGAGGCAATGGAAAACCGTGGCAGAAGAGAAACCTCATTCGCCTAGCCAACCAAGGAAAACCACGAAAAAGACAAGGTCAGGGTGGCCAGCCCCAGGAATAGAACCTAGAACCTCCAGAATGCGAGCTCACACGTTAACTCGGAGCCATCTCGCTCAATAACATTTGTACCTATACAAACAAGTGCGCTATATATTTATAACTCTGTACATTGAGTGTATTTAAAACTTTTTAGTTGCGTGCATTTTTACTCTCTCTACTGGTAAGTAGAGGAAGTATTGTATTCCACCGAAAAATTCGATGTCGAGATTTCACCGGAAATATATTTTTGAGACCCCCTGAATCCAAAAAGAGCATTTCTAAAAAAAGGTCCGCGCGCGCGCGCGCGCGCGCGTGTGTGTGTGTGTGTATGTGTGTGTGTGTGTCAGTCTGTGGACAGCATAAGTCAAAAACGTAGGTAAAGTCAGTTAACAATCAAAGTTGGTATTTAAGTTTAACGTCTTTCAAGGATGCGACACGAAGATTTTGAAGAAAATAGCCCCACCCTAAACTACCCTTTACATGGAAAATTTTTCAAAAATTTTGATTTTCTTGAAAATGGCCCTAACGATTTTGGTTAAAATGCCACATGTTTAAGATATTTGGATGACAAAAGAAATGTATATTTTGAATTTTCTGGCTATAGCCTATGTAGTCCTGTTTACTCTGGATAACTTTTGAATAACTGGTAAACCGTAAGAGATAGACAAAATCTTACTGTACAAATCATGTAGATCTCACTAAAACACACAATTTATGTCTGAATAAATTTTTTTGTAGAGCGAACCATTTCGGAGATATTCCTTGTTATTTGTCAGTTTCGGAAAACTTAAAAGTTTGGTGAAATGGAATATCGTTGTTCATTTTTTTATATGTTAAGCGTGTAAAGAGAGCGGGATCTCAAAGCTTTAAAAGATTTGACTATCGCTCAAAGCCTATTGTATTCTAATATTCTCCTTGCACCTACAAGGAAATAACCAATAAGATAATTTGTACAAATGTTTATCTCAACTAACAAGAAGAAGATATAGGAATAAGAGTTTGTAACAATGGTTAGTACAAGAGTAGAGAAAGTCATGTGAGTGCAGCATATCAGATTTTTTGGTAGAACTGGAATTTGTTCCGAAGTATATAATGATTATGTAGTGGTTTCGCACTACTTAAACTCTTATAATGCTAATTGTTCTTTTTCCCCCTATGCCATGTTCAATTTCTAAGCAAGACTTAGAGGGCAGTTTGTTAAAAAGGTTTAGAACCAAATATAAACTATTTATTATGCCGGTCAGTTTTAGGATATGAGATAACATTAATTCATGTTTTAGGATCATGGCTGACATTCTGCTTTGTTGAACAACATGTATAAGACATGTAAGTTCATCATTTGCGTAGCCTTTAAAGTAAGAGCTTCAAAAAGATATTGAGGGAGAATCCAGCGTTAAGAATTACAGAGCTGCATAACATTCCGAAATCCACCTTGACTTTATGTAGCATGAATGGAAGTAGTAAGTAGGTGTACTAGCGTACCGTTATGCCTGGACTACACACACCTGGCCTTACTCGCTTCAACTCTCCTTGACACTGATTCTCTGCCATAACTCGCATCAGCAGTGATCAACTGCTCCTTCCAAACCTGTTTACCCCAACTTAGTAATGAGCTCAGTCAACTTCAAAAACAGAAATGTATCTTCTTTTTGAATTACTTGTTACTTGTTTCGACGTTTAACTCATGATACGTAGCGTTACTTCACGAAAGAAAATGATTAAAATACTGACTTACGTTAGAAATAAATACAGTCACTGTTTTTCAGATATTACAAACAAGTTAATTAGAGGTCGTTAGTGCTACACACTCGTCCGTGGTTGGAATTCCGCTAAGACGGTCCTCCCTGAGGCTTTTACTGGATTTTCCTCTATACAAAAAATGGCAAATACCACGATACCTTGAACTTCAAATGTGGAGCGTTTCCATCCCAAATCTCTTTCCCATTTCACGCACAACAGTGACGTATCTATAGGATCGGGTGTTAACACTATCAAACATATTACAAGAAACATTAAAATACATATATCAATAAATGAATGAATAATAAATAAAAGTAAGGTAAAACAAATATGCTGTGGGTTTCTATTACAAATCTCACACATTTTGTCTTACCAAATGCACTAAAATTGATTTTACCCTTGAACCCTTTACACCACTTCAGTGCTCTTGTTCTATTAATTTGCAATATCCTTATTCTTGCATGATATTTTGTATCGTTGCTCTGTCTTGTTTTTCTTCTTGGTTTTTTCTTTGTTTATATTTCCAAAGAATACAAATGTTATGCGAAGATATATTTTTTTCACATTCTACATACTGTTTTACTAAGAGCTATAGTAGACACGAAAATGACATTTCAATTCAAATTCGATGATGCACTGAGGTGACATTTGGGCACAGAGAATATCCATTAGGAGTAAGTTGAAACGATAAAGAGGAACCTCACTTTTATTCTCAAACTATTTTGTTTTCTTCTTCTTCATTTTATTACCCTCCCCGTATGGAGGACTTACATCCCCTTGGACTTAACAAGCCTGTGCCTAGGATCAGATGTCTGTTGAGGAGCAGACGAACCTACGAAACGGATAGAGTGAAGGCCTCGAAGCGGGTGGTCAGTCAAGCACCAGATATGATAGTGAAGAAGAGGATGATGTGAAATGCAAGCGAAATGGATGATTGGAAACGTGATGATGGAGCTGTTGGTGGAATGAGTGGCGGAGGAAACCGGAGAACCCGGAGAAAACCCGCCTAACACCGCTTCGTCCATCAGAATACCACATGCGGGTCCCTGGGATCGAACTCGAGCCACTTTGGTGATCGATGAACGGTCTAACCACTCGGCCATGTTTATTTTCAACAGTTACAAAATATCTGCTTTAAAACAACAATGTCATTGTATAGCAGCCCAGGAAACGCAAAATATATTAAAAACAACAGCTTTGCGTACTCTACTGTTGCTGAGGTACAGCTCTGAAAATTTGGCACACTACCCACCAACAGTAGACAAGTGCGTGCGTAGAAATTCAACGTATTGTGACGCATAGTTTAGAAATTTGCAATTTCAACTGTCTTTTGTTTACGATGTGTTCCTAGTTAAGCATACAAACACCGCCGAGAAAGCCAAAGAAAAGCGCAGCGAATTGTCATTATTATTCTAAAGGCAAGAGGACATGCTGGCCGCTCCTTGTCTGGGAGAAGATGGTAATTGTTTTCTGAATACACAGATTTCTCTTGACACGTTGACAACCACTTTGCTGTTTGCTTAATGTTCCTATTTGATCTATGGTCCACACCTAGGCATTTGCCTACGTCATTTGGGAGTATCACACGTGTGAACACAAATACTATGAAGCGGAAGCTTTTAACTTTCTCTGACATTGGAAAAATATTTGTCATTCCACTACAGCCTACAGAAGAAAATGAGTTGTTGCTAACAAGCTATTTATGTATTTAATAGTTTGATGGGAGCTAAAACTGAAAATTGGTGCTTTCTTCTTTTTACTTTCTCCACTACGAATAGTAGGTAGGGAAAATATTCTTCCACCCAAAAATTCCATATCTAGATTTCCTTGGAAATATATGTTTTGAGACCCTGTGAATAAAAAAAAAATAAGAAAATTGCATTTTCCAAAAAGGTTGGCGCGCGCGTGTGCTGATGTGATGATGAAGTGAGGTTTTAGGGTGCAAAACCGGGAAGGTTATAGCGCCCGCGCGTGCGTGTATGCTACATGTGAACAGTATAACTCGAAAACATAAAGTCGGTTAAATACCAAACTAGCCCCTTCTAAGGATGCAACATCAAAAAATTTCAAGAAAATTCCCGAATCTCAAATTAGCCTTTCTATAAAAAATGTTTCGAACATTTAGATTGGCTATTAACGATTTTCATTAAAATATCATTCGTTCAACATATTTGCAATAGCAATAAAATATGTACATGTCTTGAGTTTTCAGGGAATAACCTTTGAAGCCTTTTTCATTCTGAAAGGCTTTTGCATAGCTGATATATCGTTGGAGATATACAATAGTGGGTACTTTATGTCCTGAATTTATGTAACCTTTAGATGGTAATTGCTATTTATTTATGCCAACAAACTTAATGCTGGGTTTTTACAGGCCGACAAGGGCCCTTGGGGTATTTATCTCTGACGTGAGATTCCCTTGAGGTCTAACCGGGAAAGTACGAATCGGCTGGGGAATTTAATGTCGTACTAGCAAGTTAGTCATGGTAGCTTAGTGGGTAGAGTATCCGCTCGATAAGCGGAAGATCCATGGTTCAAATCCAGGCTATGGCATTTAATTTTTCAGTCCTGATTCCACCGCACACAACTTATGTCTAATAATTTTTTTAGTTAACGGTCTCCGATATGTTTCTTACATTTTCAAATATACTTTTCTCAAATAGGAAGTCGTTATTCGTGTTTTACTTTTTATACTATGTGCGCACTAATTGTATTCCACCCAAAAATGTGACACCGAGATTTCACCGGAAACACAGATTTTGGGATTCCCTGAATCCAAAAAAGCAGTTTTAGAAAATGGTTTGTGTGCGTGAGTGTGTGCGTGCGTGCGTCTATTTGTTACACGCATAGCTCAAAAGAAAAGTCTGTTAAATCCCAAACTTCCAAGAAAGCAACATGAAGAGTTTCCAAAAATAAAAAACATCCCCACCCTAAACTAGCCTTTACACGGAACATGTTACTTAAAGTTTCGTTTTTTAAAATTACTCTAACGATTTTGATTTAATTACCATATATTTAGGACATTTTCAACACAAAAGAACTGTATATCTTGAATTTTCTGAGAATAGCCTCTGAAGCCTCTATTCTTAATGACTCGTATAACTGGTAAACCGCAAAAGTTAAACGAAATCTTACCACAAAAAAAAAAAAAAAAAAAAAACAAAAAAAAAAAAAAAACTTAGGTCTCGTTAAAACACAGTTGATGCAAGTATATTTGTTGTGGAGTTAAACATTTCCGAGATATTCCTTGTTATTGCTTTTCATATTAAACTACTTAAATATACCTTTCAATTTTACGTAAGAGGGCAACGAGGCTAGAATGATCACAATTATTTTGATTATTTTCATATTTGGTATCACTTTAATATTCTCTATCACTCTAAGAAGATAACTAATTCGGTGTATAAATTACATTACATTTCAAATTAATTTCGTCCCATACTCTCTAAAAGAAAATCCTCTGCCTTTAAATTAATTTGTGTCTACAATACCGTTGCTCCTCATTTGTGAATTAAACATTGTAAAATGGTGATGAAATTTCCACGGTGACTACACAAAATCAATTCCATTTTATGAAACCTCAATAAACACCAGAGTAGTATCGCTTAAAACATAAACATATTAAACAATTTTAAACCAATTTTCAAAACCAGCTACCTAATAAACCAATGTGTAAAGTCAATAGTCAATAGTATAGTCAATATATTATTTTATGCTTTGCTAATTTCCATGCCATTTTGTGCTACATACAAATGGAAACTCTAGAACAAACTGAATATGAAAATCGATCTTCAGATTTAGCCTGATATTTTAAAACCCAATTTTAACTTTCTCTACTACGTATACTAAAGTAGAGCAAGTATTGTATTCTACCCAAAAATTCGATATCGATATTTCACCGGAAATATATGTTTTGAGGCCCCCTGAATCGAAAAAAGCATTTTTAGAAAAAAGTCCGCGCGCGCGTGGTTGTGTGTATGTGTGTCTGTGTGTCTGTGTGTCTGTGTGTGTGTGTGTGTGTGTGTGTGTGTGTGTGTGTGTGTGTGTGTGTGTGTGTGTGTGTGTGTGTGTGTCAGTCTGTGGACAGCGTTAACTCAAAAACGGAAAGTCGGTTAAAAACCAAAGTTGGTATTTAAGGCAAATGTCTTTCAAGGAGGCGACGCGAAGATTTTGAAAAAAATTGTTCCACCCTAAACTGCCCTTTACATGGAGAATTTTTATTTTCTTGAAAATGGCTCTAACGATTTTGATTAAAATGTTTAAGATACTTGTATGACAAATGAAATGTATATTTTGAATTTTCTGGCTATAGCCTATGTAGTCCTGTTTACTCAGGATGACTTTTGAATAACTGGTAAACCGTTAGAGATAGACAAAATCTTACTGTACAAAAAATGTAGATCTCGCTAAAAAACACAATTTATGTCTGAATAAACTTTTTGTAGAGTTTACCTTTTCGGAGACATTCCTTGTTATTTGTGTCAGTTTCGGAAAACTTAAAACTTTGGTGAAATGGAACATCGTTGTTCATTTTGTTTATATGTTAAACCTGCAAAGAGAACGGAGTCTCAAAGCTTTAAAAGATTTGACTATCGCTCAAAGCCTATTGTATTCTAATATTCCCCTTGTACCTACAAGGAAATAAGCAATAAGATAATTTGTACAAATGTTTATCTCAACTAACACGAAGAAGATTTAGGAATAAGGGTTTGTAAGAATGGTTACTACAAGAGTAGAGAAAGTCATGCGAGTGCAACACATCAGGTTTTTCCCACATAGAATTCAAACGAAAAACCGAAAATTATGTTTGATTACATTCGCGATCATATTCTATACAACCTGAAAATTAAGTTGTGAGCAATAGCAAAAGTATCTTCCGAAATAGCCGGGTGTCTGTTAATGTGAATCACTGTGTGTAGCGTCATCCCTGTTGTTAGTCTCTGCACAAACCCATGAGGTATACTTTCTCTGCATTGTCTTAAGGTGATCATAACAAAGTTACTTTCCTTTGCTTGATCAGACAGCTATATCGGGCGATTCGCAAGTGCACAGGCAATAGTCACGATTTAGCGCGGAAGATAACCCGTCTTTCTCAACATGCCTGCTCTAGATGAAGGCAAAACCAGCTCTGAAAAGCTGTGTAGAAATCGAGCTCCTCAACACAATGATAATATTAGCTGTTTAATGGAATTTTCCATACAAAGAAACTAAACAGGATGAGAGCGTCTTGTCAAACTGTCTACCACTTTACAACTTGTTTGCCTCTAGACTTACTTTTTCTTATCAGTGGCATAGGTGACTTTCTTTGCACTGCTTTCTATAATCCTGTCAGTCACAACCAGCAAAAAGCTAAATCCCCATTAACATATGCCACAAAAATAGCTTAACGTGTTTCAAATAGGTGTATAAAGCTCTTTAAGTTAATGAGACAAATATTTAAACATAATGTCCTAATGATAATAAATAATAATAATAATAATAATAATAATAATAATAATAATAATAATAATAATAATAATAATAATAATAATAATAATAATAATAATAATAATAATAATAATAATAAGAAGAAGAAGAAGAAGAAGAAGAAGAAGAAGAAAAGTAATAATAATAATAATAATAATAATAATAATAATAATAATAATAATAATAATAATAATAATAATAATAATAATAATAATAATAATAATAATAATAATAATAATAATAATAATAATAATAATAATAATAATAATAATAATAATAATAATAATAATAATAATAATAATGGAAGTATTTTATTCCATCTAAATATTCGATATAGAGACTTAGTATGTCACCTGAAACCTGAACCCAAAAATTTTGTTCTCAGCGTGCGTATGTACGTGAGAGAGAGAGAGAGAGAGAGAGAGAGAGAGAGAGAGGATCTTTTTTCTAAAATTCCTTTATTTGAATTCACGAGTATTTACAGTGAAATCTTGACATGGAACTTTTGGCTGAAATGCAGTACTTCCTCTACCGACTATAAGTATAGGTGCCAGAGAAACTAAAATCAAAATCCACTAAACACTCTAGAGAGACCGTTAACATCAGCCTATAAGTTCATGATGCTTTCATATTTACATTTTAAATATAAATGCTCGTTTTGCTGTTTGCTCCTTTCTCGCCCTTAGCCCAACACTATCTGTATGGTCCACAAGTTACGTCTTCAGTAAACGTACGTTGCCGTAATGTATCGTAATAACCAGTATTATACATGGTTGGTGACCATTAAGTTACACTTTATGATGCTAACCAACAGCTCTAGCAGGTCTGTAATTATCTCTGCATGTTCTGCTGGACCGCAAACTTGAAGTTTAATGGATTCTTGAAATTCATCATTTCGCGACAAGTCCTTCAGAGGTTCATACTGACACCATACACCCCAGATGAATCCCGAAATTTCTCTCTTACTCTGTCCTTGGAAAGCAACTATGCATTAGGGAAGCGAGGAAGAAATCACGGAACAACACTGGCAGTCTCCTATACGGCGAATTAAATCGGTATCCTAATCAACCACAGAACCCTCTCATTTTATGAGAAAGAATATAATGAATTCTTTCAATGTGACATTTAGATCCATGGCACTCCTAGTACGACGCCTTAATTCTTGATAAAGTATATTCGATCGATAATAGTTATTTTTTCAAATACCTTTTTGTGAATACAAAAATAATCGTCTCTATGGCATAACATTAAATAACGGGAATAAAAAGGAATGTCAGCTGCACATTCTTTATGTGTGGCATGTCTAAAATAATACGAAATCATTCATGATAAATCCCATAAGTAACAATAAACGCCTTTTATCCTTTTTACTTTCTATTATATGTGCTTGCCCATATGTAGTAAATACAGGAAGTACAAACTGTAGTCCACTCCAAAATTCTATATGGAGATTCCACTGCAACTACACGTTTTGAGGCGTCCCCCAAATTAAAATAACATTTTTATCAAAAGAGCTATGCACGCGCACATGTGTGTATTTGTGAATAATATAAATCAAAATCTGATGCGTTGCACTCACATAACTTTCTCTACTCTTGTATTAACTATTCTTACAAACTCTTATTCCTCTATCTTCTTCATGTTAGTCGAGATAAACATCTGCAAAAATTATCCTATTGCTAATTTTCCTCCAGGTGTAAGAGGAATATGGGAAGTCATAGTCAAATCTTTTAAAGCTGATAGCTATATGAAGGCTTTAAAATTCTGTTCTCTTCGTACGGCAAGAGATAAAAAAGTGAATAACGATTGATAAAGTCACACAAATAACAAGTAATATCTCCGAAATGGTTCACTTTACGAACAATGCATTTGGACATAAATTATGTGTTTTAACGAGATCTACATTTTTGTATAGTAAAATCTGGTCTGTCTCTTACGATTTACCAGTTATACAAAAGTCATCAAGAGTAAACAGCACTAGGTGCGCTATAGCCAGAAAATTCAAAATATACATTTCATTTGCCATAAAAGTATACTGAACATATGGCATTTTATTTAAAACCGTTAGAGCCATTTTTGAGAAAATCAAGATTTTCGAAAAATATTCCATGTAATGAGTAGTTTAGGGTAGAGGAGTTTTCTTCAAAATCTTTGTGTTGCATCCTTGAAAGATATTAAACTTAAATATCAACTTTGATTTTTTAACTAACTTTTCGTCTTGGAGTTATGTTCACACACACAAACACACACACACACACACACACACACACACACACACACACACACACACACACACACACACACACACACACACACACACACACTTGTACTTGTAACCCAAACAAAACCTTTAAGTATATCATTTTTAACCATCAACTCGGAATTTCTTTATACATTTTTGTCAACCCGATACTGTGAGGGACATACACGAATACTGTGTCAGGACTAAGTAATGGCCAGTATACGATGAATGCATGTTCTAACCCCCCGAAGAGCCATTTCAGCAGCGAGTTTAAGTTTTGGCAGCTGAAAGGAAACAAGCTCTTCACTTTTTTCCGCGCTCTGCAGTTGTGGAATACTAATGTAAATTTCTGGGACAGACTCTGATCATTTATTTAGAGCACAGCATCGATAAAACCTTGCTTATTTAGAAAAGAATGAAACTTCGATGTGAATAGCGGATATTCTTGAGGAAAAACTAAACAAAGATACGGCATGCTAAATCGATAGGTACTCTTTACAAAAAGTATGCTTATTCTGAATCTGAAAATAAACATAAAAGGTTAGAAAAAGAGCTACATGACCCTAACCATTTGTTCTTAAATTAAAACGCGTATGATGTTTTCTACCTCAGACCAGGGCTGGACAACTCGTGCTCAGAGAGCGCAGCCTGCTCACAGCCTTCCACTGATAACTGTATGTTTAGCAGGTTAAAAAATGAAGGTTGCTCAAAGTATTCCGCGAGTGGCCCAGGCCTGCCTTAGACGCACACATATGTAGGCTGTGTCTTGAATCACCACTCGCATTAGTATTTGCTCCTGAGAAAGGAAAGGGTGGTGTAGCAAACTACCTATCTGTATGTCCGACAGACGATAATATATGGAACAGACTATCAATGAACTCATGCTGTATGTTGGAAATATCGATTTGTGTAAACGGCGCTGCAACACGACGTGGAACTTAGAAATATTCTGCTCTCGTAATGCAGTCAATCATTTTTCCCATGGCTGTACAATTACATTAGTATTGCTATCTTTTGTATATGTTTTCCAAATAATCCGTATCAACATCTCATTATACAAAGAAAAAGAAATCGTAGCACACCTCCAAGCAATAATTGCTTAAAATGTTTGTAAAATACTCCTCTAATAATATACATTTTGATATTTTCGAGATTTAAAAGAAAATGATTAGGTATGCTTATTTTAAAATAGTACATGGTTTGAAATTTCAAAGCTATTATCGAAGGCGCCAAAACCGCTGTTCATAAAAAAAGGCGAAGTTGTGAACCTGAATGAAAATACCAAGTCTGAATTTGTGTGACTTTTCTTTTTTTGATTGTAGGTTCACGAATTTAAGCGAAGAAGATGTTAAAATTAACTTCTGTACATCGTAAACTGGCATTGCTTTACCCTCAGTACTTTTTGGCTCGAAAAGGAAAAAGGAAAAGACGAGGGGAAAGACTACAATATTTGGAAGGAAATGCTGTAGGTATGTTTCATTATACTCCACCTTTTATACTGAAGAATGCAAATGGCAATAATATTCCATTATTATTTTATTTCTAGTTTGCTTCTCTTTATACTTGTTATAAAAAAGTTTTACGCATCAAACTTACATTCCCACCGAGAATAGCTGAGAAGAAGTGGGAATGTGAAGCGCAAGATTCAAAACCCATATATAGGAGATTATCAGCATTTTTACTTTCTCTACTGGTAAGTAGAGGAAGTATTGTATTTCACCGAACAATTCTATGTCGAGATTTCACCGAAAACATGCGTTTTAAGGCCCCCTGAATAAAAAAAAAAAAAAAAAAAAAAAAAAAAAAAAAAAAAAAAAAAAAAAAGCTCGTGTGTGTGTGTCTGCTTTAGACAGCATAACTCAAAAACGAAAAGTCGGTTAAAAACCAAAGTTGGTATTTAAGTTTAATGTCTTTGAAGGATGCGACACGAAGATTTTGAAGAAAATAGCCCCATCCTAAACTACCCTTTACATGGAAAATGTTCCGAAAATTTTGATTTTCTTGAAAATAGTTCTAACGATTTTGATTAAATGACATGTATTTAAGATATTTTTATGACAAATGAAATGTATATTTTGAATTTTCTGACTGTAGCCTGTGTAGTCCTGCTCACTCTGGATGACTTTCGAATAACACGTAAACCGTAAGAGACAGACAAAATCTTACTGTACAAAAAATGCAGATCTCGCTAAAACACACAATTTATGTCTCAATAAATTTTTTTGTAGAGTGAACCATTTTGGAGATATTCCTTGTTATTTGTGTCAGTTTCGGAAAACAACTTTTGTGAAATGGATCATCGTTCATTTTTTTATGTTATGCGCGCAAAGAGAACGGGATCTCAAAGCTTTAAAAGATATTCTCCTTGTGCCTACAAGGAAATAAACAATAAGATAATTTCTGTAAATGTTTTATCTCGACTAACACGAAGAAGATATAGGAATAGGAGTTTGTAAGAATGGTTAGTACAAGAGTAGAGAAAGTCATGTGAGTGCAACACATAAGATTTTTGTATTTCAGCCTATTGTGTGTTCAAAGAGATAAAAAGTGAAACTATAAAAATGGGTAAAATGGCCCTGTCTATGCTGCGTCATTGCGTTTTTATTTCAATTGTTACGCCATTCAAAGGAATGAAATGCGTTTGAGAAACACACCGTCGCAATGCTATAATTATAATCATTAGCTAGTAGCATTTATCATTGCCAATAAGTCTGGGCCTTAGAAGTCATCAAGTGCGAGTCGCGTTCCACAACAGAGGAGTAACGTCCTGGTTTGGCGAGAGGCCCACCTGAGAAAGTTGACGGTGCGTGCGTGGCAGCCCCGGCCGTGACCTTCCAGTTGCTGCCAACCCTGATCTCCAGGAACAAGGACACGCAGCACTTTCTATGCAGCCGGTAATCTCTTCAGCTTATAGTGCAACACGTTTCTGCGTGATATCTGCCCACTGGAGCAATTTCTTGACCTGCTTTTGGAGATCTGCCTACACGATTCATTCAAGGATCGCAGCTCGGCTTTCTTGTCACTTAAGATTCCATGCAGTCTTCAACTTGACATGGATCTTAATGGCCTAACCAACAAGAGCTTTTTAAAATTTCCCTTTCATCAAACATTTTTTTTTACTTTTCCATCTGGCTTATTCACAGTTGGATACTCCATTTAATTGTGTTGCGGAGGGACAATTTACAATGGCCGTTTAAAAGTTGCCGCACCTCTTCTGCCAAATTTTCAAATGTCTGCTGTTTCATATTGCGGATATTTCTGCCGAAATGACATACTACTCGACCATAGACTTCCATCTGATGACGGTTACACGCAAACATTTCGAAGTTACGTCATACAACTCTCAAATGCAGAATAGTCCTTTGTGAATATTCTTATCAAAAGAACGAAGTCCAAAAATTAAATAAGGTAATGACTAAAAGCTAGTATGCCAAATACATTAGTTGTAAAGAGGCCTTACCGCTGTCTAAAGCAAGGATTCTAGCCGCCAGTGATTCAACGTAATTACTAAAAAATATGAGTTTTTACTTACTGCTTTATAACTTTTGCGCATTCTACTCAATGGGGAAAAAAAAACAAAAAACAAAAAAAAAAAAAAAAAAAAAAACCACCAGAAAGGCAAATGGATATACTCTGCATCATAAAACACTGCTTACACACACTATTTAAATAGTGTACGCATTACACTACACATTACCACCGAAACAGAATTCAGATTTAAATATTTACACGTCTCGTATGCAGGACTTATACACCCCCCCAGGACTAACACGCGAATGTCTATGATCAGAGGCCTAACGAGGAGCAGAAGAACATTGAACCAGAGTGAAGATTGGCCCGTAGCCTGGTATCAGATGGATAATATGAAAAGTATGAAAGGAAAGGTAATGATGGAGCAATTTGTGGAATGAGTGGCGGGGGAAACCGGAGAACACCCGTCCAGATGCCGCTTCGTCCACCAGAAATACCACATGCCGGTTGCTAGGATCCAACCACCTTGGTGACAGGCGAACGGTCTAATCGCTCGGCCACGGCGGCGCCTCCATTTGCCTATATAAGGAAATGTACGGAAATGTATGTTCTGAGGGGCCCTGAATAACAAAGCAGCAGTTTAAGAAAAGGTAGTGTGTGTAATGCTGTACGTGTGCGTGTGCACGTGTGCGAAATGCACATATTAAATTTCGTTCAGCATCTTCCAAAGATGCGACAAGAAGATTTTCAAGATAATCCTCCACTCCCAAACTACCCTTTATATGTAAAATGTTTCCATATGCTTTATTTCCGCAAAAATGACTAATGATTTTAATATAAATAACATTATTATTATTATTATTATTATTATTATTATTATTATTATTATTATTATTATTATTATTATTATTATTATTATTATTATTATTATTATTATTATTATTATTATTATTATTATTATTATTATTATTATTATTATTATTATTATTATTATTATTATTGTTGTTGTTGTTATCATTATCATTATCATTATCATCATCATCATCATCATCATCATCATTATCATTATCATTATCATTATTATTATTATTATTATTATTATTATTATTATTATTATTATTATTATTATTATTATTATATACACATTAAAACACCATTTACGCGTGTAATTATACATATATATACTATTTACATGACAAAATGTACATATTGAATTTTCTGAGAATAGCTTGTGATGTCCACTTCATTCATAAACCATTTTATGTAATTCTGTATAACAGATAAGCCACAAGAGACAAAAGGATACCCCGCGAAAATCGATATCTCCTTAAAACACAGTTTAATTAATCATTTGTGTGGCATCAACAATTTCCAAGATGTTCGTTATGATTGGTTTGAATTTTTCAATACGGTTGTCATTTTTCAAAGTAGTGTCGTTATTCGGTTGTTTCTCCGATGTAATGAAAAGGGTATGTAATTTTGGGGTCGGGATGAGGCGTCCATCTTTTAAACATTGTCTATCCATTAGGTTTCCTACATCCACCTTGTACTTTACCTACAAGAAAATGTGTAATGAAAGTGTTTCTGTAAAGGTTTACACATCTCGATTAATAAGAAAACCCTCGCAAGAATACTTTTGTAGAAGTTATATGAAAATAAAGGATAATGGATGGAGAAAGGCATGTGAATGTAAAACACACACACATCCCTAATTTGTCCATAAATATTGAAAGTTTCCGTTGCCTTTTCTATCGTCTTCCTGATAACTGAAGCTATGGTATATTCCAAGTTTAAGTCCATCTTCTACCACGGAGGAGGAAAAAAAAAAAAAAAAAAAAAAAAAAAAAAAAAAAAAAAAAAAAAAAAAAAAAAACATACTGATGCCAGTTCAGCCAAGCCTAGACAACTCGCGGCATAGCATAAAAGAACCCTCATATTTTTACTTTCTAAACATCAGTGCAAGGCCGTCAGCGTGCTGCGCTCAGAGAGCACCAACGAATGAGACAGTTTTCTGGTGCTTTCCACACAACATTCGCTCTTTTTACTTTCTCTACTACGTTTAGTAAAGAAGAGGAAGTGTTGTATTCCACCCAAAAATTCGATGTCGAGATTTCACCGGAAATATATGTTTTGAGGCCCCCTGAATAAAAAAAAGGGATTTTTAGAGAAAGGTCCGTGCGTGTGTCTCTCTGTCAGTCTGTGGACAGCATAACTCAAAGACGAAAAGTCGGTTGAAAACTAAAGTTGGTATTTAAGCTTAATGTCCTTCAAGGATACGACACGAAGATTTTCAAGAAAATTCCTCCACCCTAAACTACCCTTACATGGACAATTTTTACGAAAATTTTTATTTTCTTGAAAATGGCTATAACGGTTTCGATTAAAATGTCATATGTTTGAGATATTTTTATGACATGAAGTGTATATCTTGAATTTTCTGGCTATAGCCCATGAAGTCTTATTTACTATGGATGACTTGCATAACTGGTAAACCGTAAGAGATAGGCCAAATCTTATATAAAAATGTAGATCTTGCTAAAACACACAATTTATGTCTAAATAAATGTTTTTGTCGAGTGAACCATTTTGGAGATATTCCTTGTTATTTGTGTAAATTTTGGAGAACATATCCTTCCGCCAAATGGAACATCGTTATTTATTTGTTATATGTTAACAGTGCAACGAGAACGGAATCTGAATGCTTTACAAGATTTGAAGATCGCTCAAAACCTACTATATTCCCATATGCATCGACAAAAAAATAAACAATAAGATAATTTCTGCAAATGTTTATCTCAACTAACATGAAAAAGATAGAGGAATAAGAGTTTGTAAGAATGGTTAGTACAAGAGTAGAGAAAGTCATGTGATTGCAACACATCAGAATTTTTTAGAATGCCCCTGCATAGTGATGTCTAATTATGCCATTCGGAGGTCACTGAACTTCACCTCAGAGGCTAAATATTGGTCCTATAAAAGGTTATGAAGCCTAAGAACAGGAATTCCTAATTAGGTGTGCCTCTTTCACCATATCAGTTAAAGGTTTCTAAAAAAAGTGTGACCTAATACGGAAAGTCTTTCAGTAAGGCTAGGAAGTTGAGGAAAAATAATTTTGATTCTAGTGGCTGAAGACGAGACCCAAAATAATATATGTTCCTTATGGGTCATTACGGGCTAGAAAATGGTAGTTTTTATTTGTCCTTTTTTTGGCGCTTTTTGGATTAAATGTCCTTGTTTAGCCTTTTTGTTTCATTATATTGCTTTTTTTGCAACTTTACCCTCTTTTGACTATTTTTTCTGGTCCTGCAGAGTCTAATCTTAATTCTAATTTGTTTCAATTAACACGCACTGCTAAGACTAGCCACAACTTTATCTGAATTTGGAGCGGTGGTATTTTCTACTGATGGAAGTATTCTTGTCTGCAAATATTGCGAGGTGAGAATTAGTGCAGAAAATTGGTTCCATGTCCAGCAACATATTGGGCGTCAGAAACAGACAGAAAGCACAAAGTGAAATTATTAATTAATTTGGACCACCCCTTTATGTCTTTTCTTCCTTTCTTAGGTGCTTTAAAGGTCTTTTTAGGGAATTTATGTGTCTTCAACTTCCGAGCCTTACTTATCAGTTATATTCAAAGTTTATCTGCTCAGAAGTAACATTTCTATGCCTAGGACTGAAAAGGATGCTTCTGTAACCGAAGCACTTATATAACGGAGCGTTTAGTATAGAACATACAATGAATAGCATTTGAGCTGTGGAAAAAAGCACAAATTGTAACGCTCGAAACATTAAAAACGAACAAAAATAGGAATCTTTTCCAGACTTCTTTCTTTGTGACAAGATGTCTTGTTTTTCTTTGCAAACGCAGTGAAGTGTTCACAATGTTTCGACTACGTTGTTTCGGTAGAGTAATAAAGTTTCCTTTACACAAACTGTTGACCTAAGAACTTGATTTTCCATCGATTTCAGAAGAACAGAACCTCCTCTCAGTTGTGTGCCTCTCTTTGTTTGTTTTTCCTTACCTTTGACCGTACGTTTCACCTCAAACCCTCATCTCGTAACACATTCGCGCAAAGGCAGAGAGGTTCAAGATTAGCAAGGCACACTTCTGTGTAGTCTAATTATAAAATGGACTATACCTGACGGGAAAACCTGTTTCTCTACCAGTCATTAAATATGTAAACTACGGAACAAGTCTCGTAGTTTGCTTATTTTCCTTGCAAAATAATTGACCGTTATAATTTGACTCCGTTAATTGCGTTTAAATGTCTAGGTGAAATTTTAATTTTAAATACAAAGTTCAATCCAGAGGAACCTGTTTCTATCACTTTGAACCCCTAAAGGAGATAGACAACCAGCAGGGTGGTACTACTGACCTAGTTCCTGGTTTAAGTGGTAACACAATGGGTATTTTTAAACAGTCTATAGAAGAGCGGGTGACAACCAGGCACAAATATCAGTTTTGAGCCATTCTACTTTCTCTACTGCTTAGGCGAAAAACTACTTTTACACAGAAAGTTATTTTTCAAAATGTTTGATTTTCTAGAACTGGCTCTAGCTACTTGGATAAAAGCAACATACGTTTCGGATATTTTCATAAAAAATTAATGTTGATAATCAATTTTCTGGAAACAGTCTCTGATGTTATCTTCATTCTGAATAGCATAAATTGTATACCGTAAGATATAGACTAAAGCTTACAACACAAAAACGCAGATCTGGTTATAGCACAAAACTTACGATAAATACGATGTTTTTATGCAGTCAACTATTTCGGGGATATTTCCTGTTATTGGTTTGTTTTTCCAATGCTTCTACTTTTCTCAAATGGAATGTTGTTATTCGCTTCTTTTTTCTGCTTTTCATGCAAATAGAATTGAATATCTAAGGCATCATAGCCACCAGCTTTTAAGGATTTGGCAAAGTTCACAAATTCGGCATACAAAGTTATGGCAACCATCTTTTGAGACTGCCAGTTTTTTTTTTTTTTTTTTTTTTTTTTTTTAATTTAATTTTTTTTTTTCCCCGTTCCCTATTTGCCTCGCAACACCACATTGAATGCAGAGAGATGTTGTAATGTACTGAGGAATCTGTAAGCTGTCATCAAAAGAAAACGTCTTGGATTTTCGTCTTGCAAATTTCACTTCCTTCATTGCAATGCTCGGTCTCACGAATGACTCAGGTGGACCTCGGACGATTCAACTGCGAAGTGTTACTAGCACAGGACCCTATCTGGTACAACACTGGTTTGGAAAAACTTGTGTCACGTTACCAAAAGTTCTTGGAAAAACATGGCGAATATGCAGAAAAGTAACAAAAGCATGATGCAATGTAAATAAAATTATTTCAAAATGATAACTTGTGCTTAATGTTCTTTTGTTTTATAAAATAGGGAAACTTACTTATTAGACGTCCTTCGAATATACTATAAAGCAATGCTGTCTAGCTTTCTTATGTGCTCGGACACATTTAATTCACCCCTAGCAGGCGCGGGCGCCATCACAACCACCGTCAGGGCAAATACCCTTCTTTTGAGGGGAGAAAGGGAAAGCACTAGTTAAGGAAGTAATGAATACAGCTTTAGGTGTACAAAAACGTACTTTATGGGTGTGTACTGGGAAGATATTCAGAAGAAAATAGTTTTGTATTGAAATTTGAATTAATATTGGAAATCGTCGGAGTAAAAATTAGCTTATAAATGACACTAGAAAAATACATCACGGACGCCGCATTGGACAGCGCTGCTGTAAAGCATAGATGGGGAGAACAGACCCACTGTGTCACTTCCCCTACATCGTAGTTTCAACCCCATCCACTCTTCTACACACTCGTTAGCTACCAGGCCAAGCCCCCCACTGTTATCTATCTACCTCAGAGAACCAGGAGTCCCTCATACCGTGTCAGAGGTGAAATCACGTCGCACAACAAGGTAAAAAGATACTTCAAAGTTGAATGAGAATATAAGTGCTTTGTGTTCCTAGTAAAACTAAAATATTGTGTTTGCTATGGCAAAAGAAAATGTATGTAACGTAATCACAAAACCAATACATCATCTTTCTATTCGGTTTCGTCTTCAAACTTCTCCACCTTGCTTGTAAAGACAAGTGTATACATAAACAAACAGAACCGGAAACACAAGGTGGCCTGTATTTGATGGTGGAGTATGTGGAGGGGGTAAATATTAGATTTCATTCCTGTCACCCCTCTTTCCCATGCCTGCTGTAAAGCAAGCTACAATTTTCACAAATGCCTCACGGTATAAGTTATCCCGCGCACCTAGCGATGTACATATTTATAATATGTGGTGTTCTTGTTCTCTAAAATGAGTTTACTAGCTTTGAATAACTGTGTATGCGCTGTGGTTATGGCAACACACTGCCGTAGTAAACAATAACTGTAGTTCCACATTCCCTCCGTTTCGCCACATCGCTTTGTCACCTGTACTTCAATAATAAATAGCTAAAAATAGCAGTTAAACAAGCATGAGTATACAGTTGGCATTTTTAACAGCGAATACGCTTCGCTCAGTTTTGGCGGCCTAGGGATTGTAATGTGGCGGGAAGACAGGATAGCAGCGACCATTCAACATGTTCTGCTGTTTGTGAGTGTTGCCATATAATATGTAGGTGAATCTTTAGCAACACCTTGAGTCACAGCCGCGTATTTGACCGTGCAAATTAGATACAACTATACAAATGAAATAAAGCGTTTATTCCTTTGAAGTTTTAATATGCATTGCAGTATGCTTTGCTTATCGAGCGGGATGGCTAAGCGGTAACGTCTGTGACCCGCATTCGGGAGGTCACGGTTCGATCCCCGACGCCGACCTTCCTGACCCATGGGTTTTTTCGGAAGTTTCCCCGGGTCATCAGGCGAATGCTGGGGAGAATTTCCATATTCTCCGAAATTTCCTGTTCTCCCACTTCATTACATTAATCATTTCATTTTACCCTTCATACCGTTAGCTTTCTTTCAGGGTTGGAAGCGTCGGGGAGCGTCGGCGCAGCAGCACGGCAGGGCAAAAGGATGCGCTCTGAAAATCTCGTCCCCCCAGATTGCAGGTGAGCCTACTGGTTGCCGGGCCCCCATGGCGTGGTACAAGCCCGAATGGGGGAGAGGAGCCGGTTTCCGAGTCGTCGTCGTCCCCCCCCCCCCGTTGGGAGTACGAACCCAAAGGGGTGGGAGAGGAACCGTATCCAGCAGGCCCCTCCGCCGGGGTGCTTCTAACTGGGAAAATGTAGGAACTCTGCCACCTGCTCTGCCGTGACAACGTTCCGGCTGCCCTTAGGATCCTCTCGCCTCATCCATCCTCCCGGGGGTGCCCCCTCAGGGGCACAGGCACAAATATACATATAAATATCGCCTTTCGGTGGAGGTGTTAAGTCCCCCTTCGTAAGTTTGATGTAAAATTCAGTAGACAATAAATGTGAGTGTGGAATGCCTTTCCCTAAAACAACTTTTTTCACGAGATCTCAAAACATATATACATATATACATATTTAACTTTTGTGTCGAATGCGCGTTTTCCTCTCGCTTCAAGATTAGCTGTGCAAAACGTAAAACTTTACTGCATAAAAACCAAAAGCTGCCGATATAACCAGAACCGTTAAAAGTGGCCGTATAAATGAAACAGAAAAACTATTGGCAAATCGATCACATGCGTGAACAGAGTTCTAAAAATTGTATAATCGATAATGGGCAAAACATACTAAGTGGGTCTATTGTTTTACACCGAATTGGAAATTATGGAGGAAAGGAACGAAGCTATTATTGGCTTGGTCCTTGTATAACAGCAGGAAGTGTCTGTTACTGCCTACAAACACGCGGAAATGAATGGCTTCAGCTAGTAAATGGAAAACAAGTTACGGCTCCACTCGCACAGCTTTTCCACCACCTCCTAAATACCTTTAACTGCCCATTATAACTTAATCGGAGTTTTGTTAATGACCAATTTAGAGGAAGATGCTCCGGCGGAGTTTACTGAAGTTATTAAAAGGCTTTTCCGATGAAATGGCTTCAAGAGAACGCCCTCTTTGTGCTACTCACAATTAGTACTCAAACCCAAATAATGCTCTTAGAAGAAGGCAAATAATTACCTCATTTCGAGTGCCTTAAAACTCGATTTAACTCAGACTGATGAGGTTTCCTTTCTCTCTCTAAAAAGATGACAATCCAAGTGCTATTAAACAAAACATAGTCCTTACTGTGGCTGTAACAGCTTTGAGATGCAACATTCGTTTTCATGTCCCTTTGTTTGCCACTTAATACAACGCGTACGAAGCCTTCACATAAAATTTGAAAATTCTCTCGCTCCATAACAAATACTTGATTTCATAAAGTCGGTCCCAATAACCCCTTTTATACATGAGTTCGTCCCCAATGCATGCCCTTATGTACATGAACTGGTTCCTGATATGGTTTCTTCCTATTTTAAAGAGACTTAGGAGTGCCAGGACTACTGCTCATGATATGGTTGAAATATTTGATACCAATGAGTACTTAGTGCAGAGTCACTTCGTCAAATGTTGAAATCTAAACAGGTACAAATTTAAGAGCTATGTTTCTAACAAAGTCATATCCTGTTATGGAATGGGTTTTGTATTCTATCATTTACGTGGCTTTTATTGCTTTGTTTTTTCCGTTATTTTGATCTCATTAAAATATACGTGTCACTTTGATTGTTCTTTAAACCCTCAATCAATTAAAATGTGTGGGCGCGGATGATAGAGCAGTCCATTAAATTTAACACGGAACGTTTCGCATTTATTTGCAGTGTGGGCGGAAGTACCGGAGAATTGTGCCCACATTTCTTGAGGGAAGGCAGTGTCACCGACTAAGTAATAATGTAACACGTGGTCACAGAAAGCTTGAACTTATTTTTAATTTGGCATTCGGGGACAAAAGCTTCAGTAAAACTGTCATCTACTTCTTTTGGTTCCAACAAAGGTAAACCAAAAAAGTTCTTAAGAATTACTGAGTTTAATATTCTTTAATTTGTACGCACTGCTTAAACTCAATTCTTGATATTTTTTTTCACCAGTTCTGAGCTAAGTGAAAACGACATCCCTTAATAATGGCAGTAGGCCAAACACTAGATGCACTAATATGAATAGCTTGCTCAAAGTCACAAAAATATATGTAAGTGAAAATATGTTGTTCACTGGGCATAACACGTCTATCACTATGGGGTTTATTTTCCGTTGTATGATTATCTCACTCATAAGACTGCACTGCACTGATGCTTTTTGCATGTTTGTAACTGTGCCATGAAACAAACGCCTGCAGTATAGACTATCCGTTTTGCTTGACACCTCATTGCGTGATCTGCTGGCCTAGATATTGCGAAGTCATATGCCTTGCAGAAAGCATTGGAACTCAGTTCCGATACACCATTCACTATCATGAAACCGGCCTGCCTTCTGTCCCACACCTAGAGGTGTTAACCAACCTAAAAACATAACTCTTAATAAGTAAAATTAAAAGTTCGAAAATGAAGCAAATATTGTTCATACACTGTCCTCAATTACCAGCAAATATCTGCACGTATACGCTAATGTCCTGTAGAGTTGATCATGGGTGTTCTACCAGAAACAAGATTGCGTTTAGATTAACCCATAGTAGAACTACAGTTCTACTTAATGGCCCAGTGACAATACGGTGGTTTATCATTACCTTACGTAATGTTACATAAGTTACAGTTATGTAACAGTTATGTATGTGTATATATCGGAGATGCCCATGTGCGGCCCATAATCCAATTACCGGTCTATGTGTGGCCCTGAAGGTTTTAGTCTATCGTCAAAGTGCATCCCTGGAATTTTGAGATCTTCGATGTGCGGCCTAAAACTACTTGCATTATGCTATACTTAAATACAAACAATATTTCCTCCCCATTTTACAGACTTAGAACTGCCTGTAACTATGTAACTGTGTATAATATATTTGTAATTCCCTTTGGACTAATCTACTAGGTGTATCTTGGAATGTTCTGGATCCTATCTTCTCAAGAGTGTTAAGTTTTTATCTATTTAGCAGCATTTTAAATCCTTTTCATGATTATGCTCGAAGTTATATTTCACTGTTTGATTTAAGGTATTTAATTTGAAATAGGACTTCCATGTCTTCCTCGTACAAACCCATCTTCTCAATCCATTTTGAAGGTCTTTGTGATAGAGATCTTTGACGATCAGATCTTTCCATTTTTGACTCTTCATCGCATCAAGGCTCTCCATAGTATGAGTGCACGACGATCACTAACTAAGCAGCTACCAGAGTTTCTGGGTTCTGCAAGACTGCATCACATGATCACGTGACATGTACGCGATAAGGAAGGTTCATGTCACATTTAAGTAAGCTCAGGTATCTAGCAATGGCCGCACATGAACGATGTTTTCGTATCGGTCGCATCTCGACGATCCCCGTGCAGCATTGTGTTTTATGCTACATCACACAATGAACAAGTAAATACTCGGTTGAGATGACCAAAAAGGATGAACCTATGGGTTCTGTTGAAATTCAGAAAACAAACGGTGAAGACACTATAAACAATTCGGACCGAGTGGGTTGACAATGTACATGTTGGAAGTCGGTTTCTTACCAGTACTGTACATATTGTTGTCGCTGCAAGCAATTTTATTTCCAATGTGCAACTAGATAATGTGCGAGTTCAAAGGCAATCGTTTATCCATTATTTTCATTGTTACAGGTTTAGCCTCTTCGGATCCCGCGTGTCCTATGCGACACCTATGCACTAGGAGCGCAAATGCAAACTTTGACCATAAGCAGTACTGAGCTCAGGACTGATAAGCCCTGCTTTCGCTTGATGGCCGTACCTTAACTTAAAAGCAATTGAAGTGGGATCCATATTTTCTAAGAGGAAAGTCTGGCGTTCCGTTTAGTTTTCCGGAGTACATCAGTTGCGCTCGCGGTCAGTTTATACCTGCTTCAAATCCAATCAGTTGCGCTCGGCCGTTAGATTACCCCAGATAGGGTATTCACCAGTTGCGCTCGCGGTCAGTTTATACCTGCTTCAAATCCGATCAGTTGCGCTCGGCTGTTAGATTACCCCAGATAGGGTATTCATCAGTTGCGCTTGCGGTCAGTTTTTGCACTTCAGCATTCCCTTCCCATTTTGTAGACTTAGGACTCTCCGTCATTTCAGCGGGTATGGTTAAAAATGCTGTTTAAGTATCGCACTAATAAATTGGCACTCGTCAGAGAGTAAAAAGTTATATTGCACCAACAGATAGGTATTCGTCAGAGAGTAAAACTTGTGTTATAACTCACACCATACAGATTCAACCTAGGTTCTTATAGTAATAAGTTACGTCTTTCAGAAAATGTATGCTGCTTGTATTTCCTTGTCTGTATTTTAAAATTAGGTCTTCTATGTACTGTTTCTATGTGACAGAGGTTGACACATATTTTCATTAACGAGAACAAGCGTAGGTGTGAAGCGTACCATGTGCATAAGTTGGCAACTGTTTAGTGATGCAAGCTTCGAGTATCAACACACCAGAAGCGTCAACAGTACCATGTACATAAGTTGGCAACTGTTTAGTGACGCAAGCTTCGAGTATCGACACACCAGAAGCGTCAAGAGTACCATGTGCATAAGTTGGCAACTGTTTAGTGATGCAAGCTTCGAGTATCGACACACCAGAAGCGTCAAGAGTACCATGTGCATAAGTTGGCAACTGTTTAGTGACGAAAGCTTCGAGTATCAACATACCAGAAGCGTCAACAGTACCATGTACATAAGTTGGCAACTGTTTAGTGACGTAAGCTTCGAGTATCAACATACCAGAAGCGTCAAGAGTACCATGTGCATAAGTTGGCAACTGTTTAGTGATGCAAGCTTCGAGTATCAACATACCAGAAGCGTCAAGAGTACCATGTGCATAAGTTGGCAACTGTTTAGTGATGCAAGCTTCGAGTATCAACATACCAGAAGCGTCAAGAGTACCATGTGCATAAGTTGGCAACTGTTTAGTGATGCAAGCTTCGAGTATCAACATACCAGAAGCGTCAAGAGTACCATGTGCATAAGTTGGCAACTGTTTAGTGATGCAAGCTTCGAGTATCAACATACCAGAAGCGTCAAGAGTACCATGTGCATAAGTTGGCAACTGTTTAGTGATGCAAGCTTCGAGTATCAACATACCAGAAGCGTCAAGAGTACCATGTGCATAAGTTGACAACTGTTTAGTGATGCAAGCTTCGAGTATCAACATACCAGAAGCGTCAAGAGTACCATGTGCATAAGTTGGCAACTGTTTAGTGATGCAAGCTTCGAGTATCAACATACCAGAAGCGTCAAGAGTACCATGTGCATAAGTTGGCAACTGTTTAGTGATGCAAGCTTCGAGTATCAACATACCAGAAGCGTCAAGAGTACCATGTGCATAAGTTGGCAACTGTTTAGTGATGCAAGCTTCGAGTATCAACATACCAGAAGCGTCAAGAGTACCATGTGCATAAGTTGGCAACTGTTTAGTGATGCAAGCTTCGAGTATCGACACACCAGAAGCGTCAAGAGTACCATGTGCATAAGTTGGCAACTGTTTAGTGATGCAAGCTTCGAGTATCAACATACCAGAAGCGTCAAGAGTACCATGTGCATAAGTTGACAACTGTTTAGTGATGCAAGCTTCGAGTATCAACGTACCAGAAGCGTCAAGAGTACCATGTGCATAAGTTGACAACTGTTTAGTGATGCAAGCTTCGAGTATCAACGTACCAGAAGCGTCAAGAGTACCATGTGCATAAGTTGACAACTATTTAGTGACGCAATCTCCGAATAATGACCTGCTTCTGTATACAGTTCAAGTGAGAAACGAGTACTATGTGGTTTATACATTGTTTCAATCTTGTCTAACAAACACTGATGTGTTCCTCTTCAAGGGGTTCGGAGCGCAACTGAATGAATTACGAACGCAACTGCTGTACACCCTAGTTTTCGTAGTTTCATTCAACCATGCCTAAAATAAAGCCATCTAAATCTTATCTTTTAAGACAAATTATATCTGTATTTGGAGATGATGTTTTCTGTACGGTCGGAGAAGTGTCATTTTATAAGATGTGCGAAACAAAGGTATCAGCCAAAAAAAAAATTCACTGTCCGGCAACAGATACTTTATTGCAAAACATTGGCTTAACAAAAATTAATAAATTTCCATCAATTTAAGAAATAACAATACAATAATAATTACGGATCACAAAATACTACTTAAAATGATTCATCAACCTTTGACCAATTTAAGTAAAATCCGACAAAGGCCTTGCCTCGAAGAAAACAAAATGTTAAGATTTTTTATACGTTCATCTTCCTAGAACATATAAATTCGCGAGTTTAAATTATTCTTAATTTTTAATTTCATTTGTAATGTTACAGAATTAAGAATTGTGCTGTCTCTCATACCCGGAAATGAAGACAAACGTTTTAAAGTAATTTTAAACCATTTTATTCAGCTTTTAAGGGCATTTTACTGATCATTTTTAGATATTTTTAGGTCATCAAAATCCGAGCCTTGATAATCTAACCAAAAACACTTTATTTACTTTTTACTCCTTTAAAGATTACTGTCATAATTCTTAAAGCAATCTAGTGAGTAGGGAGTGTTTGGAAGTGAAATTAATTAATGTTTTCTACATGAACGCAATGATTTATAGCTAACCTCTGGAACGGTATTTAGTTCGACTCAAATTAATTGCCATGATAACTGTATGAATTGAACATGTGAATATGAAAAGCTAGCCAACCAGACAACAATTTAAAAAAAAAATCCACTACCAACTATTACATAAAAGGTTCACATGGTGGAATGAGTACAAAACACGAATTAACACGTGCCACAAAACAACCATTACATCCTCTCCTTGCCTCTTAGAAGTATACTTTATAATTCAGTATCTTTCTGTACAAACCATGCTGAACACAATATATTGAAAAAACCTAATGGCTTATTGTCGCCTGGTATCGATTGATAAGACGTTTTAAGTGACTTAATGGTGCTTATAGATGTAATTTGCATTAAGGAGACTGGTGTGAGAAACAATGGAAATATCACCTTCAGCTTTTACAAGATGTTGCAGTGGAAGTACTATGATGTTTATACAGCACTAGCTGAAGTAGCCGGCATTGCCCTGGTTTAACGATTCATCCATAAAGCTTTCGGACTTAAGTTGAACTTGCCCAATAGCCATATGTTTCTTTGGAGACATTTAAAAATATTACTTAATTTAATATTCAATTAAAACTCTTAGGTACTATGAGGAATAAAAAATAAACCGAATAAATAAAAACATCGGGAAAACACTATGTAAAAGCACTTTGAACATTCACAAATACAACAGGAAGAAAAGCAGGTAGAGAAAACCGTGTGAATGTAATAAGTTGCCTTTCTATTTCGATAATATAGAAAAGTGTATGAATTGTTTGTAGAAGATTGAGAAAAGAAATGCATGTGAATGTGTTACGTAAAAAAAAAGTGAGTAGAGAAAACCATGTGAATGCAATAGGTTGCATTTCTATTTCAAACATATAGAAAATGATATGAATTTTATGTAGAAGTGGGAGTAGCGAAAGAAATGTTTCATAAAAGAAAAGCGAGTAGAGAAAACTGTGGGACTGTAATACGTTGCATTTCTATTTCAATCATAGAAAATAGTATGTGGAAGCCAAGCAAGGAGGAATGTGAATGTGTCACGTAAAAGAAAAGCGAGTAAAGAAAGCCATGTGATCGTAATACGCTGTATAGTAAAATGGATAGCATAAAAACTTCCTTTATGAAAAAACATTTAGATTTTCCCATTTTCATTGCCTTCAGATGAATGATATAGCAGCCCATAAGGGACAAACATTCATCTAAGTATATATTGGGAATATTTTAGGCTCAAACTGACGCCTCTTGGCTAGAAAGCTTTTCTCGGATTTTCATGAGCTTGTAATCAATTCTTTAATTTGATCCATCTGAGGTGCACACGATTGTAAATTTTTTTGTAAACTTAAATGTTTTCTATTTGTTCTAAACACAATCATCTCTAAGCAAACTATTATGATAGTGCAAGTTGAGTTGCTTTTTCATAATGATTTATTTTTTCTTTTCTATTTAAGTGTTTTATAAATAAAATCCATAATTCCTTTATAATCTTTAATTATTCCTTGCAATAACATATTTTAGTTATATTCCCTCCAAAAAGGCATATATAATTTACAACTTTCCCTCTCGAATAGTTTTTGAGATGTGCACCTAGATTAGAAGAAATAAAAATACATAATTTCTGGGATATTCCAATTGTAGCTTTAACTTGTTTTAAAATAAACTACAGTGTTATTTTTCACAGCTTGAAATGAATTTGTAGTCTGAAGCATGTGCCTATTTAGTTATTTTGACTTCCATTTCTTCAAGAACAAGTCCCGTTAAGATGTTGCAGTACTATTATTTTAGAAGCATTGTGATGACGGTCGTGTATCTATGTAAGTACTATCAAGTTTCACTGGAATTGGGCCTCGAACTTTCTCCTCATGTTTACCAACCCATACTACTCCTACAGAAACTTCTCTCTAAACCCGGTTATCGTTTCGTTTCACAAATAAACCTGCAAGACACTTGTTGAACAGCATTTCCATTCAGAAAGAATTCGTTAAAAAACAAGAAACATTCATTCTCAATACAGAACATTTAATCGGCAAGTATCCAATATCTCGTACCCTTTGTAGACAGAACAATTTGCCACCGGGTTTCATATCTCTTTTTGATCTTAATTCCGTTTAAAAGAAACGAGGTAATGCGTCTAAGTGACACCTAACCATAAGGCTTTTCACACAGAAGAGGTGTAACTTGTTAATTTCCTTCAGGACTATTTCTTGACTTCCATTAGACTTTTCCAGACGCTAAGTCTACTCTACACCGAAAGGTAAAACTGCACTCCGAGGAAATAAGTAGCATTAGTTGTTTTCCAGGAGCGTCTGTTGTACCTGGAAAAGTACTTAAATTATTACGTAAAAGGGGAACATAAAAGTCGACGTTAATGTGTAATTTACCTCCTGGTTCTCATGCAAGCGAGAAAGGTTCTCCCATTTCTGCCACATTACCACATGCTAATGCTGATGACGACACATATCCACCATTGTTTACTTCGACACGCGTACGCACCACCTCTTCTGTTTCTTTTTTTTACTCTTGAGTAATGAATGTTACGCCAGCCCCTAAACGACCCATACGCCGCTTTCTTTCTATAACCATGTTTGCACTAATTACAGTTTATGGTGACCAGGAGCCTTTTACAAACGAAACAAGGGGAAATAACTCGAAATTTTATGCAAGGAAACGTGACTACTCCTCAAAACTAATTTTGTCACTAAAATAACACAGGTAAAAGTCCAGTTTTATTTTTGTTTTTCTTTACATTCTACACTATGTATAGTAGTAGGGAATACATTGTATTCCACCCAAAAATTCCACATCGAGATTTCATCGGAAATAACGGTTTTGCGACTCCCTGAATCCAAAAAAGGGCATTTATAGAAACAGACGTGTGTGTGTGTGTGTGTGTGTGTGTGTGTGTGTGTGTGTGTGTGTGTGTGTGTGTGTCCGCCTATCGGTCAGTCTGGCTGAACAGCATAATTAAAAAACGTGAAGTGGTGGGTATTTCAATTCAGCATCTTCCAAGGATGTAACACAAAGATTTTCAGGAAAATCCCCCCCACCCCAGACTACTCTTTAAAACGAACATTTTTCGAACATTTTTAATTTTATCAAAAAATGGCTCTAACGATTATGATTAAAATACCATATGTTTAAGATATTTCCATGACAAATAAAATGTGCATCTTGAATTTTCTGGGAATGTTCTCATGAGTCCTTTTCATTCGGAATGACTTTTGCATAAACTGGTAAACCGTAAGAGACAAAATCTTACAAGACCAAAAATGTAGATCTCGTTGAAACGAATAATGAGTGTGTGTGTGTGTGTGTGTGTGTGTGTGTGTGTGTGTGTGGTGTGTGTGGTGTGTGGTGTGGGTGTGTATGTGGGGGGGGGGGGGGGGGTCTGGGTGTGTGCGCGCGCGCGTGTGTGTGTGGAGTGAACCCTTTCGGAGATACTCCTTGTTGTCTGTCTGATTTTTAAAATACTTATACGTTTCTCAAATAGGAAGTCATTATTCATCTTTTTAATTTCTTTGCCATGAAAAGGGAACGGAATCTCAAAGCCATCACATAGCGACCAGCTTTAAAATGTTTGAATATCGCTTAAAGCCTATTGTATTCCTATATTACCCTTGCATCTACAAGAAAATTAGCAATAAGGACTTCTGCAAATGTTTATCGCGATTAACATGGAGTGGATAGAGGAATAAGTATTTGTGAGAATAGCTTGTACAGGAGTACAGAAATTCATGCGAGTGCAATACATCAAATTTATTTCTTTTTCTGCTTTGTTTGAAGTGATTCACTTTCAGTTTAGGGAACAATGATAAATGTGCAAAAATAAAGTAAAATAACATTAAAATTAAATATTCGCTGCGGTTTTTATATTTAGCTTTTATACCTGTCTGATTATTTTAAAAAGATATTTGCGCGAAATAAAAATTCCTATGTAGCTTAGAATTACTCTTTCAATTGTTTTATTTTATGTAATACTTTTATTATTGGAAATAGCAGTTGTAAAAATTTCATTTAATTCGTGGCTCTAAAATTAGCATGAAAGCATCGTGTTTGGAGGAACTAGATGAGCAAATATATGTTTAGTATTATTAAGTCAGCCAAATAAGATAAATCTTAACCATAATGGTAGAGCAATAGAAAGTTGTTACTATATGTGTTGTTCTAGTAAAAATATTAAGGAATAATGTGATTCGTTTTAAATAGGTATACATAGCTTATAATTTTATACAAAAGATACGTTTATTAAGATTACTTAACTACATTTGTATTTATGATGTAAGGAATAACTGTTAACTTTAAGTTATAAAATCTTATTTTGTTTACATATTCTCTAGTACCGCTCTAGCTTAAAACCGAAAAAGGTATACCCTGCTAAATAGGCACTTATAATACGAGATAAGTGGTCAGAAATAATTTAAAGTATACAACAATAATTTTTATTTTTATTATTTTTAGTTTAAGAATGCCGCAGTACTGGGTATTTTTATCATTATATTGTAGAACATTGAACCGAGATTGCTACTCTAACTGACGGCTATAGGTGTTAGCATTTACATTTAAATACGCACACAAACTCCGATTTTATAGTTTTTTTTAAGTATGCCAATACAATGAGCATTTGTTGTGGTCCTTCTGCACATAATTTTACGATAAAAGTGGTAAGTATATGGCAAATGGATTGTGTGACGACGTCTATTGCATATTTTTGTACCATGGTAACTGCTGGTCAATTATGATTCTGAAATATTTTGTTTCAGATTACTCTTTATAACATAGGATTTGCAATCATTAAGATGACAAACAGTTATGCATTTAAATGGGAAGCGAGAATCAAGGGCCTTGGTGTCAATAGATGATATAGGGAAGGGAATATCTAATGCTTTATTGGTAGTTAACGAGACAACATCTGAATCAATCCATTTTTAAATTATATATTTTCATTCCGCTGTTGCGTAAGTATATGCGCCATTCCAGAATTGTGCACCAAATAACAAAATCGTATTGTCTGTAGGCGGTAGCGCTGTGACTGGCATTCGGGAGGTCATGGTATCGTTCCCCGTGGCCGGCGTACCTCTGACCCTTGGGTCTTTATTTGAGAGGGGGGGGGGGGTTTCCCGGGTCGCCTGGTGAATACTGGGTAGAATACTTCAATCCCCCGAATTTCCTCTCCCTCAATTTCACTTCTCTATTCATTCCATTCATCCCATCTGTTTAGTCAACCTCAGGGCAGAAAAAGCGGGAGTTGGGTGCGGTATGGTGGAGAAGATGCTCTGAGTAACTCCGTTCCCTGTCTCGAAAGTCGGACTCCGAGTTGGATCTCCCCGTGGCGCTGCCATGTTTCCACATAGAAGCAATTCACGGTCGTTTTCACGAGTTCTGTGAAGTCCTCCCGGGGTTCGAAT
Source organism: Tenodera sinensis (assembly GCA_030765045.1). Classification (NCBI taxonomy): domain Eukaryota; kingdom Metazoa; phylum Arthropoda; class Insecta; order Mantodea; family Mantidae; genus Tenodera; species Tenodera sinensis. The sequence continues at coordinate 313,961,269 of CM060964.1, forward strand.
TGTACCTCAAGTTGATCTGTAAACACAGTGGCTTTCTCGTTTACCTCGAACGCGAGGCGCCCGTGAGTGCCATGTAAGGGATGCTGGTGTTGAGCCTAGAGCTTCCTCAAGGCTTTAATGATCGGCCAGGGTTTCTTTCCTTGAAGGTTTACAATCTGAAGTGTGTTTTCCCAGGCTGTCTTTCGATGAGCACGGAGCAGTCACCTTGCCAGAGTTTTGAACCTCTGGTACACTGCTTCAATCCTGGGATGGCGGAAGTGCTGCCATAGCTTCCGGACAGTTGCCTTTGCCTTTAACAAGTGCCGGAGTTCGGTATGACTCTTGGGTCAGCGTTATTGGTGGGAATGCGGTGTGTGTGTGTGCGCATGCCACATTTAGGACTTGTTAAGAAACCTTGAGCCTCTGCGGAGCCCTGCAGGCGGCACTCTGCGCGAACTGGCGGAGGATCGATGTACTGACTGGTGTCGGGAAGCTTACACCTTGAAAAATTTAGGGAACCCTACCCTTTGCTGTGCCTGTGCTCTTGTGGTCTAGTCGCTCTATGTCTCCTATCGCCTCATCCCTCCCTCCCGGGGGCGCCCCTTCGGGGCACAGGCATAAAAGATCACTGAGGTCGATGTGCCGCAATCCCTTTTCACGTCTATCCTACTCCTACTACTACGATCTTATGTATACAAGATGTAATATCGTGCCTAACATTGGTTAAGATATAATAAATAGTTTTCAGTTATTTCGCAATTACTACCCATCTTTAGTATATATTTCATTTTTAATTTTTGTTGCTACGTTCAAACTATTTGCAACATCTATACCACCTTTCATCTTGTGCTACAAATTTACAGGAAATGTTTTGTTCATTTTTGTTTTATATTCATACACACACGCAGAAAAGAAAGAAATATGGAAAAGAAAGAATAAAAAGGGGGAGTTAAGGTTAATCAATTACCTCACAAAATGTCAAATTAGCATGAATGTTGTTTTTTTTTGGTGTTACAGCTTTAATACATGTTCAGATAGCGTTAAATGGTTATTTAAAGACACACATTTCACTTTCTTAAAAAGAAAAAAGAAAAAGAAACAAAGGGGAAAAAGAAATGATTTCGTAATATGTAAATTATGTCAAAGCATTTTCATTTAATATTCTGTTGATCTGGTCTATAGATGATACACATACACAAGCTTCAACACCACTGATTGGCCGCGCGTTAGTGTGAAACGGCCACTGCGACACAAAACAATTACAAAAATATATATGCAGGCGTTAACCACGCTACTTTTATGAGCAAAATAACGCCTTTATTCTCCAAAATATTAATGTTTAACAATGTAGAAGCAATTTCAAAAGTCTTTTGAATAGCCTTATATGTTTGTCTCAAAGTCGGCGCATTAAAATTCTCTTTTCTGGAGTAAACTTGTGAGTATTTATTATTATTGCAGTTGGAGATAAGGAACTGGAGCTGCTCCGAGTTATATAGACGCCATTCTCTGTAGCAACAAAAGGTAGTGGTGGGTGGATTATGGCCTGTAAATTTCTCATAGCGTGGTGTAAGTGGGAATGTTATGGGACTTCCGCGAGTTTAGCAACACAAACTCTGATACGGTTGTGTTGTGATAATGCTGACCGCAGTCCCTGGGAAATCTCCATGTGCTCTGAAACTGCCTGTTAATTACACTGGATTGTGTCTCAGCCGGCATTTGCAAAGAGACTGGGAGCTTTATAACATCTTATGCCGAGCGTCTATATTTCTTTCCACGTGCTTACAATGTGCAAGTAATACTGGGTCACACTTTGATGCAAGACATCTCCAATTCCCTCATCCGCTTTTTTAAAGTTCTTGTTATGTTTTCCTCTCATTTATTTATTTATTTATTTCCGTCATCTAAGGTACTGAAATGAAGTTGCATTTATCCACAAAATCAACACAGAGATTTCACTAGAAATGAAAGTTTTGAATCTCTATGAAAGAAACAATTCAATTTTATTCAATAATAAAAAAGAAAACACTCTATAAATATCTCCAAGGTGAGGGACCATCATCGTCCCGGCCGCTGCGTCCTTCAGCCTCAGCCAAGTCCACGGAGGAGTGCAGGAAGGGGGTAGCGGGGGTCAGCGCGCCGACCATAAGGCGACTATTGACCTTTTAGGGACGCTATCTTTCCATCAGGATATCTACTCAATTGGCATCACGCGACTGAGTGCACTCCGGAACAGACCTCCCAGCGGCAAAAATCCTCATATCGGTACCGGGATCGAACCGGATCCCCGCAACAGAGGCAGGCGCGCTACCACTGCGGTAGGGGGGCGGTTCATAAATATAAAAAATCGGATATGTTGACTCACAAGACTTTCTCTACTCTTGTACTAACCATTCTTACAAACTCCTATTCCTATATCTTCTTCGTGTTAGTTGAGATAAACATTTGCAGAAATTGTCTTATTGTGTATTTCCTTATAGGTGCAACGGGGATATTAGAATACAGTAGGCTTTGAGCGATAGTCAAATCTTTCAAAGCTTTGAGATTCCGTTCTCTTTGCACGCTTAATATATAAAAAATGAACAACGATGTTGCATTTGACGAAAGTTTGTTTTCCGAAACTGACACAAATAACAAGCAATATCTCCGAAATGGCTGGCTTTACAAGAAAATTTATTCCAGAACAAATTGTGTGTTTTAGTGACATCTACATTTTTTGAACAGTAAGATTTTGTCTCTTACAGTTTACGAGTTATTCAAGTCATCTACAGTAAATAGAACTACATGGGCTATAGCGAGAAAATTCAAGATAAACATTTCACTTGATATATAAATATCTCAAACATATGGCATTTTAATCAAAATCGTTAGGGCCACTTTCAAGAAAATCAAAATTTTCGAAAAATTTTCCATGTAAAGGGTAGTTTAGAGTAATTTTCTTCAAAATCTTCGTGTCGTATCCTTGAAAGACATTAAACTTAAATACTAACTTTGGTTTTTAACCGACTTTTCGTTTTTGAGTTAAGCTGTACACAGACTGACAGACAGATACACACGCGCACGCGAGCGTGGGCCCTTTTCTATTTTTAATTCAGAGGACCTCAACACATATTTCCGGTGAAATCTCGACATCGAATTGTACGTATATATTTACTCAATGCATGTGCAGTTGGGTCACAAAGGAAATGTGCGCTACCCACAACTAATGACTGTCATAAATCCATTTCCATGCTTCAGAAAAGGCAACCTTCTTTCCCTGTCCTTGAAGACCAATAGTAATCCTGAGTTTTTTTCGGTGCTTTCGAGAAGGATCTGGTTGCGTCAGTGTCGGCGTTCTTGAAGGAGTTCGCGAAAGTTCCGTGTGCCGGAATAATTCAAACTATATAAGAATGCCAGAAAGCAGGAGTGTTAGAGTTACAGACACGAGTCGGTCAAAGCGTCAGCTGTGTATGTGCGTTGTAAAGATTTCATGAGTATCGAGTGATTGGATCGTCATTGCTAGCATACGTCAGACAGAGAAAGTGAAGGACACTGAAGGGACTGGGCAAGGTTATGAGAAGTAAAATTTGTGAGTTGTGATAACACGAAAAACTATAGGTTGTGTTAACGACCAAAAGAAAAGTGTGTATTTGTGATAAAATTTTAGAAGGTGATAGAAAAGTAACGGGACTGATTTTTGTCATTTTGTTACAATATTGTTTATTCAGATAATTTGCGAGAGTACAAAGAGAACATTTTGACGGGAGTTTCCATATTCTTGAGACTTGCGTTTTCGGGTGCAGAGTTCCATTTTTCCTATCCGTCGCGTGCAATGATAGTGATCAATCTAACAATAGGGAGTTCATTAGAAATGCACACATAGAAAACAGATTTTCCTTTTCGCTCTTAGAATTTTATGAAAGTGCCAAATCTTAAGAAACAATAGCCTAGATGAAGATCTTGTTAACATACGCACTTACAAAAACAATGTTTGCATTATACCTACATTTCCAGAATTCCCATAGTTGCTCGTCTAATTCACTTTGAAACGTTACATAACCGTTCTTTTGGTGTCCGTTATCTATGCAAAGAACGAGACATGGTGGCTAACATGTTTATCACTCTGTCTTAGCCAACAGTTTTCTAGCCCACAATAGGTATATAAGCCATCTATGGTGAATACTTATGGCAAACTGGGTATGGATAAATATGGGAATTTATATTAATACTTTGTAAAATAGGTATGGAGATACATTACAACTAGCAGAGGGACTCTTCCGAAATATTTTCATTGTGTACTTAAGTTTTCCCTACTTTTGGAATCTCAAATGTCCATTTAAAATGCATAGTAATGTAATATTTGATATGTATGTAAACGCGCGCGCGTGCGTGTGTCTGCGTGTGTGCAAGGGGGATTTCCATATGTTGGGCCCCTGCGCTAATGTAGTTTAGGGCCCCTATTATTATTAAGGTTAATGTGACGTTGCCAAATCGCTCTTAGAAATTAAACTTTGCATGACATTTTATCATTAAATTGTGACTAAATTCATTCGAATTAAGATAGAAATCCATTACAGCATTGTTCACACAATATTTGCGCGACAGTTAGTGAAATAATAAATAATTTATATCCATCATCAAGAAGCTAGATGCCTCCAAATAATTGACACTTTTTTGGCGAAACGGTTCTTTATTGACAATAACTGTATTGGACATATTTGTTACACTCATCATGTCAAACCCTGGAAAACTTGTGACCGAAGCAGTACCTTCTACCCGGTATAACCTGTATGGTAATTTATTTGTTTCTCAGGATATCATGGCTAACACTGATAAAGTATTGCCTAATTGAAACGGACTGACCAGGATGAAATTTGATTATTCCAAATGGAAATTTTCTGTACACAAATCACTGAGTGGTAATAAGAGTTAAACTGTAAGATAACAAGCAACCCCATGCTACATCAGCTAATGCACTGAAAAACATTAACGTATTTAGCTATTCTGCAAGTAAACATCCTCTTCGTATTCCACAGTAGCAGTAGGTCGTTGGGTGAAACTTGCGTGAGACTGTGCTGGCTGCCAGATAAGGCAGATAAGGCATGCATGGTTTTTTACTTTCTGCAGCGGTAAGCCAGGAAAACCGAAAGCGATACTCGAGTAACTGAAACTGGACCAGGCCAAATGCTTTTCCAGAACAATGTAATCACTGCAAGATACATATATCAATCAAATAGCTCTGCTGTTGGTTACATTTCGAAATACTGTATATGGAGACGGCCAACGTTTTACTTTCTCTACTACGTACTCGTAGTTACAGTAAGTAAAGGACGTATTGTATTACACCCAAAAAAACCGATGTTGAGATCACAGGAAATACAGATATCCGTTTTCTCTGCAATAAAGTAAAGGGTGATTTATGAAGAGCTGACGCATTTATTTGTTTCAAAACGAGTTATGCTACCGAGAACTTATTATACCTGAAATACGGAGGAATTTTGGGAGATTGTTTACCTCTATAGCAAATGTTGAAATGTTGAAAATGGCCTCCATCCTGCAAAAGACACAACTCAACATTTCCATGTTACTGGCTACTCCTTGGAGGGCACTGTTGTCAATAGCTTGAATCTCCTGTGTAATGTTGTGCTTAGATCGTCCAATATCTGGGGACGTGTGGCATAAAGAAGTCCGACGATGTCAAATCCGAAGATCTCGGTGGCCACAGGTTCCTGGAAATTATCCGGTTGTCAAAGAAACTTTCAATGAGTGCCATGGACTCATTTGGTGTATGGCATGTAGCGCTCTCCTGCTAAAAATATCCTTGACTCAGCTCTACATCATCTAGTTGCTCAGAAAACTCCATGAAAATCCGTTGGTACTCTGCAGTGTTCACATTGTTTTAAAAAATGGACCCACTATTCTCTGTGCGGATATTTCGCACCAAACTTCGATTTTAACCGAGTATGATGATGTTGTAGTGTTTAACGCCCGCTTTTACTACTACGGCACCGCAGGCGGTTACATTGATGACACATGGAATGAAGATGGAGCACCGGTGGAATGAGATGGCGGGGGAAACCGGAGAACCCGGAGAAAACCCGCCCTGACGCCGCTTCGTCCACCACGAATACCACATGCGGGTCTCTGGGATCGAACCCGGGCCGCCTAGGTGGTAGGCGAGCGCGCTAACCGCTCGGCCACAGCGCCGCCTTTAACCGAGTACAGAGCTGCTTCATTAATAACATGTGGATTTTCGCTGGCCCAATAGCCTGAGTTGAGTTTACATAGCCGGATAAGTGGAACCATGATTCATCTGTGAACCATGTGATGGATAATATGGCAGATTTTGCACAAAGAACGCCTGAAACCAACGACAGTAATTCAGTCGTCTATCCTTATCTGGTTCCTGTAACTGATGGACAACCGTAATCCTACACGGCTTTAGGCCTACACTTTTCGCAACTCTGACGCATTGGATAGCTGTAACCTGTTTCCTGTGACAAACGTCTTAATTATTTTTTGGGTGAGTGCTTCAGTCGTGCTCTTATGTCAACAACAACCGTGGGAAGCCTAGATGATCGATGTTTGCCTTTTTCACTCACCAGAGATCCAGTTGTTTCCAATTTGTTTACCAGTCCCAGCATTGTGTTTCTTTGGGGAGGATTCCGAACACCAAATTCTCTCTGGTATGCCCTTTGAGCAGCTGTAATTGAATTCGTAATCCAGTGTTGCTTTACAAGGAAGAGTCGTACGTGTAATGTGTACTGCATTTTCACGTTCACTAGAACAAAATCTCAAACACTGTTGCCGAAAATGAAACTAACAATTACGAATAAAACATGAACATCTGCACATTTAGTGACAGACAATCGAAACTCCAGAACATTCTGCTTAATTTGGTACCAAAATTGGGGCACTGAGTGAATTTCGAATAGAATAATTAAAGAAAGAAAGGTGTTAGTCCTTCATAAATCACTCTGCATATGTACAACCAGAAAACGTATTTTATATGGGTACAGATATCAGAACCTTAAGGGACCCTGGAACTGAAATTTGAATTTTCTATACTTTTATACATATGAAATCAATACATTGACATTTAAGGGTGTGTATGTTATAAACTATCACACAAAGTTTCATTTCTAAATATTCTTAAAAGTCACCCTTGTGGAAAATTTAACGATACAACCTCAAAACACCGCGCGGGAATTGCTACATAGGTGACGCTTCTGCTGTTACTTTTATGGAGCCCCACAGATGGCATGGAGTGTTTGCTGATGGTCGATATTTAGATACCCTGTCAATATAACCTCGTTTTGTGGAAGTCAGATACGGCTTGGGCTAGTCCATATTACTACTTGTTACAGAATAGGGAAGAAAATGAAGACAATTTAAGTTTTCTTTATGATTAATAATAGCAGATTAGTATTATCCGATTTGACAGATGTTTCTAATGTAATTTTTGTTTGAGAAGTTTTAGTTCTTAAGCCAGAATTACACATGTTCCGGTAATTAGGAATAGCACTTACTGGAAGCAATTTTGTAACTGCAGACTCTGCGAGAGCATGAATGCAGCGGGGAGTATTGAAATATATCAGGGAAGAGAACTGTGTTGTGTATGAAATTCTGAATCGATCCGCTCGCATTCTTCATTGGCTGGAACAGAGTTCATTGCTAACGCGCTTCCATCCAGAAGGAATCGATTCATATCTAACTTCCGCCAATCAGAGACATCAGAATATCTTTCCCACGTTGAGCAAAACATGTGATAGGAGGTAGTTCTACTTTACTGTTGTAAAAACATTAGTTGCTACAAATGTCAGCCTAATTATAAAATGGACACTACATAGCAGACAAACTAAAACCTAATTACGGAATTACAGCATTTTACAGGAACTTAATAAGAGGATGAATAAAGACAAAGCTGGAAATGCATTTTATGTCACAACGTGTAAGTTTCAGTGAGGAACCGCAAATAATTAGCTCGCGTTCTCGAACAAAGAGCTTCTCCTTGACTATGGACGCAGAGGGAACTTAGAAACAGTAGTATCATATAACCGTAATGCCTTGTTAGAGAATTTCGCAATGCTGAAATTCAATAGAGTAAGTATTGTTGTGGTATAATTAATTATGGGAATAGAGATAACTACACCCAGCGCAGTAAATGGTATTATGTCAACAAAAAACAACAATCTGAACTGTTCCTGAAATGGTCGGGGATTCTTGATTCTAGCATTCGAAAACACGTACGAAATATGGAAGAATATCTCTACCATCTTAACTAATCCTTGTCCATACTCTGCTTCAATTTTTATAGAGAAGTGAAACTTAGTTATAATTTTAAAGGATTAGTTGATTTATTTATTTTATTTTTATTTATTTTTATTTCTGATCGGATAACGTTTCGTATAACCTAGCGGCGACGAGACAATTTCCACTCCGTCTAAACAGCAAGTGCATATTGGGTTTACACAGATGTACTGAAAACCATAAAGAGCTGTCTTCGAATGCTGTTCTCTGTGCTGTACCTCAATTCTAACTACTGTTTGGACACGTATCCGTTTCGTATCGTGAAGTAATGTAAGCAAGCAATGTTTACATTGCGCCGATTTTAAGCGTGTTGTGCCAACCACCCGTTGCCCGGCGCTGAATTGTAATGCTGGTAAGCCGGTGTGCGCGGTGCTTGGGGTGAAACAGCAATCTGGAAGCGTGGGATATTGCAAGAGGACATATGGGAGCTGCAGTTAAGTTTAAACTTCCGTAGCTTAACTGTCCAAATAACGCTTGTTCATTTGAAATTTGGGAGACACTGCGGGCTACAAAATAATTTATCATATTTATGCATGCCGATGTAATCTATTTCGCCTTAGTCCTCTCAGAGGGCATTCAATATTTACTCTGTATATCTTATTTACACCACAGTGGGTGAGTGAATGAGTGAGTGAGTGAGTGAGTGAATGAGTGAGTGAGTGAGTGAGTGAGTGAGTGAGTGAGTGAGTGAGTGAGTGAGTGAGTGAGTGAGTGAGTGAGTGAGTGAGTGAGTGAGTGAGTGAGTGAGTGAGTGAGTGAGTGAGTGAGTGAGTGAGTGAGTGAGTGAGTGAGTGAGTGAGTGAGTGAGTGAGTGGGGTTTAAGGGCCCGTCGACAGCGAGGTCATTGGGCCCTTTACACCATGGTAAGCTTGCTAACAATGTTAAATACTGCCATCGTACCCACTAGCTTTCTTGAAGTGCGCAGCCTGTTTGTTCCGCCAGAAAGTCCGTGAATGAACTAAGTAATATAAGCATCGAAAAAAGGCATGGTCATTGCAACTATTACCGACCAATTAATACAAAGTTCCGTTAGTTCATTATGTAGTGTCTTTCAAAAGTCCTTCAAACTTTAATGCATTATGGATATTATAATATATGAGTTAAGAAAATCATGAAAATATTATTCTGTTGGTCAAATTTCACGACTTGGCTTTAATTTTCCCGTTTTCACTCCATAACGATTACAGTTTCCATTTTGTTGAATAAAATACCAGCGATTTGTAAATTGCAAGCCATGGTTCAATCACTAAATATTCGAATACAGCTGCTAGTGCATTGCTTTTATGAAAGCAGATCAATTTAGAAATTGACGACTTTAGATTCAATTCTTAATTATGGGAATTAAATCAGAGAATTTGAGGAACAGATCTTTTGCCTTCGGTCAATAAGTTGACATTTTCCAGTAATATGGGATCTGCAGTCACCAGATCTCCATTAGGCCACTTTTGTTTGAGGCTATCTTAAAGAGTTTTCCTGACATATCCAACAACCCCATTACAGTTGAAATATGCTATCTCGCAAAAAATTGTCAATATTCCACGACATTATTCGAAAAATGATGCGCTTGGTATTGCAGCAAAAAACGGTTCGGTATTCCCAAAGCTTTGTAAAAAAACAAACCCCGTTATTTGCCCAAAACAAGTAAGTTTTTGATTCTTTACAATCTTAAATACAACACTTCAAAGGTGTAAGTGATTTTTGAAAGACACTTCTAAGCAAATGACAACTATCCATAATTCTTTAATTAATTATAAGTATATTAATAACTACAGTTCCTGTTTTAAATAACTAAAGAAGCAAATCTCTTGATGCTTTGGCGCTATTGAAATTATTTTTTTCAGGCGAAAACACACCAACAAAATTAGCAAATAAGATTTGGAGATAAACAAATCAGTTGCTCAACTGGCTTTAGTCAAAGCCCCGGATGAATGTGTTGAAATACGTCCCTTTCAAGATGATGTATGCATCAGAAAAACAATACTAATAAATAATTTATATCATATTATGTGACAAATCCGCATAGCAATTAGCCACGTGATAGACTTAAGGTTGTCCATATGTTACAAGGATAGTATTGCACGTATTCGTACGCTATTGCAGATATACAGTACGCTGAAACTGCTCCAAATTTAATATTAATGTTCGTTGAAAGAAAGAGTAATCATTTATTTTACAGCCATAATTGACTAAAAGATACAGCAGCCACCATCGTTTTTGCGCTTTTTCTACAAATTGAACGAAAATGTATAAATTATTGCATTTTAATATTCACCATGTGAATCTTCACACCGCAAAGCTTTATTGGATTCGTTCCTCATTTTATCGCACAGAATTTCCGCTTGAAAAAAGAGGACTAGCCCACCTCAATACTGTGAAGTCTTAAAAACAAATAACTGACAAATTATTCTGACCGACATGTATGTGCCCCCCCCCCCCTTCTCCTATGATTTGTTTTTCTTTATGCATAAAGGAACTACGACGTTTGAAATTCAGAGCAGAAGCGTGCCATGGAGGTCCATAAACGTGCTTATGCAAATGAGGACATCGACTAGTTACAGTATCACAGTTACGAGTTAAGAAAACCTGTTGTGGTTAATACAAGAAGCTAAAATAACCACTTCCTGCAACATATCGCTTATTACACACGATTAAAAATAATGTCCGTGCATTTCAGAATTGAATCAGCAAACCACAAGAGTTGTTTATGGTAGAAAGTGCTGGGAATTAACACGCCCCTTGTATCAGTGACGTATATTTCTGGCCTGCCTGTCCATAAAAATAGCTCGCTAAACACATACCGGAATACACACCAAAGTTTGCAGTCCACAGTATGGGTTAGATATATTACTTCCTAGAGTGAAAGCAAGTTAACCCATAGAGGAAGTGTTTATTAACTCACACAGCTCTTCTAAAGAAAAACAAAACTATTGATCAGATATGGCCAAGAATGAGTACCCCAGAGTGATAATTGAACTGTGCTAGAGCTTTATTGTACAAGTCGATAATTATTGAAACTTCTTCCGCGATTGGCATAAACTCTAATAATGCCGAGGTGACCATTTACGACAACCTGGACTAACAAAAATATTTCAGCATCCAGGGAGTTCCAGGGACTCCTCTGATGAGTTGAAAGGCACCTCTGTGGTGTGGTAGTAGCGTGTATGCCTCACATTCAAGAGATCCCGATTACGAATCTCGGTTAAGGCGAGTTATCTGGATAAGGTTGTTTACGACGTTTTCCCTTATCCTGAGAAGGCGAATGTCAGGTAATATGTATTTATATACATATATAAATAATTCAATACTGCAGCTTTGAAAGAATGCAGTATATTTTCACTTCCTCTACTACGTATAGTAAGTAAGGGAAGTATCGTATTCGACCTAAAATTTCGATGACGAGATTTCACCAGAAGTATATTATTCCTTTATATTTTGAGGCCCCCTGAATCCAAAAAGCATTTTTAGAAAAAGGTCTCTGTGTGTATGTGTGTGTGTATGTGTGTGTGTCTGTATGTCTGTGTTGTTTGTGCCTGTGTGCATAACTGAGAAATGAAAAGTCGGTTACAAACCAAAGTTGGTATTTAAGGATGCAACACGAAGATTTTGAAGAAAATTCCTCCACCCTAAACTACCCTTTATGTTTCGAAAACTTTTATTTTCTCAAAAATGGTTCTAACGGTTTTGAATAAAATGTCATATGTGTAAGATACTTTTACTACAAATGAAATGTATATTTTGAATTTTCTGGCTATAGCTCATGTAGCCCTGTTTACTCTTGATGACTTTTGCATAACTGGTAAACCGTAAGAGATAAACTAAATCTTACTATACAAAAATGTAGATCCCGTTAAAACACACAAGTTTCTCCAAATGCATTTTTGTGGAGTGAGCCATTTCGGAGGTATTCCTTACTATTTGTGTGATTTGTGCTATAGTTATACTTTTCTCAAATTGAAGGTAGTTATTCACTTTTTTATCTGTTTGACCGTGCAAAGAGAACGGAATTTCAAAGTTTTAAAAGGTTTGATTATCGCTCAAAGCCTATTATAATCCCATATTCCCCTTGCACCTGCAAGAAAATTAGCAGTAAGATATACTGTAAATGTGTATCTCGAGTAACATAAAGAAGATAAAGCAATAAGAGTTTGTAAGAATAGTTAACACAAGGGAAGAGAAAGTTATGAGTGCACCACATCAAATCTTAACTGAAAATATCAGGAAGATTGGGAAGAACACAGAAGCAGCAAGTCGATATGTTTCCTCGGGGGAAAGCTGATGGTACGTGTTCATTTTCAAGAAGCTGCGCTCCTAATTCAGTGAGTCCATTCCTCCGGAAGATGGATGAGCCCAATCTGAAAACCACAGGAACGCAATAACGTTGCTGCTGCAGAAATCCGATCAAAACCACTACGTAATAAACATCGGTTTTCTCCGGCAAGACGACGCGGCGACTACGACGCACGCGGTCCATTAACCAGGCGATCGACTTTTGGAGTTGACGGATTATCAAAGCTTCCTCATAAAGGTGATGCAAACGTGCCGAGTACGCACTACGGAATCAGACTGGGCTACAATGTTCATCATATTGACTTCTTGAATGTGATACAATACATCTCAGGAGCTTTGTTGAAACTCTAAATAAAATGTCGGATTAAAAAGAATTTAAGCACGTAATATAAATTTCGGCAACAGTAATCTAGAGGCTCCTTTTGTGATCTTAACGCTTTCAGAAAAGATGGGGGAGGAATAAAAAAGGAAACCACATCTAGTAAAGCCTCAGCCAAAACGTATAAGCCCAAAATATTGTTTACAAATTGAATGAGGCATGACTTGCAGAGGTCCTAGCGGACGATTCACAAGCGGTCGAAAGAGTTTTGGACCTTTTAGCAATGGTAAACACGAACCGAAGGATTAAGAACTTTAGATATCGAAATTAAATACTTTTTCGACCTTTGTACAACTTTGTTTTAATTGTGACTTTTACTTTTAGAATGTGAAGAAACTAGGTTGCTTAGGGGGAGGATAGGTAAAAATGAAATTCAAGCAATGAAGTTAATAAGTGTAAAAACTAGGGAAAATTTAATTGAAATTGGGAACTTTGGGGAAAAGTAAGAGTCAAATGGTTAAGGAAGATAAGTAAATATGACGAAAATGAAGATGTATTTTAGATAAGATGCAAATGGGGACCCATTAGCTCGACAACCTCAGTGTTTAAGCCTAATGGGCCCAAGGGCAATCAGCAACTAAATGTAGTAACAAGTATGTAAATGTATATAGTTTGTAAAGGAAATGCAAATAAAGATTACTATTACTATTACTAATTGTGACTTTTGCCTCTTTCTTTGGTATGTTTATGTATGTATATTTCCTTTTTACTAGTACTTTTGTGTTATATTGAAATTTATCTCTGGCTTTTGGCACCATCCACTTAATAAGGGCATTGATGTCCAAATAGTTGAGCGCCCTTAAAACTACATTATCATCGTCGTCGTCCTCATCATCATCATCATCGAATGGGGTATAATATTTAAGGTATTCTGTAGAGGTTTGGTGTCTTATTGTTTCAACAACTTAAGATAAACGTACTTCGAGCTGACAGCACACTTGGAATACGAAATCTGATTAAGTAAATAATAATAATAATAATAATAATAATAATAATAATAATAATAATAATAATAATAATAATAATAATAATAATAATAATAATAGTAATAATAATACAATAATAATCATAGGCACAGTTGAACAAACAAAAGCACCACAAAGAAAACGAAATGAGAGCAATCATAAACATAAACTTGGCAATAAAATAATACAAAACAAAGTGAACTCATGTACATACAATGAAATTCAAAGGACTGTCACATTATTTCAGAAATTACAAACCAATATGTAAGAGAAGTATGGAGAGGACTATTTAAACTTTGCCATAAACAAGAAAAGTACATCGCAACAGAATGACCGAAAGAACCATAACTTTGCTATCGGTTTAATAATCCAGTTTCATTCTAACAATGTCAGAAGAATTTTCTAGGTTAGCCCTGTAGGTCAGTTCCTAGAACACTTAGTTGCGAGAGGTCCGAATTCGATTCCTAACTGGAGGGGGGGGGGTGAGAATTTTTCTCTAGCCAAGATTATTCCTTATACTCCCCAGAGTCTGGAAGTATGAATGAGAGTGTGAAATGTGTGTGTATTTAATGTTAAAAAAAAAAAAAGACACAAAACACACTAAAACGAGTGAACACCATTGCCGATAGGCAATATGTTCCATAGGAAAGGCCGCCGATATGAGCATTGAAGTTAAAGGAACATAAAAGCAAAAAACTCTTTATTCACTATAGGCAAAGACTTAGACTTTTTACATGATCCCACAAGAAGGAATTGAGTGGAATCATATCAGGCGAAAGATCTGGACAAATGTGCAGTTATGTATCGCAGACAATAACTGGGCATCGTTTCCAACATGAGCTGGAGCTCAAAGACGCATTTCTGAACGCTATTGTTCTATCATCCCAATTGTAACATCGTAAGAAAATACCCTGTGTATTACTGGTTTTACTCAAAAGTGCTTTTAACGTTTACTGTTAAGTTATTCGGTGTATAATCAAGCATGCATCAGAACGGCGATTATACCAGCTACCAAGGATGCCCTCTCCATGGCAAGCATCAGCGCATCCACAAGGGAAGGATACTGATCTGAAGAACTTGTTATTCAAAATTTGTGCGTGGAGACTCTATAATGCTGGCTTTGTGAAAAGTAACTAGTTCATTATATTATTTCTTTCTTGGCTTCCGGTATGGGCCGCGTCCTGTTGGATTTTTAAAAATTAAAAATTATGCCGACGTTTCAACTTAAACTATGTTCGCCTTCTTCATTGGGCGACTCCAAAACTCATCCAAATAGTCACTGCCTACTCTGACTGGCCTCGCTGTCGCCTCCCACTTGCAATTCTATTGGTTGCTTCTCCTCCAATAGGAGGTCGTCCTGCTAATATGGTCTTCCATATCGTGTTGAGAGGTTTGCCCTTGTCACGGTTCAGACTGCTCTGTACTTCAAATATTTCTATGCTTTTGCTTGCTATTCTTTGAGAGAAATTGTCACAAATTGCTAACATTTTTAAATTGTCGAAGTCAATGTGGTAGCTGGTGTTTTCTGCATGTTCCGCGATGGCAGATTTTTCTGGTAGAAAAATGTTCATGTATCTTATATGTTCCTTTTGCCTTGTATAGATAAGTCTCTGTAATTATTTAGTTCATTAGCTCATCTGCTTTCACTTGGGTTGTAATGTTTTGAGAATGGACCAGTATAGGGTAAGCAGACATTACCAATTGACTTGCAATTGGTTTTTGCGAATGTAGGGTGAGATGAACATTGCAAATACTCGCTTTATAATTTGTGTACTGGTAGGGCGACCATACAGCTCAAAAAGAGGACAGTACCTTTGAAGTGTAGGACTTTGCACTAAAATGTAGAACACTACAACACACACGAACCCCCCGCACCCCTATACCCACTCCCACGCCCAGACCCAGCCCCCCCCCCCCCCCCCACACACACACTTGCTATAAAGTTTCATTCATTTACACATATAATGCACGCATTTTAAATTTATTATACTATATACACTAATTACTAAGTCCCGGATTCTTAGGTTCTGACTTATTTTATTCCTCTTACTCTCTAAATTTCAGCTTATTCTAATATTTCAGGTACTAACGACTAATATACTTTAATTTTATAGAGCCTAATTGAGCTAATTTTACGTTACATATTTCGTGATAGAACCAAAAAACACCTAATCCCATATTTAGTCGTGATCTAGGGGCAACATGATAACCTCTGGTTCCCAAGGTCACGGGTTCAAACCCGGCGGAGGGGATGGATTTTTTTTTCGGGCGTAAAAATCCTTAGCATGGTTTCCTTCAGAAGGGACGTAAAGACGGTGATCCTGTGTCGTAGATTTACGGCAGGTAAAGCTTGAAACACAGCCATAATATTTTAAAGCGTTATGCTATTACTCCGTAACATTGCAAAAAATCTTACAGAATTTCTTCAGCGTCATTCTTAATCATCAACTCACATTCATAAATGCGTAGCACTGGTAGTGCAGGTGAAAATATTATGCTTGAACTGTCTCTAGTAGACAGAGAATATATGAATACATATACATAAACAGTTACTGTAATCTTGTGGAAATATCTGTTACACTATAACGTAAGATAAAAACTACGGAAAACTCAACTAACCTACTAAATATGAATGACGATTAAGAAACAACGTCTGGAAGTATGCCTTCCACTAAGTTACTGCTATCTTTAACAAATGCACGACAGAGGACCTGTTCTGCATTTATGCACTTCTCAAACAAATGTGCGATAAACAATCTCGTTACGCCTGAATTATCTTAATTATACGATGCATTCTACGACTTTAGGGGGCAGACGCTTTCAACAGCTACAAATTAATTTGTTGTTGTGGAAGTAGGGGAATAAAAAACTAGTACACAAACAAAAAACACGATAATTGTAGTGGTGGTGGTTCTGTAGGAGCTAAATACTCAGCAAACTTCTGTTATATTACAAAGAGATTC
>CM060964.1:313983127-314018127 GCA_030765045.1 Tenodera sinensis
GTGGTATTTACCCGGTTGTCATTCAAATGCTGGTCATAAAAAATAACAATTTAATTATAAAACACTCAATTCATTTCATTCATTTCTTGACCTTCACGTCCAATAGATATTCTACCACCAATAAGTAGGATTGTTTACAAAGAATCGGAACTACCAAAAGGGTATAGGCTTGAGTACTTGAAGCTTTCTTAGTTGCACCGTCACTGCCGATGTGCACCCATTTGCGGACTTCGGGGATAAACTGCGTGCTGACGCTCTGAACAGAGGTTATGTATGTTCTCATTTTAAGGAGAGTGCACAATGCATTCTTTCATGTTTCAAAGAATACAGTTTACCCATACGTTAGATTTCCAGTTACTGTTTCAACTTTTCTTTCATTAACATCAATTTGCTCACAGAACATTAGGTCCTGTATTATTCATTTTTACTTTCTCTACTACGTATTTCGATGTCCAAATTTCACCGGAAATATATGTTTTGAGGCTCCCCTGAATCCAAAAAAGCAATTTTAGAAAAAGATCTGTGTGTGTCTGTGTGTGTGTGTTTGTGTGTGTGTGTGTGTGTGTGTGTGTGTGTGTGTGTGTGTGTGTGTGTGTGTGTGTGTGTGTGTGTGTGTGTGTGTAAACAGCATAACTCAAACACGAAAAGTCAGTTAAAAACCAAAGTTAGTATTTAAGTTTAACATTTTCCAAGAATGACACACGAAGATTTTGAAGAAAATCCCTCCACCCTAAAATACCCTTTACATGGAAAATCTTTCAAAACTTTTTATTTTCTCAAAAATGTAACGATTTTTATTAAAATGCCATATGGTTAAGATATTTTATGGCAAATGAAATGTATTTTTGAATTTTCTGGCTCTAGCCTATGTAGTCCTGTTTACCCTCGATTACTTTTGCATAACTGGTAAACCGTAAGAGACAGACAAACTCTTACCTTACAAAAATGTAGATCTCGTTAAAACACACAAGGTATGTCCAAATGATCGTTTTTTTTCTAAAGTGAACCATTTCAGAAATATTCCTTGTTATTTGAGTTTTGCAATACTTAAACTTTTCTCAAATGGAAGGTCGTTATTCACTTTTTTATCTCTTGGCCGTGCAAAGAGAACGGAATTTCAAAGCTTTAAAAGATTTGATATCGCTCAAAGCCCACATTCCCCTTGAACCTACAAGGAAACCAGCAATAAAATAATTTCTGCAAATGTTTATCGGGACGAACTTAAAGAAGATAGAGAAATAGGAGTTTTTAAGAATGGTTAGTACAAGAACAGAGAAAGTCATGTGAGTGCAACACATCAGATCTTTAAATGTAATGTGCATATGGATGTTACTCTTACTTCAGCAACCTATGCAAATTTCATGATTAAATAGCGTACTACATTCTAGCACATTCTATATTCTAAATGCTTTCTAATACATAGTTTTGCGATAATTTTGCGATCGCGGAACGCGTAAACAATTACCCCAAATATGAAAACATCGAGTGATATTTGTTTAGAGTACCTATTCCACGAAATAATAATTCATTTATTTAATACTATTTACTATTAATAGTGATTTAAACGCAAAAAAAAAAAAAACGTTCAATAACATTCATACATTTTCATTAAGATTTATTTTCAAAGTTGGCAAAACTAATCGAGTAGGCTGTGAGAACAATAAAAATTTACAATTTACAATTCGGAACCGCTAGGTATCACAGTCATATTGCTTTCTCACCTCACTATCGTTGTTGTCTCTTCTCTACAAACTATTCTTACAAAACCGTCTTTTTCTATCTCTACATGTTAATGGAGAAAAATGTTTGCAGAAATGGTTTTATCACACATTTCACTGGAGGTAGGAGGAGGATGAGGGAAGCAGAAGCGTCAGAAAAGCATTTAAAAAGCAGAGCGTTTGAATTATTGCTAAAAGAAAGATTTAATATTCAGCCTGCATTTGTTGACAAAATTTGGTTACTTGTTGGTATATGCTTTTCTTCTATAAGAAAAGAATTGCATATATTTCCATTACTGAAAAACTAAATAAATTCATAAATAGAATGTACACAACTATTAGATAAAAGCCGCTTCCAAAGTTAACCTACGGATACCAACTGACCGGCAGAAGAAATGTAGAACACCTGGAAACGTAAGGCAATCCATGATGGGATAAAGATGATTATGTTTCTCCTTCTCCTTCTTGTCCTTGTTCTTCTTGTTCTTCTTCTTTTTCTTTTTCTTCTTCTTCTTCTTCTTCTTCTTCTTCTTCTTCTTCTTCTTCATCAATATCTCCCCACTCGTTATTTGTCTGCCTATCCTTCTTTTGAACTGTTGGACTAATTTGTTTATAATTGTTTAGTCCTTTCAGTGTGGATGTGTAGGTGCAGTCCTACTTTTCTACGTTGCCTTTTCTCTGCTAGAACGCAATAATTTAATACCACTCTCCTGTGTTTCTTTTACCTTCACAGTGTTTATAATTCGCCATCGTTTGTTTACATGAAGTAAATCTGCCATAGTCTGCACATAGACTGTGAAAGGACAACATATGGCTTTCCCTTTCTTCCATTGTTTTCAGTTCTGTACCCCTTGGCAAACTTATTAAGGAGAAATTTACTGATGTAGCTTCGTTCAGCTCTTAAGTATCGAATACAACAATTGAAATAGATTAAGAAAGTATGCCATTTTAATCCAACATTTATTTCCCCCACCCCGCCCCCCACCCCAAAAAAGTGATTGAGGGTTAATTTTTATTGCGCAATATCAGCTCGGCATTTGCGTTTAAATTCTAATTGGAAATTTTGGAAAAAGAAAAAAAAATCATAACTGCAAATATTACAATTTTTGTAAGTAGCTGTACACCAGAAACAAATCTTAACTGTCTGATTTAAAGTTGTATATGCTCCGGAAAATTAGCTGTTTTAGTACAGGTTTCTGAAGAAGAATGTCCATTAAGGGAGAAAGTGACAATGCTTGGACAGTATAGTCCAAATCTTCAAAAAGTGAAAGAATTTTCAGAAAATAATTGCAGCAATATAGCTTGATTCAATTGTGAAGGCGAATACACCACAGTAGAAAACAATGGGAGGCGAGAACTTTTGGCAGAGTTCATTGCGTCCCCAGGCGACTCCGTCCCCCTTATATTTTATAGTGTGACTGCAGGGCATCTGACCGTGGGTCGGTGGTCGGTAGTGCATAGTAACTTGTCTGCCTTCCGCTCGGCTACATAAAATATATGCCCCTGAGGTATAGGCTATACATGGTGATGTGTTATTTATCTATATCCCGATGGCTCTTCTTGCTCCTGGACACGTTCGCCCTGCGGCGGGCAGATTGGAAAGTAACCACCGTGAGGTTACACTACCTAAGCCAGTACTCATAGGAATATTAACTACCCGCAGCGCGACAACTGTATGACCCGGCCGCTGCGTCTCCACCCCCTCTGCTCACCACAGGCGTCATGAGTGGGGTGCAGTACTGGAAGGTGGAATGGGAATATTAATTGTAAAAAATGTGAACTGAAAGTGTTTAAGATCAGTTTAACAATCGCTTGGTTAATCGGCTAAAAACATTGCAGTGCCATTCATTATAATAAATGCATTCATTTCTAAGCCTTTGCATGATTACCAAAAAGCATGTACCTTAGAGTGAATAACCATTCCGTAGTGCTTGAAATGCTAATTGAAGGGAAAGCCCTGTTTTCATTCTTTCAGTAAACGTTAGGATTTGCCTGCATGTTGCCAAATAACACTACAAATACTGTGTTGGTTTCCAGAAGGAGCAATAACCACATGGACCTAAACTAGTCGTGGAGAAGAAGGTAGTGTACCGTTCTTGGAATCTAACTTTATTAAGTTGCTCATTTCCATCTGTCCTGCATTTGATGCTAACGGTGTCATTTTCAACAAATTGTATTTTTTCCCCCTCATAACTCTATTATTTCAATCGCATTACAAAATAGTTTTGAAAAACTGAGGTTTTATAACACTTCTCCACCCCTGATTACGTGAGCAAGCCCAAAGCCGAACAACTGGTGATTACTCTAGTACGCTCTCCATGGCAGCAATGTATAAATGCCTCACCTATCTCCTTGGAGTGGGGTTAGCCTGTCAGACTCATTTTCAAAAGGTCTCGATTTCAAATCGGATGGAATGAGTTAGTTTGGACCAGGTTTTTTTTCCCCTCTTTTTTTTTTTTTTTTTTTTTTTTTTTTTTTTTTTTTTTTTTTTTTTTGGTGTCCCCTAGGGCTTTTCCTCGTCCTTGAAGACGAATGTCGAATAACTAAGGACTCCGAAATCATTTGAAAATCACTGCACTGATTTCATTCACTCACCATCCCATATATCCAGTTAAAGGATAACATCTAACGAGCATTGGACAGTTTCAGAAATACATTATAATTATAATTCTGGTTCCATAAGTAGCAGGGATTGCTATCTGCAGATACAGTTAATTATACAGAGAGGCGCTTTGTGTTAATGCCTTAAATATCTTCTATACTTTCAGTAATATTAACGAGCTATTTACTCTAAGAGTTTAAAGAGGTGGTCTATGAAAATTGTAATTAATCACAAAAGTGTGTGTTTAAGCAAATTTTTATCTCCGCCATACTATTAAGCACAACAGAAAGTAAAGAAATGAACTTACTATAATATTAGTGTTTACCAACTGATTCTAACCAAATAGTTCCTGGGTTAATTGCTACGAAGCTGTATACCTACACTTTGGCAAATTAAGGTACGCTCGAATAATTCGTTTGTAAACAAGAGTGAGAAATAAAATGGATGAGGATCATTAATTCTCACAACACTATACGTTTACGAGTACTGTATAAAAGGTACTGCTTTCTAAAGCTTCTGTCATTACACTTGATGTCCAACTTAATAAATACTCTTTCTTAGTCTCAACAATGGGACTACATTTTAAGTTGCGCTAGCTCCGTTTCGTACGCAGACTTTTAAAAATCGCGCTTTATGCCTAAGAAAACTCTTATAGTCAGCAGTTTATCTAACAGAAACAGACCGTACTAGTGTTCATTAACCTGAGGGTTACTTTCCGACTAACCGAGCCTTTCCGTATGTCTTGAAGAGTGCAGAACCATGTAGAACCGAAAACTACCTGCAGTGGATCCTAAAACTTCCCGTATACTACCTGCGTCTGCCAAGCAATAAACTACCCCCCCCCCCCCCTCATGGTTTCCCCAGACACCCGGCCAAATTCGTCTATAGCATTCCGACAGTCTAGCACAGGGTTATAAAACCGGCATTAGTTATATAAAGGATGCAATGCCCGCCATAGCATATAACCTGGCACCTGATCCAATAAAAATATTACAAAACGAGTCCGTAAAACGTTTACGACCCAAGAAAATGTTTTCAAAAATATTTAATTTCACACGCTGCAGACTAAATGCGCTGTCAAACGTTATAAAATGCTATTTCCTGAAGCATTTGGAAGGCGAGCACGCAGAAGCACTCGTCAATGGGAAATTGCAAACTGGCTTATCAAACGATACTAAATCGTGCCATGCGGTATGCTCTTTTTGTTGTTAATAAAACATAAACCATATCAGTTAAAAAAGCCTGGATCCGTTTCCAATAAATTCGTAAAACTAGACTAAAATAAAATGATTGAGACGTACATAAACGAGAGAAGGAACAACTTCGTCAAAGAAAAGTGACAGAAAAGCCCAAGATGAAAACTACAATACAGCAAAGGTAGTGAGAGAGACAGAGCACGTGTCGCTCGGCTGTACAGAAGGAGAACGAAAAATACCGCAATATGGAAATTGCTATATGTTGAAATAATCATTAAAAAAAAAAAAACAACAACAATAACAAAAACCTAGCGCAACAGCCCCGACGGGCCAAGGCTTACCGCCCAACCGCTGCGTCCTCTTTAGTATACAAAGTATACATAAATATTGCAGCTTGTTTTTACCGATGCGCTTTGATTCTGTGAATGATACAATGATTACGGAGACTAAACGGAATGAATTAAAGGTATAGTCCCTTTTATAATTAGACTGTCATCGCAATTAAGGTGTTCACAGCAGTAAAGAGCGACCAGTTCCTATCATGTGATTTGCTCCACACGGAGAAAATATCCTGATGTCTCTGACTGGCTTAAGTTAGATATGAATAAATTCCTACTGGATGGAAGCGGGGTAGCAACGAACTCTACTCCAACCAATGAAGCATGCGGGCGTGTTGATTAAGATGCAGTGCCACCTTTCACTCAAATTCTCTTATCAGCTGGTTTTCCTCTCTTTTGTTTATTTTGTTACGTTTCTCCCTTTCAGCTTATTGTGCGTTGCTTTAACGATTAGGTCGCATTAGAACGTTTACCTGTGAATAGACGGAAGAAGCGTGACCATTCCGTTAGTAAAGCTCGACCTTTAAGCAGAAGTGCAAATATCACCACAAACAATTTTAACTTCATCTGAGAATACAAAAGACACATGTCTATGGAAAAATGAATCGTAAAACGAGCGTCATGGTGTCAGTGGCACGGGTTCTCTATGTCAAATGCATGAGCGCCTATTAAAGCTAGCAACAAATTTTGAAAATCCGTATGCAGAGTGGTCTGAAAATATCTTTCCTAATTTAGTCATCAAATGAATACAATGAAGTGAAACGTGTGTTGTCATTATGTATTGACACGTTACTTTCTCAACTGCTTACAGAGTAGAGGAAGTAATGAATTCCACCCCAAAATTGGATTTCGATTTTTCACCGAAAATACACATTTTAGGTTTCTTGGCTCCCTTTCCCCCAAAAAGGGCCCGTATGTGTGATGTGTGTGGCAGGGTTTCTGTGTCTGAACAGTATATTTCAAAACGAAATGTCAAAGAAATACCAGTCTTGGTATTCAAGTTCAGCATCTTTAAGACATAACTATTTTTAAAAAATCCACCTATTCCAAACTAACCTTTGCATGGAAAAGTTTCATTATTTTTGTGTTTTTTTTTTTTTCAAAAGTAATAAAACTTTTTGATTAAAATAGCGTATGATTATGATGTTTGCCTTACAAATAAAATGTAAATCTTGAATTTTCTGCGAATGATCTGTAAAACTATCTTCATCCTGAACGTATTTGGTATATTTTGTAAAAACATAAGCTTACTACAAAAATGTCCATTTCAAATACAGAATTTATGCCAAATTAAGCTTTTGATAATAATAAAATTACCGAGATATTGCTCCTTACGGATTTGAATTTCAAATACTTAATTCTTTTTTCGAATGTTAAGCCCCTATTGTCTATCTCTCTCACTCTCTCTCTCTCTCTCTCTCTCTCTCTCTCTCTACCTCGTGGAATTTCAAAGACATCACATAGCGACCTGTTATTTAAATATCGCTTTAGCCTCCTTGTACGTACAACAAAATGTATAATGAAACCATTTCTGGCAACATTCATCTCAATAAACAAGACATTGATGAAAATGTATTATAAGAAAAGTTTATAAAAGAGTGGCTATAAAAAGTGATATGAATGTAACACATGATATTTTTTCAACTATTGTATGTTGGTAGTGGTATCATTGTCGTTTCCGGATGAAGGATGTGTGTTCCTTCGAAGGGCCAGTAATAATTGCTATCCCTTTTGCTCATTTTCAGTGAAGAAATACAGCGTCCTATGTCCATGCAATATAGCTTTAAGCACCGCGCAAAGATGCTGCTATCTTTCGCTCATTGAACCAATATTTTCGTTTAAGGATTCTCTCTTTAGATTATCTTGGACGGTTCACAACGGGTTTGGCCTAGTCAGAAATGTCTCCGAATATAATTATGTAAATCCGTGCGATTTCTTCCTTTAAGTTTCCTCAAAGAGTCCACTGGGAATGGTCAGCAACATTGGAGGTGTTAAATGATGTTGCGAAGGTGTATCTGGAACAGGTAGTATAAACCATTTTGTACATAGCATAGAAAGTGGTGTATTCTTTCACAAAAGAATGTTACAAATGCGCATAAATGCTGAATGCTCATTAACTATTCATGTAGAACCTTGACTCAACGACTTAAGACAACATGCGGAGGGGGCCGAGCACCTCCATCGAAAGTCAACATTTTGCCTTTGCCCCTGACGAGGCACTCCAGGGAGGAGGGATGAGGTGAATGGATCCGAAGGGCGGCCGGAACGTTGCCACGACAGAGCAGAGGGCAGGTCCCTACATTTTCCCAGTTAGAAGTACCCCGGCGGAGGCTGGCTCAGCTCGGTTCCTCTCCCACTACTTCGTACTACCAAGGGGCCACGGGCCTCGGAAAGCGGCCTCGCTCCCCCTCTCGGGCTTGTATCATCCCATGGGGGCCCGGAAACCAGTAGGCTCACTTTCCAATCCGGGGGACTAGATTTCCAGAGCGCATTTGTTCCCCGTGCCGTAATGCTGACGCGACGCTCGCCGACGTTTCCAACCCTGAAAGAAATTTAACGGGATGAAGGGTGAAACGAAATTATTAATGTAACGAAATGGAGGGACAGAAATTCGGAGGATATGGAAATCCTTCCCAGAATTCACCTGGTGACCCGGGGAAACCTCCGAAAAAACCCATGGGTCAAGAAGGTCGGCCATGGGGATCGAACCCGCGACCTCCCGAATGCGGACCACAGACGTTACCGCCTGAGGCATCCCGCTCGGTATGTAGGACCTTTATAGGCATAATATCAGAAAGCACTTCTGATAATTTTTTATTTCGCTTGAATCCATATTGAATTGTATAAATATGCACTCATATGAGTGCAAATAATTTCAAAATGCCCAGTATCTTCACATGTTTTTTTTTATTAAATATAGAACAAATAACCCCGATAAAGGTCCCTAGTTAATATTTCTCTTCTGAAGACTACCAATTTTCATGCACCCAAAACTCGTGTTCCTGCCTTTCTCATTCAGTCTTTCTAGATCTTCTTGACAAGTCGTAATGACAACATTTTAGAACAGGTGTGTTTAACTCAAACTAAACATGATAATTCTCACCTTTATGTCGTGAACCAGCTTGTCCGCCTTACAGTCAAGATGTCATGAGCTCGAATCTCGGTTAGGGTGAGCTAGGGGTGAGGTTTGTTTGTTTGTTTGTTTGTTTGTTTGTTTGTTTTCCTGAGGTTTTCCCTTGTCCTGAAAGACAAATGTTGGGTAACTCTAAGCTCTCTGGACCTTGGACTCATTTGAGCCTAATTTCACCATTTCATTAATCGCCCGATATGAACTAACCGGTTAAAGGATGTTAAACCCAAACAAATAAAAAATAAAACAAAAAATAAACACGATAAAGACAAAGGTCAATGTATTGATGCAGTATTGGGTGTGTACAATACTGGTTTTGGAACTTACACAATCCGATAGGATTTAAACACAATATTTAGAAAATGACTGTAGCTGTCACGTTGATTTCTGTGCTAATAATGCAATATGACCCCCGCTTTTTGATTTACGATATATTGTCCAACCGGGAATGACAAAATAACTGAAAGGCTCTGTAATACTGCCAACTGTTGTTATGAACAAGAAAACTTTAGAGTCACAACATCCTGTGATCAGTGAATTGTTTGGGAAAATTTATTGTATCAAATTCGGCAGTGCTGTCCAACAGAACTTGGAAATACCCCAGCTCTCGGCATGACCGCAAATCACTTTTGCCTTACAACTACGGGCTTTGGTTCCAGTCCCCGTTGGCACACAGTTTACGATTATTTCTTGGGCAACAATTTGTCGGAGAGCGGAACTGGGATTCGGTATGAGGGCAATAAATCGCATTATTGTGTTTTAGAAACTGTAATCCCCTAGGGTTTGAGCGACAGCTGTGAGCCACCGAGTTCTGGTTTTGTTGCATCCAGCATCATCATTTGTTTTGCTTTGTTCGCTTCATTTTTTGTTAACCCTAATACCGCCCCGTTCACTTTTCGTTCTCTCTGAAAGCACGCCGCAAATATATGCAGCATCCAGTACTGCTGGGGCACTGGTATATGCGAATCAGAAGCTAGATATGGAAAATGTTTTGATTCCGACAGACCAGTAACCAGGGATCATAACGACCATTTTTTTACCTTCTCTACTGGTACCTACTGCAAGGAAGGGAAGTACCTACTGCAATTTACCCAAAAATAAAAATCGAGATTTGATCGGAAATACACGCTTTTAGACTCCCTAAATAAAGAGGAATTACAAAGAAGGTGCTAACGATATTTATAGCTTTATATTCGTCAAAGTTACAGCGTGTTTCACTAATAAAAGAATTACTCACATTGACTGGGAAGTTTCCTCTCTCTCTCTCTCTCTCTCTGCTTCTCTCTCATATATACCCCACACCGAATATGTGGCGGAGGTCGTTAAGGCACAGACTAGTGAGCGGAAGGTCCGCCGGTTCAAATGCTACCAGCCAGGATAGTTCATTTCACAGTGTCAGTCCTCATAACTGCAATATGTCGGGAGGTACTCTAAACTTCTTCTTCTTCTTCTTCTTCTTCTTCTTCTTCTTCTTCTTCTTCTTCTTCTTCTTCTTCTTCTGTTCCTCCTCCTCCTTTCAAGGATTAGTTATCACACCTGTTACGGTTTCTGTCACCCATCCACCTCTTACCACGCCTACCCAGATCTCTCTTTCCAGTCGACCGATAGTTAGTTTTTTCTATTTTCTATCATTCTGTTAGCATGATCCATCCATTTCATTCTACTTTCTTCACCTGATCATTAACTGAACATATTTTTAAATCTAGCCTTATTGTATCGTTGATTATTTTGTCCATTTTATACATCTCTTTATATATCTCATGAACATCATCTCTGCTGCTTGTATGCGTGATTTTTCCCTTTTTGTGATTGTCCATGACTCGGAAACATATGAGTAGCTACAGTATATAATTTCATGTCTGTTTCTTTTCTTGTGTTTGTTCCTAAACTTCTTCCAATTGTTGCACAAATAGCTTGAAATCCACTAACCTTCTTCTCAATGTCTTTGTCATACTTAAAACTAATATCACAGCCTAGATAACTGAAGTGGGATACTTTTTCTAAAATGTTCTCATTTATTATTACTTTTGATCCGACCGGATTCTTCCTCTAAGCTTAAGCCTGAAATGTTTCCTTTCCAAGTTTCCTTTTTTAATAATAATGTAATTTCACGCATCATCTGCTTCCACCACCAGTGGTGCCATATATAGTAAGAATGGGCGCTAAACACTTTTAAAAACGCACATGCAAAAATCATGTATTTATTACATTAGTATAGATTCATCTTTCTTCACAAGCAACGGTTCTTGTGCAAATGTTCAAGGGTGATAGTCATTGTTGCTTAAAGTACACATTGGTGCTTGCTTTTTATAATGTTGAGCAAAATGTGAAATGATATAAGCAAACAAAATGAGTTAAATAGCGATAGAAAAACTTACAAAGGCAAATAACGCAATTCGAACATGCGGTGGGAGGATTGACAAAAAGCATGAAAGTGTCCGCTCTCTATCTCTCTTGATTAAAAGACCAAGGGATACTTTATTAATTACTGTGCACTCTCAATCCAATCAAGTACACTCCATGTAACACAAAAATTGCACACTGCTACACACGACACATCGATAAAACGTTAACATGAGAATGGCTTTACATGCGTGAAACTGGCGTTCAAGTAGTCCTCGCTGCACCCAGGCTTTTTCAGTCACTATGTTTATGGGACAGTGAAAAACTAAATACTTAATACAGTTCACTTAAGATGTAGTGCGACTACAGTCTGTACTGCATTTGTTCGTGCTGGGTGTTACCGTATTTGCCATGTAAGGGTGGCAAGTGCTTTAGAATAGAATCGAGAAAAAGTTTGAAAATACGAGACACAATCGAACATTTTCCATTTCCGAAATTGTGTTATATACTTAGCACACGTATATTGCATATTTTGGGCGATCGATGATAACTCTATTACTTGTAATGCAATCTACTGAGTTACCCATTAACAGCTGGATGAAGTATCAAAATAGCTGGCCAGGGCCAGGCATAAAAATACTGCATGTCTGTTCATGACCAAATTCCTTTTCAAATACACGTTAGATTGATTGACGTCGAGCTACCAAAGTTCATTGTCATCGCTTATTTTCGCCTGGTTTTAAAACAGCATTATGAAATTCTTATCATGTCGGAAAACTTCAAGTCGGAAATTGAAGAGGCACAGAAAACTGAATATGCTTATTTTGTTCCCAAAGTGTACCTAAATCCAAATCAGGCTATGTACAATCCGCGCCGTGGCCGAGCCATTAGCCTCTCACCAAACCGGCCCGGGTTCGATCCCAGGCAACCGCGTGTGGGATTTGTGGTGGACAGAGCCGCACAGGGGCGGGTTCCTCCGCATTCTACGGTTTCCCCCGCCATCTCATCCCACTGGTGCTCCATCTTCATTCCACGTATCACCAGTGTCAACGCCTGCGGTGCCGTATGTAGTAAAAGCGGGCGATAAACACTACAGAAAAGAAAGCTATGTATGCTAGACCGTGTGCTATAATACAAAGTGGTTAGATGAGATGAGGATGACAATTCGGCTAGTTTTGCCTTGTATGCCAATCTAAAAGTTGACATGTTGCAAAATAAAAATATAAGCAATGCAAGAAGAAAGAATGATAAAAAATAACTAAAATATAATCATATTCCATGTCTACAATACCAAAAACATTAAACCCTTACGGCTGTGATATAAGCAGATTACAGATTACAAAAATAGCAAAATATTTGCGCAGGTTTGGTTGACTGCAAGGAATTTCCTGGGGCGTTATGATGGACACTATACAAGTTCATGAAAAAACACGATGGTCCAAAAAATAATGTTTATATCTGAAGTATGTTTTAGAGTTCAATATCCTTTAACTCTAAACTCTTGCTAACACCGTGACAAACGCTTGCAGGCTGTTCATAAACCTAGGATTGCAAAGAAAAAAATAATGATGAAATTGTTGATCAGCTGGTAGAGGGGTTGGTTACACAAAGGAGGATTTCCTCACTTGGTCACAATTATTTTGTAGTACTTAACCTTCGGGAGGAAGAGATGAATGGCAGAGGAGAAAATATTTTTGCAAGAAGTTACTATATGGTTTATTTCGTCTTTGTAAGATCCATCCTGATCAAAAGGTTGAGATGCATTCCAAATATAATTATCCATCGCATAAACAAAAAAACAAAACAAAACAAAAAATCCTGCAAGTTACAAAACTAGAACCTGCAAGTATATTCCGTTTTAAAATACATCCCTTTTTTGTGGTTTGTAAATTCTGGAGGCACGGGAGTTTTGTCTGTGCTAGGTGTACCTCATTACGTAAACGTCACAATTCTTACCTGAGGCTAACCTCCCATGTGTGATCCAGCACCTCATGTGTAACTCACCCAAACGCTTTCAAAACTTTTCCTCTGCGATTATGAATCCCAGAATGGCTGTGCATACATGGAACTTTTTATACTAAGCTGCAGAGGAGGAATTCGCTTGATATGAGATCTTGAAAATCGCATAGCCGCCAGTTGCTGCTGAATGTGTCCTCGCGGATGTCTTTTGTCCAGTGAGGTTATGTGTCGTTATGTTAGGCCAGTTATACTGTTGTAGATGTGGTGTGAAAAGTTAGCATATCTCAATATACATTTAGCTCCTTATTGAGCTGTAAGGGGCATATGTTTACTTTGTTTGCCATCAACTTTGTTTGCTTCTTCAGCAGAATCAATGACGATGCAATATTCAAAATAGCATAACAGCATAACTCAAAATTGAAATGTTGAATAAATACCAAATTCCGTAACTAAGTTCAATATCTTACAGAGATGGGATATAAAGATTTTCAAGAAAATCTCACATGCAAACTATAGGGGAAACAGCTTATCGGCAGTTCCCAAGAATTCAACATGGCCGACATTACACTAAACTGCAGACGACATTAAGCCAAAAAGTATAATATACACATAATAAAAGCATTATTTCTAAGCTCCAATATCACAGGGTTAAAGTAACATGCTTTCAAACGATAATAATGCTTGAACATTGATACCACACAGCACATGATGAACCTACTCATCTTTGGTACATGTTCTACAATAACATTTTAATAAAATCACTTCTGAACGCTAAATATCGTAATATATTTAACGAGCTGTTGTGTTGCGAACACAAAAATAACAACAGTAACTATAACTGTATATAATGTTCTAAAACAATTCAAGACAAAATCACGCCTACACGAGCAATACAATGGCGTCCAATTAATTAATTAAATGGCGTCTAAACAGAATCTTGTTTTAAAATCTATCGGTTGGCTTCTCTGCAACGGGTTCAAAAACAAGGGCTTCTGTGGCAACATAACGGATGTAAAAACACCAACTAAGGTCGAATCTTTACCATGGTTATATTTCACGAACAGCTGGCGGTAATAATGCAATCTAACAGATGGAATATCACCAAATATAACCAGACCACGCCAAAATGGGGGGGGGGGGTGTCATAGTAGGTTTTTGGGGTGTTCCAATAAGCTATATCCTCTATACCTTTACATGGAAAGCTTTTCATTATTTTTTATTTTTGCATAATGGTTCGAAAGATTTTTATTTAAATCCATATATTTAAGACCTTTTTATATAACCCAAGAGGAGCACGAGATGTTGGCCGACCTCGTAGAAGACGGACTCCACTGATGACTTCGCCGTATCGGACTGCATAGCCTAAACCATGTAGAAGAAGAAGATATTTAAGATATTTAGATGACAAATTAAATGCATACCTATATTAAGTACGAATTTTCTTCGAATAGCTTTGAAACCCTCTTCATTCGGAATGAATCTTGTAGAATTTTGTATAACTGATAAACCATAACAGGCGAGAGCTTATTACACATACAGTCACAACACAAATACCTACACATACAAATAAACCCAAAGAAATATATCTATCTGAAACACATTTATTTCAAGTGATTCTTTTGGGGCATCTGCCATTTCTGATATATCCCTTGTGGTTGGCTTGAGTTTTTCAATACTTTAAGTTCTATCTAGACCATTAAGTTGTTCCTCAGGATGTGATGAAAGAGAACAGAATTTCGAGACCAGCATATGGCGATCAGCTTTTATAAATTTTGATTGTCGCTTCAGCCTACTGTATTCCATTGTATGTACCTTTGCAATGAAATCATTTCTGTGAACATTTGCCTGGATTAACATGAAGTAGATAGAAAAATAGGTTTTGTATCAATGGTTTGCAGAAGAGATATAAAAATAAACAATAATGGATAGCGAAAGTAATTTGAATGAAACACGTCGAAATTTTACGGGCCTAAATGACTTGTCGACGGGCCCTAAAACCCCATTTACTCAAAATTTGAATTTACGTCTTCCCAAATGGATAACACTGTATACCGTATTACACTATTTTTATTAATACTATTTTTTGGGGGGTAAAGTGGGTTGTTTTAAATTGCATCTAGTTCTGCCGGTAAAACTCTCAAATGAAATCCTGGACTGAATGAGATATTCATTCGGTATTAGCCCCTGAAGGGTTATATAAATGAAAGTAAGTACTTTATTTCAATTACGTGTTTTCTCCATTTCAGTGCAAGTGACTGTACATTCATTCTGACGTCAGAGAATTTCAACAAAGTGAAGGGATTGTTGACAGTTTCAGCTGTTTTAAAATTTACCGCTGATGCGTGGCACAGGTATCATTTAAAACTGAATACCATAAAATACAAGCGCTATCTTCTACAGTTTTCAAACAACCACCTCAATAATTATTTCAAACTGCCGCTCCTGTGTTTGCATCTCTCCCTAACCTTATTGTTCCACCGTGGCGAGAAATAACGAATGAGACGCAGCTCGATTTCTCGCAGATTTGCATTGCATTTGTCACTCAGATGGCGTTCATCATTTTAATTGAATATTCTCGGTGATTAACCATTCCTTGCACAGTATTTCACAATGGCGAGCAGCCACTAACCAGATGTAACCTTGTACCTCCAGTCTAGCGCACACATTTGCATTAGAGGGCCTCCCCTTGATTTAATTAAAGGCTCATGTTTATTAACTCTGATGGCTTTTATTTCAAAATGGCACTCGTACTCATAACGCAGAATAATGATGGTCCTTCCACTATTAAATCTCCCTTCCAAAGTGCGCATGTTCATGGAATATGACGCCGTTTTGTGGTATAGTAAATTCAACATACTTAGCTGGCTCGTTCGAAAAATATGCAACCAATGGGGTGAGTATTTGCTAATTGGGAGACTACTGCATGAACTTAGTGTACACGGGTGAACAGTCATCCTGCAATCACACTAGGGTGTTCGATACCCAGCACTACACAAATTGATATAGGTAGGAAATATTCAAACTTCGCAGCACCATTCTCTTTAAGTTGCCTATTAAACTACTGTAATATTAACTGCTTTATTTTCCTCATAAAAACAATAAAGTGACTATAGCTCTCTGCTCTTCTTTTTCTCTGCCGGTTCATTTCATTCCATTCATTGCCCTTCTTTGATCAGTATTTCTGAAACTGATTACTTAACTAGCCTATCCATTTCACAAGGCTCATTATTTTCTACATTCAAGTTTCAAAAGTGCTGTCACCATGTCGCACCAACAATTTTCCATTTTCTGCTGTGGCATTATCAACAAGGATCACTCTTTACCATACTCTTTCCTTCAAATGTCCAGAACAAGAGCGAACTTCACTGATACTGCCCTCTGTTTAATTCTTGACAGCAGTTGATATTAAGTGCTGAGCATCTAAAGCTGTTGACTCACTTGTATACTTAACCTCAAGCTTAAAATATCTTCCGGTATCCATATTATATGACTATTTCTCCACACTCCTCAGCGACATATTGTAGCGTATCCATTGGGTTGGCCCTTACAGTAAGGGAGTGTAAGGTCACATGGTAGAGCTGTTTAGTACCGAGGGTAGAAGACGCCATGGGGATGAGGGTGTTGGGGCCAATAGCTTCGTACTCGATCCTATAAAATCAACGGCTGAGACAGATATTTGGTAAACCTTTAGACAAGTCGTTAAGAAACATTGTGAATTTGTTCAAAAGAAATATTTAAATATATACATAAAATGGGATACTGAAAATAATTTATAAAATATATAAAATTAATTGTGAAAAGAACGATGTTCAAATGTCAAGTTTCGGAACAAACAGTGATCGTAAAAAGTGCTGACATGAGACGCAAAAATACTTTCTTTTGTATACTAACGTCCTCCAACACGATGTCATATCATACGATGAATGAATGAATGATGAATGAATGATGAATGAATGAATGAATGAATGAAATGGGTGACACGGTGCAAAAATGAGCTCGGGGTCCATAGAGCTTAAAGTTACCCGATATTCGTCTTCTCACGGTAAGGAATGGGTGGCGAGGGTAGTGATGTTCAAGGGCCCGTCGACAACTAGGTCATTAGGGCCTTGGGTAAGGGAAAACCTCGGAAAAAAGACCTTATCCGGATAACTCACCCTAATCGAGATTCGAAGTTGGAACGTCTTAAGTGCAAGGCAGACACGTTACCACCACATCACAGAGGCAGGCTCGCAGGCAAAAATATGTTTAGTGAAATAAGACGATATAACTGGCGAAACTATCGTAAAGTGATTTATAACTCAGTGTTATTTTCAAACGTATGCAAAATAAAAGAATTAAAAATGTTAACGAAATTTAAGGAGTTGTTTAAAAGCAAACTTTTCAGTTACGTTCCAAGACTGTTGTCCTGAGAATGGCAAAGAATCCTCAAGTCACGACTGCAGTTAAGCCGAGATATCAGGAATACTAAATAATAAAGGCAAAAGGTAAAATTATTCTTCAACCTATCTTTTATTACGAAACCAGTTCAATCCAGTTCGCTACAGCAAATCAAAAACCAAATGGCGCAACAGCGCTGCATAAAAACCTGTCCCGCCGCTATGAGACCATTTATTTACTATTTTAGACTATGGAGCCTGGTGTGGTGCTTCACCGGGCCACCTAAGTTCGAAATACATAACATACAAAATTATATAATAATAATAATAATAATAATAATAATAATAATAATAATAATAATAATAATAATAATAATAATAATAATAATAATAATAATAATAATAATAATAATAATAATAATAATAATAATAATAATAATAATAATAATAATAATAATAATAATAATAATAATAATAATAATAATAATAATAATAATAATAATAATAATAATAATAATAATAATAATAATAATAATAATAATAATAATAATAATAATAATAATAATAATAATAATAATAATAATAATAATAATAATAATAATAATAATAATAATAATAATAATAATAATAATAATAATAATAATAATAATAATAATAATAATAATAATAATAATAATAATAATAATAATAATAATAATAATAATAATAATAATAATAATAATAATAATAATAATAATAATAATAATAATAATAATAATAATAATAATAATAATAATAATAATAATAATAATAATAATAATAATAATAATAATAATAATAATAATAATAATAATAATAATAATAATAATAATAATAATAATAATAATAATAATAATAATAATAATAATAATAATAATAATAATAATAATAATAATAATAATAATAATAATAATAATAATAATAAATCATAATTAATAATAATAATAATAATAGTAATAATAATAATAATAATAATAATAATAATAATAATAATAATAATAATAATAATAATAATAATAATAATAATAATAATAATAATAATAATAATAATAATAATAATAATAATAATAATAATACTTGTTAACGACGCTGTCAATTACCAGAATCATGCAAACGCCGCAGGTGTGCCGAATTTGGTCCCACGGGAGTTCTTTTGGATGCCAATAAATCTACTGACACAGGACTGTCCCTTTTAAGAACACTTAAAAATGATCGGTCTGGGCCGGATTTGAAACCGCGACTTTTGGATCAGTAGGCCAGTAGAGAGAGAGAGAGAGAGAGAGAGAGAGAGAGAGACAGACAGAGAGAGTGTGTGTGTGTGCGTGCGTGCGTGTGTGTGTGTGTGTGCGCGCGCGCGCGCGCGTGTGTGTGTGTGATTAGATATAGTTTTGTCATGACCAAGGTTTGTTTATACCTAGTTAGAAAGAAGGAAAAGCATTCAGTAAGTAACATTGCGTAAATAGCTTTGAGGTTCTGTTTGCTGAGCTGCATAAAATCCCAAAATAAAAGATAAAGCTGTAGAAAGTTAAAAAAAAAAACGATGGCATTGATAACCTTAATATAAAATGATCCTGATTCATAGGGACGCATGATCAGCGTATGAGCTCATATGATTCTCCCAATACAAATGCTTCCAAATTTTTTGGAGTTTCTTACCATGGTGCACAAATCTGATGTCTATTGTCCTTTACTTCCTTACCCGTTATAATCTTTTTAGTCAGCGATCGGAAGTACCGGACTTATGACGTATGAGCGGCCAAACGCTGACGGAGCACTCTGTGAGAAGACACGAGCAGTGCAAATACAACAGCAGTAACCACGTATATTGCAATGGCGACTCGTATTGTTATATTTTTCACTAAAAGTAATGTCATTCTAGATGATTCAGAGTCCAATATCAAATGTTAGTTTAAGATTAGTTAGAATTTATATTACTTTTATTAATAATAAGCACATTAATTGGGGGTTAATTCTGTGACGCAACTTCCCAAGAGCTCTGGACAGTAGCTAACTATATTATGTTTAACGAGCTTGAGTAACCTCATTATATATTGTTATAATATTGGCGTGTTTTTCGTATTTACGATAGCCGAAGAGAGGACTCCGTTAGGAGAAATAAATAGATAAGATACATAGATAGATAGACAGACAGACAGACAGACAGATCGACAGACAGACACACAGACCGACCGACAGACAGGCAGGCAGACAGAAAGACAGATAGCAAGATAGACAGACAGACAGAGAGACAGACAGACAGACAGAGAGACAGACAGAGAGGCAGATAGGTAGGTAGGAAGGTAGGTAGGGTAGGTAGGGTAGGAGGGTAGGTAGATAGGTGGATAGATCGATAAATCGATCGATCGGATCGGATGGTATGGAATGGGATGGGATGGGATGGGATGGGTTAGGATGGGATGAGTGGACGGACGGGCGGGCGGACGGACCGACAGACAGACGCACGGACGGACCGACGGACGGACCGACCGACGGACCGACCGGCCGATGGACCGATCGACCGACGGACCGACGGACGGACGGACGGACAGACGGACGGACGGACAGAAAGACAGACAGACAGACAGACAGACAGACAGACAGACAGACAGACCGACCGACCGACCGACGGACGGACGGACGGACGGACGGACAGACAGACAGACAGACAGACAGACAGACAGACAGACAGACAGACAGACAGACAGACAGACAGAAAGACAGAAAGACAGACAGACAGACAGACAGACAGACAGACAGACAGACAGACAGACAGACAGACAGACAGACAGACAGACAGACAGACAGACAGACAGACAGACAGATAGATAGATAGATAGATAGATAGATAGATAGATAGATAGATAGATAGATAGATAGATAGATAGATAGATAGATAAAGTAACTAAGTAAAGTAATAAACAAATAAATTCCTAGACAGATAGACGGACAGAGATGGATGGATGGATAAATAAAAAATAAATAAATAAACTTAAGTTTCCCAAAAAAGGAACCACATCCTGGCTGCGCTACTGGTCTCTCAACTCGCACAAATTACACAGTGCAAAGGCTGCTACTGTTCAGTCGAGGGGTAATGCCCGACGTCTCCTACCCAGCTCTTTGATGCAGGTGCCCTGAACGACGACACTGCCGATCCCTGTTTTTAGTGGTCATTAAGGACCAAATGTTCACTGGCACAACAGCAGATGAACAACCAGCACATTGTAAAATATAATTATTGTATAGTTTCTCATTTTATTTATTAATGTCCTTTGCATCGTTGCACACTTATGTTGAGACTTATGGACTTCTTGATCTGCAATTGTTTTTCCTGTTTGTGGGAAATTTGGCATCCCAAATATTTGAGGTTGTTGACTTTTTCTACTGTCTCTTTACTCAAAGTCGGTCTGGGTGGCTCAGTTGGTTAGACGCTGGCCTACTGATCCCAAGGTCGCGGGTTCAAATCCGGCCCAGACCGATGGTTTTTAAGTGTGCTTAAAAACGACAGCTCCATGTCAGTAGATTTACTGGCATGTAAAAGAACTCCTGCAGGACAAAATTCCGGCACACCGGCGACGCTGATGTGATCCTGGCAATTGACAGCGTCGTTAAACAACAAAATAATTTTAAAAATAATTTCTTTACTCAAAACTGTTTTTCTCTTATTGGGAGTCTTCCTTCAGAAGATATAATTGGATTTTAGTGGATATTTTTAACTTATAATGTCTGAATATATTTGTGTAATTTATATGTTGCTCTTTGAAGTCAATCTTCAGAAATGGAGAGAATGGTCTCATAGTTTGCATATAATATTGTGTTATTTCAAAACATTTTTCTTTTGTCATTCATAAAAAGCAATGTCTATATATTACATAAGATGGGAGAATGGACGTCCTTCAGTACTCTTAAGATTAAGCCATTCTCCATTCTATTCTGTTGCCACATAGTTTTTATTATACCTATAATGTTTCCATTAGGTTTACTAAATGTTATAATCTTCTTGGCTGTATTAAATTGCTTATCGGATCCAAAACTACTGTTGTAGAGTTGTTAACTGGATTGACAATATCAGCTATTTATGGTAATATCAAGGACTGGAGCAATGAAAAGCTTGACACGACTAGGTACAGCAAAAGCATGGTCAACTGTGCCCGCACACACAATTATGGAGCCAGCCAGCAAACAGCTAATGCAATGCATACGAAACTCCACCGACCGTCCACCGCTAGACAGAGAGGGAGAGCAACCCTTGAATTATTGAGACAGAGGTCAGGGAGTAATTTCGTTCTCCCAGATTAAACATTCAGGAGCACGAGGGATAAGAACACAGGCGACATCTGCTGGGGTAAATAGTACAACATTTACCTTCCACTTTCGGGGAGGCGGGCGGTTTGTTGGTTACATAGCATTCTGGCCAACCAAAAACAATTAGATACGCCGAGTGCGATGTCCACTAGACAGCAGTTCTGCAGGGTAACCGCCTGCTCAAGAAATCAAATGGCTACTTTCCTGGAAGTATGGCTACACAATGCTTCCTTAGCCCAGACGGGGTGTTCGGAGCTCTAAAGACGCAATGTTTTGGCATATAAAGCTTCTTGTTACAGTAGACCCCAAAAGTAACTTCGTATATACCACTGTGTATGAGACAGTTAAGAAGTACATCTAATGCGACAAGGTATATCTGCAAGACAGTCATATTCGTGTTACACCATATTTTATTTGGGCATAAGATGCTGAAAGTGTAGCAGTGTGAGGAAATGGGCTTACACGGAACATTTGTTCTACAACCAGTATCCTCAATTCGGCCAAAAGAAAAACAATACTCATATGGGCTGGAAGCAACGTTCCGCTTTTCGTAGCTAATGAACTCTAATTTGCTTTGTATGCGTGAGAAGCGGTGCATTGTCAAGATGAACTTGGCTGATACCAGCCTCATTCCTGGAAGCTTAGGTAATGCAACCTGGTTCCCTTTCTCTTTGGTGTCTACCTCATGCACTGACCCACAGACTTGATTCTTCCTCAGCTTTCTCTCTCTTTCCTTCCCCTCATTCTTTTCCTGGATTTAAACATTTTCGTGTATTAAAATAAAACGGTTATACAAATATCAAGGTGAAGTAGGCTGAAATATTTGTAGGCATTTACAACTGTTTATAACTATTTGGAGAGAATAAAAAGAATAGCGGGTTGTCCCCGTAGCTCAGGGGTAGAGCACCTACCTACAGTGCAAGGGGATCTGGGTTCTTTTCCCGACTGCGGAGTGCAATTTTTTCTCTAGCCAAGATTATTCCCCAGAGTCTGGAAATACGAATCAGAGCAAGTGAGGTTTGTTTTTTTATTTTTTTATTTTTTTATTTTATTTATTTATTTATTTATTTATTTATATATTTTTTTTTTTGTAATTTTAACGTTGTTGTTGTTGTAGTGTTTAACGCCCGCTTTTACTACTACGGCACCGCAGGCGGTGACACTGATGATACATGAAGATGGAGCACCGGTGGAATGAGATGGCGGGGGAAACCGGAGTACCCGGAGAAAACCCGCCCTGACGCCGCTTCGTCCACCACGAATACCACATGCGGGTCCCTGGGATCGAACCCGGGCCGCCTAGGTGGTAGGCGAGCGCGCTAACCGCTCGGCCACGGCGCCGCCGTAATTTTAACGTGAAAAAGAAAATCAAAACCCGCTGTAAACGAGTTCACATGTTCCGAAAGAAAGCCTGCCGATAAGACCATTGAAGTGTTAAATAGAACAATAATAAAAAATAATAGCCTAAGGCAATACAGGAAAAATACACAAGGAATAAAATAACGGAGAGAATTAAATTGTAACTTTCAATAGATGCATAAGAACAAGGTCTTAGTGAAAAAAGCAATATATTTCTATAGTAGCTGATGTTTACTTACATTAGTAACCTGTTGAGTATGTATCACTCACATAGTTTCGACGTTGAAATATTATTTGTAGTTATTGTAATATCAGGCAGTGTTCGCTTACAGGGGACTCCGCGTCACGGCGGGTCTTGCTTGCTATAGGTGTTATTTACTAGAACTTTCCCACCTCTAACGTATAGCAGATATACAGGGTGGAAGGGAAGTCATTACATTCCTTCTACTATGTGATTCATAGAAGTATTACAAACAAAAAAGTCTGACATTTTGTTCTTTGATCAGCCGATTTCAAAAAAATAAGTGGTTTTTGATCCAACTGCAATGCGTAATTCCACAGGAATGTACGAAGATAACAGTTTGTTACTTGTTATATGCGGTAGTAACTATGCGACATCACACAGGGTTTCGAATTAATTAATCACTTAAAAGATGTGAAGGAATACCCCAAGCAGCTTCTTCACACGTGCAGTAAATCGACAACGTTGCATTGAGGTTGGTCAGGGAATCCAGCTGGTTTGTGGGTGTAAACAGGTCTGGCACTTTCGCTTTCGCTTTAACGTTTTGGGAGCAAACGCTTGTGATTGGCCTACACTCGCGCAGTAAACACAGAAGGACAAGGCAGGGTATTTGCGTTCTCAAGAAGCACCGTTACTGTGTTTGTTTATGTACTGAGCTAGGGAAAGTGACACTCACACAATCGGCAATGCTACCAGCTTGTTTTCGAGAAAACTAAAATATCTCAATATGAAATGGTCAGATACAAAATGTGTTTCAAACACCGATATCTATCACTGGTTTAAATTAATGTAAATACTTTCGTTCCACCCAGTATTTACTGGTAACTTGTTTGATTACACATGGTCATAATCTCATCTTCATCTCTCGTAGCGTTCTGAGCCTGATGTACCACCCACATCCTTGTAGTGCTGCCGTGTCAGTGAACAAATTATTCTAACTTGGTATAAATGTTATTATTGGAGTTTTCTCGCTTCTTTTATGTCATAGTTCCCATTATTATCAAATGACAAACCATCACATTTGAGTCCCCACAAAGAATTTCTTAGAAATGGCTAAATTGATATTTTCAGGAGGTACTAGAGGGGTTATAGAACTAAACACAAAACTTTGTTATGGCTTCATTTGTCCCCCGTATATCATATTTAATATATTGGGGTTAGTAATTGTTCCCTGTATCCTCTTCCCTGTGCTACCCATGATTTTGACAACCTTCGGCTTGCCAGGATGCAGTTACTGCCGGCTCCTTAAGGCCTGGATGGCGAAGAAAGGATGTAATATGAAACAGTCCATTATATTCGTTTCTACACTCTCTCTCTCTCTCTCTCTCTCTCTCTCTCTCTCTCTCTCTCTCCATAAATATATTTTATAGAGCTCTGGGTTTTTTGCCCGATTTTTGTAATTATTTTCTAGTGTGCATATTCATTTCTCTCCTTCCAACACGTTGTTGTAGTGTTTAACGCCCGCTTTTACTACTACGGCACCGCAGGCGATGACACTGATGATACATGGAATGAAGATGGAGCACCGGTGGAATGAGATGGCGGGGGAAACCGGAGCACCCGGAGAAAACCCGCCCTGACGCCGCTTCGTCCACCACGAATACCACATGCGGGTCCCTGGGATCGAACCCGGGCCGCCTAGGTGGTAGGCGAGTGCGCTAACCGCTCGGCCACGGCGCCGCCCCTTCCAACACGATTATACTTTTTTCTTTATACTGTATTTTTCCTTTTAAATATGTATCTTTTAGTTACTAAATCTTTACCGAGTTAGCGACAAATTTGCACGTTTGTTTCATCCCTCAGCATGTTTGAATAGCATATTTATGACACGGAAAAGTAACCCTACATTAGCCAAGTAAAATGATCAGCAATGGCAAACTCTGTGTAAAGGATTCAGCCAGCATTCA
Source organism: Tenodera sinensis (assembly GCA_030765045.1). Classification (NCBI taxonomy): domain Eukaryota; kingdom Metazoa; phylum Arthropoda; class Insecta; order Mantodea; family Mantidae; genus Tenodera; species Tenodera sinensis. The sequence continues at coordinate 314,008,617 of CM060964.1, forward strand.
AGGCTTTGGGCAGAACATTTTTTCTTTGTTTTTGTACACTCCTTCTGCATTGGTAAAACAAAGATGGCAGCAATTTACACAATAGTACATTTCTTGGTTTAAAGATTGCAGAGACACACATTGGAAGTAGATTTTACAAATTCTATAGACAATTCTTAGTCAATAAAGCATAAAATCAAACTGTAATATCACTCAGTCCCGTGCATGCTAATATCAATGGCATTTGAAATGACTATTGGCCATTGCAATCCCTTATCGTACTAAGTTAAGTTGTTAACGCAACATTTACGTTAGTCAAAATGTTCTTTTCAAGCAAGTACGTTCAGCATTTAAAGATTTTAGTATTTTCAAGCTCCAGCATAAAATGTTGTACAATATGTGTTTAGAACCACAGAATGTCGAAAATAAAAATACTCATCACTTTCGTTGTTTTTTTCTAACAACCTTCCTCAATTATTATGTAAAACTAACTTCGCCGCTTGCACAGTAATATCCGTTTCTGCAGCTTTTACCCGTGCAAATAGTTCGTTTTCTTCATATTATTATTGCACCCTCCTTTATTAAAACGCTCAGCTTTTCTGCACTTCTCTTCAGTAATTCTGTTAACTTACTCTTCTCCAATATTTAAACTTTTTATGCACCGTTCTTATTTCACGTTTGATTCTGCTACGCGTCATAAAGTTTGTCCACCCTTCTGAAAACGGCGATAACAGTAACAGCGCAAAGGCATCACCATTATACGCCACAAAGGTCCTCAGGACCCTAGTGCAGCATGTGTTCGGGCTGTTTTGGATACGATGTGTGCCCTACAATTAATGTACATACTCCTGCCACTTTCCTTCCCTTAGAAAAGACGCCCATGGCACTAATTTACTTATATTAGCATAAAGCCAGTGCCCACGGTGCAGAAGTGCTCCCAGGAGTAGTTTAGGGCTTATGTCCTTTAGTTATTAGGGTTTTACAGATTTATACACACACCAAAGTTTGTCTACTCGCCTATATTATTGAGTCTGGCCTAGCCGTTCGTTATTCTTCATGAAGCTGGATTTGCCTGAGATTTTCTAACTTTAACGCTTTTGCTGCTAAATAGTTTGCACAATCAGAGGCTGTGCCTATCTTAACTGTTTTATGCTGTTTGCTCTCCGTGGGATTTGAGGTAATGTTGCTTGTTTAATTTAGTCTGACGACTAGTTTACTAGGTCTTCTGAATGACCCAATGACTCAATACAACTTGTGGAAGGGGCTTGGCATCCCTAACGAAAGGCGATCTTTTGTGCCTATGACCCTAACGGGGCATCCCCGCAGGGATGGATGAGGCGAATGCATCCAAAGGGCGGCCGGAACGTTGCCACGACAGGGCAGAGGGCAGGGTCTCTACATTTTCCCAGTTAGAAGCACCTGGCTCAGTTCGGTTCCTTTCCCACCCCTTCGGGTTCGTACTCCTAAGGGAGGCGTGGGACTCGGAAACCATCTCGGGCTTGTACCATCTCATGAGGGGCCCGGAAACCTTACTCCAATCCGAGGAAGGAGATTTCCAGAGCGCATTTGCTGCTGCTGCTACGAAGTTCGCCGACGCTTCCAACCCTGAAAGAAATCTAACAGGATGAAGGGTGGAATGAAATAATGTAACGAAATGGAGGGACAGGAAATTCGGAGGATATGGAAACCTTCCCAGCATTCACCTGGAGACCCGGGGAAACCCCATGGGCCAGGAAGGTCGGCCATGTGGATCGAACCCGCGACCTCGCGAGTGCGAGCCACAGACGTTACCACCTGAACCATCCCGCTTGGTCAGGTCTTCTGAATGTTGACTTCGTTTGTGTAAATGTAGGGTGACACAAAAAGGATGTACACTGTCCATAGGAGAATATTCTATTTTAAGACTCCACTGACTAATTCTCATGGAAAGAAAATTGCTGTTATTTCTAGATGCTCTTGTTTATGCTGGCAGTTAGCTAGTAGTCTTCTTTTGTGCTTTGGACAAAGTGGTCCATGTATTATAAGCACAATTAAGACTAGTTATTGCAGTCTCTTCCATTCCGAAGCAGTAGAAAAACAAAACCCCTCCCTTGTACTGATTTCCTTATACTGATTTGTATATATAACACCCTTATATCCTTTTTAATCTGAAGAAAGTTCGCGATGCTGTTGCCTCCATTCGAAGCTGGCAACTACAAAACATGTCTATAAACATCGGAATTACAGGAAATCAGAGCTTTTCGCTACCAAATGACTGACATCCCGTGTATCAAAGTAACTCTGTAACACCGAGTGGTATGGATTTAATGAAGCGAGGAGTGCAAAATTCCACTACTTGAGTCTGCTACTGCAGGTTTCCTTATTCCTTCACCTTAGGAGTAAATATGTGGAAGACTTTCAATGTATATCGCATTCTAGCAACCTTCACAGTAATCTCCTAGGCTGTCAATAACCATTCGTTCATAAGAGCAAGGAAATGGAAATACTCAGCTTCACTATTAACCAACGTTGCCTTTCCGTGTCTCATTGTATTCACTGTGTATTCTGCATAGTAACGGTTCCCGAGCAAACGAGCTTTCAGTTTATTGCGCACCATTCAGGCATGTTAAAAGAAAGCTTACTGGCGCCAGGGTGTATTTTAGCAGCTTGCGGAGCTCAGCCCTACACCACTAAGAGAGAGAGAGAGAGAGAGGGAGAGAGAGGAACAGGGAGAATTGCGAAGTTTAAGTTACCTGACAGAGCGGTACATGGAGGTGAACAACGTGCATGTCATGGATAAGGGAACGAGAATCTGCATTGAATATAATCAGCGTTGAGGCATTTTATACTATATAGGAAAAGTGGTAGGAATACTCATTGCAAAAAATATACTGCAATAAGGGACGGTATTTGAGTCAGTTCGCACCATGATCAGATAAAGGCGAAAAGCTATGACGTATGCTCGTAGAAAAGTTTTCAGGCAACACATATTTTCCTTAGAAATGTCAGGCAGCTCGAAACCCCTGCAGGGAACACATGCCAACTTGATAAAACATGGGGTTATAAAGTCTCCTTAACGGCTCCCGGTACGCGTGATGGATGTGTAGTGTTGTGTACGCACGACCGCCGCTAAGATGGACCCAATCGTGCCTCATCCACTTAGTCCACACGTATATCAGACTCTATCTGCGTGCTCATACTTTCGTTCAGCTAACTGGGCGCGTTCGAACTTAACGTTTCTGGCATTAAACGCTGTTAGTACGCTTTAAATTTCAAAATGATTGAAAATCTCCTGAGGTTTCTGCGAACGTTTACAGAGGCTTGATTGAACATAGCACACATACACTCCAAGCGAACACAAAGAGATGCACTTCTCAAGATCAACAAGGGTAGAGCCCTATAGTATTCTGGTGATGAGGTAGGCATATGCGTCAGAAATTGCAACCAAAACTTTGCCAGAACTGATTATAGCTGCTGGAGTTTGATATCCTTTCCTCTCCGATGATACGATGATAAGTCCTTATAATCTTTGCCACAAACTAAAAAATTCACTTAAGGGTCAATGTGTTGCATTGTTAAAATTGTAGGATACAGCAGTGAGTCAATGCACCGAGGACAAAGTCAACGAGGAAATATACTTATTGATATATTACAAGCGGATAATTCGGAACTATGTTAAGTAGAATGAAAGAATGAAATGTGAGGAAATTTCTGGCACCACCCCCTTCATTTATCTAACATTAAATATCGTTTCTAATAGAAAGTGGATAAACTAAATGGGTTAACATAATTGTTATATGATTCCAAAGCAACCTGACAGGTTGCAAGTGTTAAATTATTTTTCAAAACATTTAATGACAAAACGAATAGTTTTACATCATCTTTGTTGAATTTTTAATACACAAACAATTTAACTGGTTGTTAACACCATATATATTGAATGTTAAGAGTCCGAAACCCAGTATGAGCTTCTCCTTGGACCAAGACAAGTTTTGCAAGTATGTCCTTAAAGTACGGTTTGTACTGGAGCAATGTTCAAGGTAATTTCTTCACAAGGTAGTCTTCGTCTAGAATAATTAGGGCAAAATTACTTTTTAATGCAGGTGGCTTACTTTTAAAGCACACGTTCAGCAGTTGTGAGGTTGCTGAACATTGACAGCAATTTCGTAAATGTCACAACAAAGCTGCAGTTGACCAAGAATGAATCACCTAAATTATACGATGCTTACACGCAAACTAAATTAACTATACACAGATTACAGTGCACAACAGCGAAGCGTGGGAAAATAAACAGTACTGCAGTTCTTCTCATGGTTTGCATCTGGATTGAGAAATGTTTGAAATCTTCTCCTTGCATTAATAGGTTGAGTAAACAATGCGTTGACAGTTTGTGTTGTTGAAAATTGAAGTCATATTTCATGACTGCAGAGATTAATTAAATAGGGTGTGCATTGCAACAGTCTATATCCTGTATTCTGGCGTTTTGTGGATATTTTTTGGGAAACAATCCTAACGATCATGCATTTTTAGGATGCTCTTCATCTAAACTATTAAAAATTTCAAACAAATTTGAAATGTATCGACAAACATTCTTATAAACTTTTGAAAACAAAATTCTAATTCCGTAAAAGCAGTCTTTCTCCATGACTCTCCATCAGCCAACTTTATCTTCTGCGGATTTCAAACAAATCTGAAAAGTACTGCTAAGCTTTGTTGAGATTCCTTCCTGTAAAATTCCATCACGATATCTGCAGGGATAGCCCAAAACCTGAACAATTTCAGGAAGTTCTCCATCTAACTACCCTTAATTTTGTACGAATCTCAACCAAATTTTAAATGTCCCCAATGATTCCTCAAACTGTTGTTAATAAATAACCTCATACGTGCGCATTAGACGGACAAAATAACGATACTAGGAGCTTCCTTTGCTTGTATGAAATTGTCAGTGGGGTAGCTAGGTTTTCCAAGATCTCGGTGCATAGCCGAGTGGTTAGACCATTCGCTTCTCACCAAAGCGGCCCGGGTTCAATCCCAGGCAACCGCATGTGGGGTTTGTGGTGGACGAAGCGGCGCTAGGGCGGGCTTCCTCCGGGTTCTCCGGTTTCCCCCGCCATCTCATTCTACCGGTGCTCCATCTTCATTCCATGTATCATCAGTGTCACCGCCTGTGGTGCCGTATGTAGTAAAAGCGAGCGCTAAACCTTCCCAAATTAGATTTAAGCATTAGTAAACAATTGTGCATGGTTTTACAAAGTTGAAGAACAACGGTACGAGTACCAAATAATAAAATGTGAATTGTCTGATTCATGACTAAAACCTACAGCACTCACTTATCGCTGCAATAAAATTACCAGCACCAGAACAGGTGTTATTTCGGACTTAAGATCTCACCAAACTAAAATAACCATATGCTTTTCAAAAGACAAATAACTTACTGGGACCATGAAAATATTAATTGAACCTTTCATAACATCAAAATGAATAATAGTAGTCAACTATGTCACTAGTAGATGTTATTGTATCAAGATAAAGTAATTTTAAAGGACCATTTAAAATAATAAAAACAATGACTAAAATTTAACAAAGCTTGAAATCCAAATTTTCTTGATATCAGGAGGAAAATGATTTATGCAACATAAATACGTACAGATGAAACATGAGATATGAAGTTTTTTTTTCTGATTCTATTTCGGTAAAGAAATCAAGGACTATTTCAACGCTAATCCGTAATGTTGCATTGACAATAGAGTCAAACCACTGAAAATAGAGAGTCGTAGAACTTCTAAGGTAGTTTTTGGTGAACTTTAGCGTAAAAAATATTTCAGTTTTGGCCAGTGTAACAGGAACAGTTAGTTACACACAACAAACAGTGCATGCATCAGAATAAGCAGAAGTCAAAGAACTAAGTTCACTCAACAGTAGACTAGCAAGGCGTTTCACATCAACCATGTTTTAATTTTACGTAGATATGAAGGACCTTGTGACACATCTGTAATCTAAATGAAAGTTTTGTGATGGCAATGATGTGCGTCAACTTTGACGTTATCGCCAATCTCGTTATCCGATGAATTTTCTGCCAGTTGCTCCAGTGATGAACTATGAGACCTTTGTATCAGGGTATGCGTAGGCGGGTGTGAGGATAAACAACATCTAAGTTGACGATACATTTAATGGAGGGTCATAATCTATTTGAAATGAGTTGCCGATTGTTGATGGAATTGAAGAATTAACTTCTTTCTGAATCCTATCACTCGAAATGTTAAATATTGAATTATGTCCGCTAACGTCTGATGTAACAAGCTTTACGATTCAAAAATAATGTTTCCATAATATAAATGTGCAGTGTATGTTGTCGATACCCTCAGAAATGTTAAGCTGTTATTGCTAAATCTCCATAACTGAAGCGTGGTTTTTGGGCGCTACTAACTTCCGATTATCGATCACAGTAAACGCTTTTGTACTACTGTAAAAAAACCCGACGGGAAAGACGCAAAATTTAGCAACACACGTTGTTTTATTAATTCAAGTCCCCGTACACCGCTTCCCCTACCACCGTTCCTACACACATATTACCAACTTTTAAACTGCTAATTCAGGCCTGAAATGCAACTGTTACCATGCGCCACGCTAAAATTCCGAATTTGCTTTCCTCTAGGTATAATTTCCAGAATTTTCTCGACGTGCCTTGGCAATAGCCTGACTCTGGCATTCCAGGACCTAACCTTTAAGTTGCTGGTTTTCTGGTCAACTGAATTCACTGGAACGCTAATTACCTGAGCGACATAAGGTTTCCGCAAAATTTTCAGTCTCTTTTCCAGTCGATCATCAATAAAAGTAGGCAAAAACAAGGCCTGAGTTACCCTGTATGCATCTACTAATAATCTGATCCCCTTGTGCTCTAAAATTAAATTTGGTATGAATCATGGGATAGTACTAAGTTAGAAGAGGAGAAGCTATAGCCGGCGGCGGCGCATGCAGATTAGTCGCTCAGCTGACTGGCAAGTGTGTAAATACATGGATGGTATAAATAACAACTAGCCTCGGCTTGAGAGCAACTGCTAGACGAGCAGATGAGAATCGAGCTGCGGCTTGCCGTTTGGTATAAATAAAACTTCGGCCTCTTCGCCGAGCAACGGCTCAGAGTGCAGCAGTTCTTCCTTAGTAACCATCACTTCAAAGTCAGCTGCGTAAACAGACACACCTACCTGTTGCCTTCGTGGCAATTTAAATCTTTGTTACGCTTATAATACATGTACCTAATACAATTGAAGTTAAGCATACTCACATTTAGTAAAGCTAAATAGAGATGCAGTTTTACACAGCACAAATGAAATTAAACGTTTAGCTAATGAAAAACAATCGCCTAACTTGCAACTGAAAACCTCAATTTCCTCTCAAAATTCAATTATGGCTTTCCTTTATACATTAGTGGTAAGAAACTTTTCACCTACCAAATGAAATAATGAAAATGAATTTCTTATACTGGTATATATACTTCTCGTATTTGTTTGCATCGTTTTTATTGATCATTTTTATAAGTTGGTGATGAAAATTTGCATACACAAAAATATCGAAAATGGTAACTTCACCCTGGGTGATAATTAAAGTTACGGATTCAAGACATAGGTTCTTAGGGTAGGTTCTATAGGCATTTCTATGGCTCATAACACTTTTCTTTCTTTTCCTGATTACCCTCTCCTTATGTAGGACAAACGACAGCTTATTACAACAACAACAAAAATGTATATTTCGAAACATACGATTTATACCTTTTATAGCAATAGCCGTTTCCGAAATATATGTTGTTATTGTTTTAAACTGTTAAATGTATTGTCATTTGAAGCCCATGTCTCGACTCATTTGTTTCTGGCGATGTCATGGAAAGGGTATGGAATTTCAAGGACAGCATATAGCGACTGGCTTTTTAAACACTTGACTGATTCTTCAGTATTCTGTATTCCCTACAACGAAACGTGTATCAAACTATTTATAAAAGCGCTTACCTCGATAATATAATGCAGATACAAAAATGAGCTTTTCTAAGAATAGTTGGCAGATATTACATAAAAATAAATGCAATAGATAAACTCATATGAATGTAACACAGCAGATTTTGTTTTATTAATAAGGCAAACTAGTCATTTAAGACAGAGTTCTCTTTACTGGGACACACGTAATTCTCAAATCCCTCTGGAGCCAACTCTGACAACAAATGAACGAGCACATTACTTAGTTATGAACATTAGCTTCTAGTGATAGTCTGTGGTCTGGTGGTTAGCAAACCCATAGGTCCTGTGTTCAATCCCGGCTGAAGAGCGGGAATTCTTTTTAGAGTGATTTTTCTACAATGTACAACTTTTCTACAATCCTCCCTACACCCTGGAAATACCAATATGTATGAAGCTAATGTCATCGTTGTCGTCATCATCATCATCATAATCATCAACAACAACATTTCACGGTTTAAGCCATCAAGGGTCGTTCCGTGTTGTGTCCATATTTTTCTTGGTCTATATTTCTTTTACCTAATGATTTGTAATCTAAAACTTCGGTTTTGTTTATAGATACTGTTTACTGATGGACAGTGTTATTTAATATATGTAGCGCATTTTCTGAGCTAGATATGAGAAGTTGATCGTCTGGAAATAGTAGAGCATCTAAATATCTATTTCTAATTGTAACGAAGATAATGTAACAATCAACAGCAACACCAACCCACAGATTAACACTGTAAGCAAGCGAACATAATTGTCGATGAGCAATAGTTCCAAATATAACCTTAGATGTTAAGGGCGGTATATAAATGGAATATAAAAAAAAGCATGTCTTCCATATCGTTTATGACTCAGCATTAACCAGAATAACGTGGTTTCCATGTAGTGTAGAATACTCGTACTGAGATATTCTCGGCATATGAACCTCGAACTATTGAAATGCATCTGCTTCAAAATGTGTCTACAATTCTACAATTTGCTCTTGCGTTCATGTGGAATATCACGGAATAACGAACTTCCCTCAGCGAGTTTATGTAGATCATTCGGCTTCACTTTTGCAAATGAAGCCTGTGTATAATGTTGGGTAATAAAGCGTGTGTTTAAATAGGTATATGTTTACCCAACGCTGTGCATGCTAGGAAAGTAAACAGGGAATCAAAATTAATGCAGTATTACAAAACAACATGAGCTGGTTCTGATCGCTCATTAATATTCTCTTATTATTTATACATCCAGAATAGATAAGCAACAAAGGTTAATTCTTCTTTGTAAAGAACTCTTTCCCGACGACAGAATATTCATGTTTTAGAAATAAGCATAATTATAATTCTGGGCCTTCTCAAAACAACTGAAGAGCTGTTACTGGATAAAAAAACTGATGCGCAGCTTTCACACTAATTTCTATGCCCATTACAAGTTCACATAACTATATCGCTTAAACTTTTATAACACGTTCGGTCATACACGATAAATGTTTCTAGAATTAGTTACTAGCTTAGTTACATATAGCATGCGCAAACAACCAACGCATGTGAAGGAAAAGGAAAAAATAAGAATTG